>JAIXMN010000036.1:0-317874 GCA_025716815.1 Dichotomocladium elegans | reverse complement strand
GGTGGTTTCACTAGTATGATCCCATCCTGTCAAAGTGCATGCCGACATCCCCCATCTACACATCCACACATATATGTCCAAAAGGTATGATGTTATGCTGTGTATTATTTTGTTGCTCATGGTGAATATATAGACATAGATTCTAGCAGTGTCCTACGGCGACTGACCGCGGAAACACACTGCAACAAAACAACACTTTTGCATCGCCAAGGTATGATACCCTACTTTTTATTGCTCTGCTGCTGATGAATGACGTATATTTATTACAACAAAGTATACGTCGATCGGGCCCAACGTTCGATATCATCGAGCCCGTTATTCTACATGCTCAAAGTACCGATATCATCATCCTCATTCGCCTCAATCCTGGTACTCATTATCATTATTTATGCATGACACATGATTCTCGCCAGCCTGCGATGATGAAGCAAGGCCAAGAGGAGACGAAGCCAATATTTGCATATACATAAAGTGATATATGAACCTAGAAAATGGCCATCAATAGACAAGTCATATAGAGAAATACAGTATTAATTCGAGTCACAAACTACCTGGATGATGACTCTATGTTTTAATTTCCTCTCGTCCTTTGGCAAAATGCCCCAAGCGCCTTTAGCGTCTTATCTCCTGAGATGGATGGTGAGAGAGAAAATGAAAAAAGACAATTAGAAAAGTATCTTTGAGGTTGATGTTTATTCCTGAAAATAAAATAACTCACTTTTATAATAATTCTATTAGAACAGCGATGTAAGTGCTTAATCCTGTTGGGACGTATCGGATGAGAGCATTCTCTTTTCATTGTCCTCTTCAAGACCAGTGATGGATCCTGGATAGAGGAAGTACCTTTGATAGGTGCGATTGTCCTGTCACGCAAGCGGATATGAAAATATCGGTCCCTGAACATCAATGTGTGAAATTCATCATTGTCTTAATTTCAGGATATCGGCGATAGTGATGTGAAACCGGCTAAGTTCTCTAGCACGGATCAATGTTCACCACATCACCTATTTTTATACAGGTACTGTTCTGTCCTGCTGATATTCCCTAGCATGCTTGGCGAAAAACGAAAGGAGACGTCTGAGCTTATGTGATGAGCGATCTGTGGCCTACGAGTCATTGCCAATTGGAAGCAAGTACACGGCTTCAAAAGATCATCCGCAATTACCGCACGACTTGACAAACAACTCCCTTACCTCGCTCAGGACGTCCCGAATTCCTTTCAGAAGGAGTCGAGCGTCACATTGCCCTCTCTGCTCAACAATCGCCGTTCGATCCTTGCAATATGCATCGGAGTTGTGTTCCTGGTTTACCAAATGCGATCAGCACCTCAACGACTCGCAGATGGTTGCTTCCACAAGATTTTCTTTCCAGCAACCCTGCTCAAAAGCATTTCCTGGACCCAAGGCAGCGCAAGAAAGGAGTGAATACGCTAATGGACAAGCTCCATTGGACCGCAGGAGATTGGAGTTGCTGTCGTTTGGCCTGACGATTCTCATTTCAACCTTAGACGGTACTTGATTGCGACCGTGCCGCGATGTTGGCGACCTTGGGTGGATCCAAAGCAATGCCTGCATCTGAGTTGCAGAATGCCATGAAGTATAACTTGCGTTGTCTAAAGGCGCACTTGTCCCTATAGAGAATGAGGTTGACTTCGTTGAGGCGTCGGACCGCTTCCTGGACGTGAGGTACGGGGTCCTACGAAGCTGGCATTATGGACATCCAAATCGATTACGGAGACCCAAATCGCCAATAAAGAGCGACACACATGGAGATTCGGTGAAGAGCCGTTCCATGACAACTTGATATGTAAATGACGGAGAGCGGATACCGAATGGATCGCCTTGGAACGCATACTAGACGCTATTGAATTCGAATGTTGTCTTGTGTTGATGTTCTTTGGCTATCAAAAGCCGATGGAATGGGTACGTCTGATCCAATGTCGTGGACACAGTTGATCCGGTCGTGCGCTCAAGGACGACGGACAAGTCGGGTTGCGGAAGCCGATCATCAGGGAGCAGTAAGTTGAGCTGACGCCCGTATATGCAAGGGCGATAGTTTGGTGTAGTTTCCCTCGTTGTCCTACTTTTGCGCGAGCACTATCGGAATATTCCAGTGATTGATCGTGGTCAAGCGTGTGATGACTCTGTCGGCGAGCGCGACTTCTCGACATGCAGCAGCAGGAAGGGTTAAAAACCAACAGGTAATTTGTATTACGCGTGGTAAGCGACAGTACTAGAAAGGGTTTCGAGTCGAACAACGGGTCCTAGTAGCGTACAGAAAGAATCGATCGGTGATCACCGCATTGGCCTCGAGGATGAGTTGGGTTGATTCCATAGACGTCTGGTGTTCACGCGGCCAGCCAGCTGGGGAGTTGTTAGGTAGAATCAAATCGTCGTCGCCAGTGGACTCTGGTACTCGGGTCTACAGCTGATGCGTATCAATGCGTGAGTAGACCTACTAAGTGCATGTCAATCTGATGGATAATGTCAGTACTAATGTAATCGTCAATTTGGTCGTGTAGGTCCAGCACATCAAAACTATGGAAGGCAGACTTTTGATTACAGCTTAGAGATAGCTTTTTGTTCAGGAATACGACATGCAGGAGAGTGATGCCTCCTGACGCCAAGCATGTGGTACGTTTGACAGGTGTGCCAGACCAACTGAAACGTGCGCACAGCGAAGGAAACAGCGGTGTCAGTAGCACCGGCGTCCCGAAGGGCCCAATAGCACTCGCCTTCTAAAGTGATGGGACAACGGTAGGAATGTGTGCTTGCGAATGATCAAAAAAATGTTTGTTAGAAGGAGCTTGGATATTCTTATGCACCTCGGCCAATCCCGCGTCCTCAGGTTTGTGATTAAGAGCTGCGAAGGGCACAGAGCGCGAAGTGGTGCGTATTGGGATCGATATGGGATTGGCTATGGACGTCGCGGACATGGTGAAGAATAAAGAGGTAATCGAAGTCAAAAAAAAAAAAAAAGTGGTATTCGGGAAGAATTGCTAGTAGCGCAAAGCCAATGCGTCAAAATCGAGTCTTTGAGACGGAATGCATTTTATTGAATAAAAACAATTCTCTTTTTATAAGTGTTGGGATGGATCAGGTTAGCTTTGATGGAACCAAGTGTTAAGCCGTTGACACCGCTTCTCCGTTACTCCTGCCTGCGATTATTATCGCAGGCGATTGTTCTCCCGGCCTTCATTATGACTAAATCACCGGTTGGATAGACGTGAGATGGGAAAGGTCAGAGCATCAAGGCGTACTTGCGCGAAAGTGCATATGGATGATCAGTAGTTCCGCTCACTACTGACTGTGGAAGCGCAGTGTCATGAACAGGAGGACCATGACAACCCGTTTCAAGATAGTACAGTAAGCGCGCGATATACCGGCCGAACTTATACCGGATTTTCGATATACCGGCGGATCTTTGCATCCACGCAGTCCGTATGCTGGTTGTAGCCGGACATTTGCTATAACGGCGACCGGCCGAACTTTTCAGACTAGCCGGTATATTGTGAGCCAATAAAAAGCGTACATTTTCATTTTTTATTGTCTCGTTGTTTTGCAGTAGCACGCTCCTCCGACTCTATCATCTTGAATCTTATCTGAGTGTACAGACGCTTGCGAGTGATAAGCGTCATCAATGGTTACACATCTGATTCGTCATATAGAGTGTTTGCTAAATGGCAATTGCAAAATCAATGTATCCTTACCCTGTGTAGTTTCTCCCAAGAAGAGATCAATCCTTTCGTTTATCCTAAGCATCTCATGGATGCCTGAATTCTCTTCATCCAAAGACACAGGAACCGCAGTTGAACTCTTTTCTTCATTAAAGAGCTTACTGAAAAGAGATATGCGTTGCTCGTCATCGTCCACTTGCTCCTCAGTGGTACCGTGATCCACATCGGAGCTACCAATATCGCTGAGGAGGTCTGCGTGTCTCCAGCAATTCGCAATGGTTTCCTTGGTAATGCGTGATCATGTGGCAAGGACAGAGTCAACGCTTGCTTCAAACTGATCTTGAATAGATCATCATGACAATGTCGGCGGACACTATTGGAAGTACCTAATAGCCACCCCGTGTAGTGCAGCTCTTGCCAGAACTTCTTAATCTTGTTTGACTGTCTTCCAAGCTAGTTCGACGTTACATTGCAAGTAATAGTCGATACTAAATAGTGCCTCTGCTAGGACGCATGCTATTATCTCCCCCACAACTCCGTTTACAGAAATTGCCCTCAATCTTCAATGCATGAATTCTCTCTCTCTTTTACGAAAGGCGATTTTTTTAGTCTTTACTTGATTTGAGATCGTAAAACTGAATCCGGTTATTTGGTTGCCAAGTCTTCCCGGTGTATAACTGATAATATATCTTACTGTATTCTTATGCCACTTGTATTTTACCTTCAATACGATTTTATTATGAAAAATTACAAAAAAGTAGGTGGTGTGCTGATTTAGGAGGTTAAAATCACTTGCTTGACGATCTGTCGCCTTTCCATATTCCACGTGTCTAGTTTCGATCCCAGTGTAACTAGGGCCACGGCCTCGCGGTCCATTATTGCCAAGGCCTCAGCATCGCACCACTTCATCAGATCGGCCAGGCCCCTCCGTACATCCCACAGATACTTCTGCATCGGCGAATAGTAAGCTCCGGTGTCATCGGCAGTCTTCTCATAGCTACACATGTAATGTAGCTTCTGTTAGACACGATGGCCACTTGATCTTTATCCACAATCTTACGTGACGGGTGGGGGGATCCCTGGTAGGTCCGGATAAAGTTCCCGGGCCTCCTTCAACGCATTATACGCATTCTCAGGGAAATAAACCTCACCCGGCTTGAGCGATTTCTTCTCATTCCGTTGATTCAACTCGACAACAGCTTCCAGCAAACTAAGATCTGCCGTCTTCAGCAGCTCCGCGACCACTTTGAGGGTTTTCTCATCCGCCTTAATTCGCTCCACGTTTGCTTCAGCGCTTCTGAGCTGGTCCTTGGTGGGTTGAAGAGTAGGAAACTCATCTTCCTTGCCTTCAAAAATCTTTTGATAAAGTCAGCGTTTTCAGCTCATCGACCCTCAACCTGGCCCCTGTTGGCTTTACCTCATCTAACAAGTCAGTCAGCTCACAACGATACTTTGTGAGCATGCGATGATCGATCGTGTTTTTCTCAATCTATCAGAGAAAGAATCAGTTTCTGCGGACATCATTATTCGTCCCGTAATTAGGACATGCGGCACACGTAATCGTCCATCCCACATGCCTGACGTTCAGCCTCTCGAATCTGTTCATCACACTCGTTGACTGCAACACGTGCTTCCTCCACCAGAGCGTTCGCCTTTTCGATACCGACATCGCATCGTGACAGCTCTTTTCTGACTTCACACTAGGTAATCCCTCCCGTCTTTGTTAGATACGAAGTCCGCTTCGAATGAGAATCTCGGCGAAACAATTTAAACATACAATGCACCAATGCAAGAACCACTGTAGCGTCCAGGACTCGAGCGCAATCTTCTCTTTCCGCCACATTTCTCTATTAAATAAGGGCAATTAATATATACAAATTGCTAATGCTGTAGAATGGCGAAGTTACAGTTTAGCCTGTGCCTCGGCAAGGGCAGTGTCGTGGGGTTGACGGAAAACTTTCAGCTTTCGGAGCGCCAGGCGGCTATCTTCATATGGCTTTTCGATATGCGTTAAAGCAGCAGCGGCGTGTATGAGCTCTTCAACACTGGACTCGTTTTTCTCTGCAAGGCTGCGCGACATGGATGGGTACGGTTGAGAAAGACGAACTAGGTGTATTTGAGCGTTTTTTAAAACAGAGGGAAGGACGGGAGAGATTTCCTATTTAGAGGTATGCGGGGTGAGAGGGAAGAGAAACCATGTCTGGTTGAAGGACCGCTGAATCGGGAATCATGCCTTGCTTATTGAGGTAATTCAAAGCGGGTCCCGTTTGTTGCTGTGCGTCCATGAGAGTTAAAAATCGGTCGAACCTACGAGTGCGTTGTTTAGGAGATCTATACCGCTGACAATCTTGCTCGAACCATACGCACGTGTTATCATGAAATTCGGTATCGAAAATCTGAGCAATTATCCGCTTCTCTTTGAAGACTTGCATTTCATCCTATCGACGCCAAATGAATGACCAGAAAAGTGTATTATGTAATAAGATTTTTTGGGGGAGGTGGGTGTTGTGCGATATGCTTACTCTGAAATATTCAAAATGAATTGGTTGGCGGTCTGGCCGTTGAGCAATGGATTGGTTGTACGAATTGAATAACGGTTGTTCCAGCAACAGACCGAGCGCAGGCGCCTTGGGAATGTTAATCTTAATACCCGGCTCAAATGAACGGTGAATCACCGAGCGTGGTGTGTCGCTTCTGGTCGCCAGAATGCCCATAGCTATATATCACCAGTTGGGTTAACCGAGTTTGTTCCCAAAATTCCCCGAAAACTATTCGGCACACAAAAACCCACGAACCTATCATTTTTCGTATTTGGTGCAACATGAAACTTTGACCCCGCAAGCGGACACACAGCCATTCGATGCCGTGGCAATACCTTGGTGCTTCGTCAACCTCAATTTTTATCATGTGCCTTTTTGCACTGGGATCCATCGGATTCTTGCCTATGGTGTAGTTATGAAAGTTATGTGTGCCCTTGTAGAGTTCCATGATCTTCTTGAATATGTCAAGAGTCTGGGGAGATATCCTGAATGCATGCCTGGCCGCTAGCTGTTCCGGCAAGCTATTGCCCACGTATACATCAGCCTCCCTCAAGTAGATATCCGATTCGGATCTTCTCTTTTTACTCAGGAGATCCTGAAAGAAAGCTGGCTGTGGCATAAGGCAAAAACTGGGGAGCCAATACTCATATTCCCGGGCGTCACACGCCTTCTTTGCATGGAAACCGCCTGTGACCCGGGTGAAGCCTAAAAAATTTCTGGGTGAGAGAGAGAGAGAGAGCTTTCCATCTTTTTTCTTTTTTTTTTACCCCAGAGTCTAATTTGATCAGGCAAATGAGAATTAATTTTGTCGACGATAGCCGGACCGTCTTCTATCACCATTTTCAACGACACGAGATTGCCTACAGCATGCACGCCTTTGTCTGTCCGGGCAGCCCGAACCAACTGAACCTATATTAAATTCAAAGTGTTTGCCGTGAGCGCAGCAGCTGGGGGAGAATAAACGGGGTGGATGAGAAAAAGTACCTTTTTGGGATCACTTGAATTGTCTATTGACACTGCCCCTGCTTTGCACAAAGCTTCGAAAAGAGTCTGCTCAATGGACCGAATGGCAGGATTGCTACCCAATTGTTGTTGTTTTGGTTCACTATGCTCTCGAATCGCCCAGTGAAAAAGTAATTAAACATACTACTGCATTCCTTGATATCCGGTACCATTGAAGCCAATCATAAGTGCCACTTTCCGCTTCGGGAGTCGGTCTGTCGTCGACATCGTTGTTGCTCCGCACAGCGAGCGTCTATTACTGACAGAACGTAATGCGAGTCTTCCTCGCTTCCACCAAACCATTGATTGAATCGGGAAACAAACCAATAATTTTTTTTTTTTGCAGAAATGGGCACCATGCGTTATTCGAAAGACTTGATCAAAGCCACACGCAAATGACACACATGTGCAAACAGAAATGCATTCCGAAGAAGGCGTTTTAGTAATTGTTATATAGATCACACGAAATTCATCATGCTTGATAATGGGTTCGATAAAGGAAAAAGCGCATTGTCTATTTGGTACTTTTGTGTGCATATGTGGGTGTATAAACGAAACGGAATCATGCTAAAATTGGATAGGATCGTTTTGAGAAAAAGTAATGCTGATTCCTTCTATAGAACGTTTTTACTCAATAGGGATGCCGCTGTACTCGTCAAAGCCCAATGCCAGATTCAAGTTCTACAAAAACGAATTATGAACAACGAGTTTTTCGCATTGATCGCTTTTTCACTCGTACCTGAATTGCTTGGGTTGCAGCACCCTTGAGCAAGTTGTCGATTGTGGTTGCTACCACAACACGCTTGCCGTCAGGATGGACGCTGAAGCCGCCAATGCGAACAAAGTGTTTGCCAGCATTGTCACGGACATAGGGTTCGCCAGACTCCAAAACCTTAACTAGCTTCTCGCCGTTATAGAATTCCTCAAAAATGGAGTGCACATCCTTGCTGGTCATGGTCTTATTCAGGGGGATATTGACAGTCAACTGAATACCCTGGAAGTAGGGGGCCACGTGGGGCATAAAGTGAACAGGCGTACCAAGCTGGTGTGATACCTCACGTTCGTGAATATGGTTGGTCAACGAATATGGAATGATGTTATCGCGAAGGAATTCGGGATCATTCTTGGGCGAGGGCTTAGTGCCAGCACCAGAGTAACCAGACACTCCAAAGACAGAGGGGGGTATCTGTCTGTCAAAGAACGGCAGAAGTGGCCGGAGTGACATTTGGGTTCCAGTGGCATAGCAACCTGGGTTGGCAATACGCGTAGCACCAACTAAGTTCTTCCGATTGAATTCTAAAAACGCATATGTCTTTTGTTAAAACTTCCTCATCTATTTTCCATGACATCCTTTAACGCATTACCAGGAAGACCGTAAGTCCACGAATCAGTAAACCGGTAGTCTGCACCAAGATCAATCAAGACTTTCTCAGGGGACCTGTTCTCCTTAACATCGCGCTCCACCTGGTTGACGAAAGGTGGGCATACGCCATTGGGTAACGCCAGGATCCACGCATCCACCTCCTCCTGAGCCTTCAGATCTTCGGGCTTCAGGTTAACATACTTGAGCGAGGCCTTAGAATAGCCTTCAAGAGGCTTCCCCTCCAGCTCGCGTGAACTGACATGTGTCAGATTAAGGTTGGGGTGGTTATTGATGATATTGATCAGTTCACGACCAGTATAACCGCGCGCGCCAATCAGACCGACATTCTTGACCTTTGTGGCGTAGCCCCGGCGCTGCTGAGAAAAAGTAGAGAAGGAACGGGTGCCAGATGGCACCTTAGCACGAGTACCAAAGCCATCAAGCGTCTTCTTCACATCGTCCGAATCCTGGATGCCGTAGAAAAACATGGTTGATCCATCCTGGGGGTTGCGCAATGAGCCATCAGCACGTTCAAAGTGCCAGGATTGATCAAGGTTACCGTCTTCTGCTTTTGAAGACACGCGCCAGGTAAGCACATCATGGTCCTTGCGAATAGAATTCCAGAGATTATCGGGAACGTTATTCAAGACCGCAGTCTTGGTAGCAAGAAGCTTCTCGAGTACCGCTGGTTTAGAAGGATCAGAAGGATCGGAGGTGATAATGGCCATGACCTGACCAGGTTCGTCAGTGTAAATAGTAACGTCTTTCTTTTGAAGATCACGGAGGTAGCTCGCTACAGAGGTTTCACCAGCTTTGATGACAGGATCTTCGCTTTCCATGATGCGACGGATCTTGTCAGGATCCACTTGATCGAGTTTATTATACTTGAAAAGCTTATGGCCGCGGCGAATCAGGGTGCCGGCACCAGAGTCGGTGAAAAGCTCCTTGTGTAGATGACCAGCCGAGATGATTGCGACAGACGACGACCGTGGAAGTCCATCCAAAAGCTCCTTGCATTGTCTAATCTTGAGACGTGTACCATACTTGACCCATGGTTCCTTCATCAAGTCGTCATACTCCTAAATATATCGTGTCAAGGTTTGTCAGTTCTCCAGCCTAAAAACAGCTATTCTCTGTCTTCATGTGACAAAACATACTTCATCCAAATTAATGGTTTCAATTTTCTTTCCTGTCACGCCGTGGTAAAGTCCATTCTTTTCGTTCAAGAATACAATCTTCAGGGGTTCAAGGACGGTGGCTAGCTCGGCGGCTGCAACATCAGCGTTGACATTGAGGATCTGGCCATCTGGTGTCTCGGCAAGGGAAGTGAGGATAGGCAAGGCACCAGCACGGATGGATGACTCGATAGCATCTTTGTTAACCGCCTTGATATTTCCAACGAAACCGTACTTGTCTTTGTCAAGGTAATCTGCCACAAACACTCCACCGGGAATAGGGCGAGCGCGGGTTCCATGGCGCTCCAAAGCATCCACAAGCTTAAGATTCTCGGACATGAACACCTTTCGGGCGACTTCGATGGTCTTTGCATCGGTAATGCGAATACCTTCCTCATACTGAGGTTCAATACCAGCATCCTCGAGCAGTCGGTTTAACTGTGGTCCGCCACCGTGGAGCACAATGGGGTAGAGTCCGACACGGTTCAAGAAAGTCAACGCTGAGGCCAAAGTTTCCAATTCATCTGTCAATACGGCACCGCCGACCTTAATGACAGCAAATTTCTGGGACTCGACTGACGAAAAGTGACGTAGGTACTGCTCAACTTCCTTGCGCGAGCCAATGTTGTAGAGGAGTTTAACGATCGTTTCCTAGCTCGTCATTCCGGTGAGATTCGTGATCTTCTCCTTCAACTTCCAGTGTTACCTTTTCAGCAGCTGCGGCATCACTGTTATAGGTGCTGTAAGCGCGGTGAGTAGGTCGCAGGAGAGTAGAGGTAGACCGAACGGCCAGTCGAGTGGCGACAGGGATCGATGCCTTTCGCACGAGGGACAGCATGTTTTAGCAAACCGGGACAGTACAAGGTGGAGAAAATGCCGGGGTAAAAAAAATTGCAGATATGGAAAAAAAAAAGGGCAGATTGGGGCCTTGTGACTTTGGTGACTCACACACAAAGAAAAACCCCACAGTCGAGCATTTTTCGCAAAATGAGGTAAATAAAAATTAACTCAAGTTCATGTTCATTATTGCCTCGTCAGACAAAGTAGACGGACGCATATGGATATGGTAATGGTGTAGATAATTGCTCTCAAAGGGTGGATGAAACGGACGATACTGCCCTTATTTTCTCTGTCAAAAGATAAATGACACTACGCGCTATAGCTTCCGGTCAAAGCCGGCAGGAAGCAATTGCGGGTGTATGCTTCCACGGAAATAAACTGTAGGCGCACATGCAGCAGTGAGCTCTAGAGTAAGCACAGTGGCTCATTTAAAGAGACATGGTTGTAGGCGCTCTATGCTAAATTACAGGCCTAATGAAGAAAATTAAATATCTTTTTCACGGGCAGAATGGGCCTACACCGATACAAAAGAGACCTCTAGAAGCACGTCTGATGGCCTGCTGCGCATAGGAAAATAATGTAACACATGTGTCACTATGTGTTTTGAGCCTGCTTTGCTTCACCGCGATACATAGCAGTGGCGGGATTGGGTAGGGGTGGGATGAGCAGATTTGTCGTTAATAGAAATACATAGTACTTCTTTGACGTTATTTACTTACAAAAAAAAAGGCCGGGTGAGTGATTCTCGACCTGCGATCTATGCATTTAAAAACGCCTATAAAAATGGATTAGATTTTTACAAAGTACTTTTTTCCCATTGTAGAAGTACTGTGCTGATCTGTACATTACAGCCTCATGAGCTGTAATCCACAAAGCGTTGCGAATAACAACCGACTAGACCAATCAGGCAAAAAGAGACTTCGCACACTTCGAGCATGGTAAAAATGAGAATTCGGATCTGTGTAGCAGACTCAAACTCTGCTTTGCTTTAAAAAGTGATCATTGCAAGAGGAAAAAGATCAAGTGTCACTTTAAGCCTGAGGAGTCATGTTTGAACTGCCAAGCATATGGTGTATCCTGCGAATTTACAGAGGGGTAAGGGATGGAATACAAACAAATCCATATGCAATGCAAACTAATATGCAGCCAAACACGGATAATTGATAGACAGCCACAGAAGCGCGGTGTACCGAAAGGGTTTGTGTTATGAAGCGAATTGCTACGGACAACAGTCTTATGTCCTGTTTTTTTTTCAGTTATGCGGACCGGCTCGAAGCACAAATCAAAGAGGTCCAAAAGCGTCTTTGCGAGATGAGCGGGAAAGACGACGTTGACGAATTACTGCGAGAATATGAGGAAGAACAAGAAACAATACGAATTTTACGTCAGCGTAAACAGGAGCGACTTCCATTAGAATTTGCAGAAAAACTCGATGCGTTGCATTCGCGCGAATACCCGCCCGGGGCGTACTATAACGACATCAAATATGTTGGTGACTTTGATAATTTCTTATTGTTCAAAGATAAACTTGGGTTCCATGATAAGAATGTCAAATGGAAAGGCCATTATATTCGGAAGTGTGGCAGTGAGATTGGTAAGCAGAATGTGTTATTTTCGTGTGTCGGGTAAAGGGCTAATGAAACGGGCATTCCAGTACTTGTTCAAGACAATTCTATCCTCGTGGATGATGATAAACACATCATACCAGAAACACATAGCATGCTGGTGGATAAGCTACCCAAGGCCTATTGGTTGCAACCATCCATCCGATCGCTTCCTCGCAACATCCATCAGTATGTCTTTTCAGTTACCGGCCTAGATCAATATACAAGCGCTCGCCTTCTCAAAATGTGAGTGCAATATTTTCGTTGTTGCTCTGTTGTACTTATTTCTAACGTTCTATCTCTACAGATATTTTGCCAACGTTCATCCCGTTTTACCAGTAATTGACAAACGTGAATTCTTACGTCAGTACCGTGATCATCTTCCTGTATATCCCCAGCCTGTCTTGCTGCTGGCCATGTTTGGTGCAGCCGCACGGTTCGCTGAATTGGAAAGCCATGACCCCCAGAAGTTGCAGGGACCATCATATAACTACTCTCATTTGGATGTGCCGACCGGCTGGAGTGACCAGTTTTTCGAAAAGGCGCTCAAATATATTTTGGACGAAGTAAACCAACCGACACTTGGCAAGATGCAAGCCTTAGCCTTAATCCAAAACCAGAGAACGAATATTGACTCTCAATCTTCGGCGGCATTCCTAATGAGTGGATTCGTAGGTGGACTTAAGCCGACTTGCTAATCAAAAAAAATCAATGACTGATATCTTTGGCAGGCTGTGCGACAAGTAAGATTTCTCTGGGAAAAACAGTGGATGATACAAGAAGAAATGCTCGTCAGAAGTCGTTATTAAGATGACAATCTTCTTGCAAGGCGCAATGCTTAGGACTTCATCGAAACTGCAAAGACTGGCCAAATCCCGAGAATGATAAGCAGTCCAGATCAAGAACCTGGTGTAAGATATTGTAAACAAAAAAAGGTGGCCCATTCCATTTACAATTGACATAGGGGCGTTGTATGTCTGCGACCGTTTTCAAGCTGCTCTTCATGGGCGACCATTATTGATTGTCGACGAGGTAGTGTCATCCTGACCGGGAATGATGCTGAATAATCGATTCTTATGTATAGCTTGCTTGCAGGACAATGATGTCCCTTACCCTAGCCCCTATGCAAGCTGGAAGGAGGTACTCGACGAGCCGGAAGATGACGAGCTGGACGACGACGAGGGTGGGCCTAGGTTTCCGTCCGCAACATATCGGCCCGATTCCGTGGGAGGTTACGTGGCCTTTAATACACTTTTTCTTCAGTTGGTCAAGCTGTCGGAGATCTACGGAAGGATCTGGCGAGGGCTTCATACATCCAATGCGAAGCAGCAGAGCTTCCTACATGGCAGCGATAACATTGTGACCAAGCTCGATCGAGAATTGACAGAATGGCGATTTTCTTTCAGTCGCACCATCAAATATGAAGCTCTCCATTTCCCGGACTTTCACCCGGAGAGTGGGTATTTTGCTGGTGTCATTGGCTCGATTCTTCTTTTTTATTTTACCGCCTTAATCCTTCTCCATCGGCCTTTTATCAAGAACTCGAATCAACACCAGGAGGACTTTTCGTCATTGTCCTTCAAGATTTGCACGAGCGCCGCCACGCGGGGCATCCGCATGGCAGCTCAACTGTCGCCGCATGACTATCTGTTAACGTCATACGCATTTAGTCTCTATCCTGTACTGCAGTGCTGCCTGGTGCTTATGTATAATACAAAGAGTCACGATCCCCGCATCGCTCAAGCCGCCAAAGAGGACCTCCAGCGCGCGTTTGAACTCATCGATAGAATCCAGGACGTTTCGGGTTGGGCTAGAAAGCTTAAAATACTTTTGCATAGCATTCTCGACAATCGCAACATTGATTATCTCCGCGTCATGGATGATGAATACCCTTATGAGGATCCGGAAGCCGTTTCTTCGTCCAGTTCTACGCCGTTGTTTAAAGATTGCGTCACTGCCACTACTGCACTTGACGCCGCCGCCCCTTCTGCCGTTCCTGCCGAAGATCCTATACATGATATGGCCTCCATTATTGATACTTTTTTATTACATCAGGACGTGCCGGTGAATGGGCCCGGTAAGCATTGGACAGATACGAAGAAGCTGTGCACACACACACACTCTCTCTCTTTTTTTTTTTTTGCTAACGCTATACTTAAATTGAACACAGCTCTCTCCACCCTTGCCAACGGAGAAGTATTTACACTCCAACAGTTTGATTCGACGGTAGCTCAACAGCAAGAACTACCTGCCGTACCTAGCTTCCGAAATGAACCTAGCAATCCGTTCTGGGATATTCCATCTTCTATTGACTGGAGTGAATGGGATGCATGGTATCAACAGGCACAGAACCCATCAGCCTGGGATCAGACTACCCGACAGTCACCATAATAAAAGTATGGAATAATGTGATACGCGTACTGTGTGTATGTAATTACTTCTCTATTTTTTTGTGGTGGGGGAGGGGGAGGCAAGTGAGAAATAGGTGGTTTGTAATAGGTATCATCTACAGAGAGAGGAAAAGGAAGTATTACTATAATAACGTCATATCTTTTTTGGGTTTCTATATTTGAGTACATATTATTTGTCCTTTTAACTCCAAACATCTTCTTGATAACGGCCAGTGTTGCGCAGATTCTTTATAAACTCATGGGCCTTGTCATCCGAGAGACCGCCAAACTCGATTGCAAAGTTAATAAAGGTTTGCTGGACATCGCGGGCCATATTCTTTGCATCGCCGCATACGTAAATGTAACCGCCGCGTTGCAAGAGTTCCCAGACATCTTTGCCGTTCTCCTGGAGTCGGTGCTGAACATAGATCTTTTGAGGTGTCTCGCGTGAGAACGCGGTGACGATGCGCGAGCCCTCGCCTAGAGTCTCAAAGAGCTCAGGCCATTCGTCTGCGTACAAGAAATCATTGGCCGAATTTCGACAGCCAAAGAACAGCAAGGTGCGTCCAACGGGTTTGCCTTCCTTCTTTTGCAGTGCACGCTCTCGCACAAAACCGCGGAAGGGTGCAACACCCGTACCTGGGCCGATCATAATAACGGGGACAGTGGGGTTGCGCGGTAATTTGAACTGGGAGCGGCGAATATGGACAGGCAGCTTGGCACCGTGCAATACATTGCGTGGACCCGAGAGATCATACTCAGG
The DNA here is from genome assembly GCA_025716815.1 of Dichotomocladium elegans. Lineage (NCBI taxonomy): Eukaryota > Fungi > Mucoromycota > Mucoromycetes > Mucorales > Lichtheimiaceae > Dichotomocladium > Dichotomocladium elegans. Next base: position 302,521 of record JAIXMN010000036.1, on the reverse strand, counting down.
ATAGTTCATCGCATCATGATGGCCAGGATGGGCTGCCGTATGTAGCTGCCAAAGGTAGTTTGTGTTCACACCATAGACAGTGCGTTCTGGGGTGGGGTCTGGGTTGTAACTAAGCGTCACGGCAGTGACCGAGATCTGTTTCGGGTTCTCTTTGGAAGACGACGAGATGGAGTAATAGCGAGGCTGCAAACGTGAGATGCTCTCCACGATCAGGTCAAACGGAACGGCCGAGAAACACCCTGGTTGGACACTGCTACCGCATACCAACTCAAGGACCTCACCCAGGTTGCGTACAGCCTCTCCCACCTTCAGACGATATTCATCCTTGTCCTTGGCCAGCCGGCGCAAATAATCCTTCGATTCATTCGTGGGAGCATATTCAACGAATGACATCAAGGACTGACGGGAGACAGGGGCACAAATATCGAGATAATGACGCAAGATGGCGCGATATGTCGCTGGAACAGGGAAAGGATACTTTTTAGAGGCAGCGGGATCAATGGCTTTGACGTTGATGGGGGTGTCGAGTTTCTCAGCCAGGCCAAGGATGGTAGCAAGACGATTGACTTCGACTTCATTGTTGGTAGGCCAGATGGCGAGGTGATCACCAGTTTGATAGGTGAGGTTAGAGTCTGATACGTCAAACTCAATATGTAGACAGTGGCGGTTGGTGTCTGTGAAGAGGTCCCGGCTGGTAAATGGTGCGATGTAAGGACGCTTAGCATCGTAAATAACTCGGCTATGATATGAAGCTTAGTACAAAAAAAACATTGTCCCTAATGGAACCTTTCTTTTCCTTTCACCATACATACCTGCCTTCCTTTGGTTTATCAGCTAATTCGCCGAGATAAACATCATCCATGTCGACAGTCGATGGGTCTAGTTCCTCCACGGCGTAGGTCGGCTGACGAGACCCTTCGTGTGCACTATTCTCATCCACGCCAAGTGCCTCACAGAACGCAGGCCACATCTCCTCTTGCCAAGCTAGAAAATCCTCCTCCAGCGAGCCGTCATCGTCACCCTCACCACGCTCTCCGATGCGTTTTGCGCCCAAGGAAGTTAGACGAGCGTCAACCTTGCGGCCAACAGCATTGTAGTGTTCGTATGTCTTGTTGCCCAACCCGAAAACAACGTAGCGTAGGTTTGTGAGAGGCTTGTTCTCCGCGCTCTGCTCTGAGAACTCAGGCTCCTCTTCTTCCAAGAGTTCCCAAAAATCGACGGCATTGTCAGTGGGCTCACCCTCTCCGTAGGTGGCCATGACGAAGAAAACCAAAAAGTCTTCGGGAACAGTGTCAAGGAAAGTAAGATCGTACATTTCGATGTCAGCAGTCATGGCGCTCACACCGTACTTCTGCGAGCATTCTTTGGCCAGGCGGGAGGCATAGTCCTCTGCAGTTCCTGTCTGTGATCCATAAAAAAAGATCACTCGACGGCCCTAATAGCAGAACGAGGAAGCAGCCCGGTCTTAGTATCTCTCCAGCTCCCGCCCCCCCCGGACTCGCCGCATTTAATTTACCTGCTCTTGCATGACCTTAACGAAGTTGCGTTCCTTCTTGGCCGAGGGAGCTCCAACAGCATGGCCATTGGCAGCATTCTTTCCATCAGATGACTTTGAGCCCCAAAGACGCTCAGCAATTTGGTGCCTTGTGAACCAAGCAATAGTACCGAGACCAATGGTTCCAAGAAAAACAAGGTCGATTGTATCTAAAAGTACAGGCGACTGTGCCATGACGATGCGTGTGATTATAGTGTAGGAGAGAGGAACATCGGGTGGTCGACAGGGGTTGCAAAAAAAAAATGTGAGCGGGATTTCGGCCGCCGCATCCGGTTACCCAAGAAATATCTGTCATCCTCTCCGGCTATGCGGCAAACGACGGTACTTTTAGCCTCGCCTCCGATGTCCGGGAAGCATGATAGCCAATCCTTTTCTTGGTGAAATAGATCAGTTCGGTCAGGCATTCTGTGTCTACTTTTACACCCTGAAAAGAGCAAATGATTTTTGATATCAAGGCGGGCAGAACCATGCCGTTGATCAGGAAACATTTCTACTCTTCAGTCGGTTTCTCCGCTCACCCTCGGGGTCCAATAGATTATTTTCAACTTGTCCTCAATCTCGTCAATGCCTTAGGATCAGTAGATGTCATAAGTGAGCTTCATTCGGTGCGTGTGACTAAAACATTCCAGTGCATTTTGAATCTTTTGGGTGATGCGTTTCAAATCTGGCTCTGTAACATACATCATCACGATCGTCATCAATTCTTTTTAAATCGACGGATGTGGGCCTGTTCTCTTTGAGACAGAGGTTTCTTCTTAATCCATGTCAAATTTCGGTGCATGCGCTGCATAGCATTTGTCCAAGCATTAAAATATATCCAACTGGTACACAATTTTCGATGAGCAGTTGAAATATCGCTCTTTGCCCTGTTTGCTTGCCCTCGTTTCCTTCGTATGTTTGTTTGGCTTGAAGGAGTTTCACATATAACCGAGAATGCATACTACTAAGTCAAGATGCCTAATGTCTCTCTCCCCCCACCATCAACATGCTCTCGCAGATAAACGTCCAAGACTGATTTGCGGGAGGGCGAAGTGTGCCGGAGATGGAAAGGCACGTGGTACGTATTGCTGGACAGTAAAGGGGGGAGGGCTACTATGAGTCATTCTGCCCGAAAAATGATTTCCTTATCCTTTTAGATCCAGTGCAGGATTCCTCCCCTACCCCAGGTAGCTTCCTTGAGGCTGTACCAGAAGCAACGGCAGGTCATCGGCATTTACACCGAGGTAGCGCGGGGACAATAAAGACGATAGCAAAAAGGTGAGAGCCACCTGGGGTGGAAGACAACGCCGAAGCGACGGCTACGACAGATACAGGCAACGCAACACGCAAACCCCCCCCAGAGGAGATGGACCTGCCCAAAGACAGGCAGATTCCAGCCCCACATGATGATGTGATTCCGTTTTGGTTTCTCTTCCGCGGTACGGATACAATTGATCAATCTACAAAGGACAGAAGGTGTTACATTCGAATAACAAGCAAGTGGATATAAACTTTCATACCGGATAACCCATAGAAGAGAGGCCAGGGAAGAATTTGATAAAGAGGAAGTAGCTCGCTCAAAATCTCTATTATTTATGCGAAATCGGTCATTTATGTGATTGACAATGCCGAAACAAGTACAGTGACTTTTCTGATGATACCCTCTTCCAGAACAATGAAATCTACGACTCTCATCGCTGCTACTTTACAATCCTTCTTGTTTATCAGACCACAGCTTTGCTGCAGACAAGTTTAAATGGGTCCTTTGATTTTTCCATATTGTCATCCTGATAATCAGATCCATGCAGGCGATGACACAGCTGCAAAGTATCGCATCGGGGCCATCTAGTTTATAAGGAAGTGATTGACAAAGTGGCGTTGTTTGGTTACGAGTCCGTGTTGTTGTGCCCCACGGGCTGCGTATTAAAACCACTACTGAATCAAACTTGTCTCATATGAAAGTATGTAGTTATATACTCATTATCAATTGGTAAACAAACATGCGCTTCGCAAAGAACTCACAGCTTGACAAAGATCTTTATCATTTGTCTCGTCGATGAGTTGTTCCTCTCTTAACATATCCATCCCCATATACGTATCGTCATGATCACTGTAAAATTATCACAAGTTGGTTCGTATTTTTCCCGATTACGACAGTTCACTGAACACCTTCTTTAACCTCTGATTCGGGCCGTTCGTGTCTCACTTTCCACTACGTTTTATTTTGCCCTTCACAACCGACCAAAACTGCTCAATAAGATTGAGTTCAGGTATATACGCAGGACACCACCGAGACTCGGTGTATTTAGAGATGCGTGCGACATTTGCTGTCACCACGTGTAAAGATTTCTGGGCTAGGGTGCGACTTCACTTTTGGAAAACGGTCTACAACACGGGCATCCCGACGTCCAACATATTCTTCCACCCCATGCGGGGAAAGGAGAGGATGATTTTGATGATGGCACGAAACCAATGGCGGAACAGAGAACGATAGACGTCTTAAAGAAACCTATTTGGAAGGGCTTTCGCATGATCGCATGGTCCTATCCATCATGCGCGACAATTGACCGTTTGCTTAACTGTCGGTACGTCCTTGTGTGCTCACAAGGATACCTGAAGTAGGGTTATGTTGGATAGTCTATTTGGGAGGATTTCTTTCCTATAAGCATATTGCGCCAGTGCTATAAATGCTTCCTGATAGACACTCGGCGGCCTTGGCCTTGATCTTTGAAATTACTTGTTTTCTATCAGGGCAGCTGAGATCGATTGTGGGATGCTAGGTTCAGAATTCGGTCATCCATTATCCAGAAGGCTTAAGGAGCATATCACGGACAGGTTTTATTCCAGGACGGGGAAAAATTTCATGCGCATGTTGTATTTCGGTTAATGATGAGATCTCATGGCCGTCCAATCATGAATCGTTTTGCACCTCTGGAAACCGGGCGCAATCCAAAGTTAATCTAACATCATCTTTTTTTTTTGAGAAAGAAAACCTGCATATATATATATTACCTCTTTTTCGTTCTCCCCGAGGCGTCATCTTCTCCATAAACTATTGCGGATTGCCGGTCTCTCAGCACGCTAATCGACTCACTGCTGCCGGTTGCAGTAGTGAGACTCGGGGAAACGGCGCCTTCTTCATCGCCGCCACTGTTGCCATTCTCTTTCCTCGCACGGATCATCCGTCGGACACGATCCACCCGCCGTTCGTAATCCTCACTCTCCGCTTGTTTACTCTTCATTACTTCGTTGGCCACCCGGATTTGATCATCAATAGCCTCGAGAACAGTCTTTGTATTGTTTGACCACACCTTCAGGGCGTGGATTGTCTGAATCACTTGCTCAGGCAACAGGTCCCGACCCATGGCGGTCTCGACTTGAAATTGTTGTTTGCGTTGATCAAGTTTGCCGTACACAACCCCCTGATAGATTGCGTCAATAATCAGATCCTCGAGCATGCGTACATTAGGCATATCGAGCTGGTTTTGTAACACATTGTACGGAAGGGTCTAATACGCGACCCAATGATGCAAGTGCATATAGATCGAGGTCAGTCCCATTCTACCCGTCTTTTCGCCTTCCTCTTTATCGCTATTATGCATAGGAATTACCCTACTCGTCTCGGATAATGTCACAATGGATAAGTGCCTAAGCTTGGTGCGCTGTGCGTCGTTGAGTTGGGGAAGATGCTGCTGATTGTCTGGGTTCGTGTAGTATCATAGGCGAATAAGATTGCTGCCCAGCTCTTTTCTCGTTCACCTCTTCCTCGCTCATCTTTACCCAGATAGTCTTTGTAAGTTCCATACAGAAAAATACGCAGTAAGGCGTAGTAAGGCGCTACCTCTGGCATGGTGGATGCCTGGAAGGAATGGAAATGTTAAACGAGACAGCACGGTACCATGCAACAGGCCAACTAGAATATTCACTTCGACCACGTTGTGCGCCTCTGCAAGCTCGGAAAATACATATACACCAGGAGACGAAAGCGCATCACTGATCAGTTTGGCATTAGCTGACCCTTTCACGGATTTCGAAAGCAATAGGAACATTTGAAGTTTTGAATTCGTGGATAGCTCACTCATTGGACTGCAGGAAGGTAAAAAAAAAATAACGGTTAGCAAAAGGAGGAGAGAAATAGCGCACCGGAGTCAAAACTGGCAGCCAAGGACGAATGATCTGCAAACGTAAAGTTTGGGTGATGTGCTTTCTTAAAAAGAAAGAGAGACAAATAAATACCCATGATCCTTTCTTGCCATCTTGTCTGTTCCCCCTCAGGACGGGCTGAATAGGATAGATCGCTAACCAAATGATAACCTTTTGCGGCTAACCGAACGTTTCAAATGGGTCGGCTACATGGGCACATACGCTCCTCCTAAGCATGTTAATAATAGCCTGATCGATAGAGCATGCTTTACTCAATCAGCACCCTCGGTATAAACCCAGACAAGATGCTCTCGGCCTCAACGTCCATGAGAAATGGGCAGACAGGAACAGCAGGGATGGTATGTGAACCCAGAGAGGAGGATAATTGACAGTCCCGTGATTAAATATGTAATAAGACAGCAAATGAGACGCGCGTCTATCGCCGCTTACCCAGCACCTCTGTTCTCATGGTATTGACAGTACCCAAAGGCAAAGTGATTAATATATATTAATGAATCCTTTCCGCAACAGGATTTTGACGGCTCGTTCCCATCAGCACCCGTACGCTACGCTTTCGATAACGACGACAGCGACCTCGAAATCGAGGAGCAACAGGAGATCAGTGCAGCTGCGCCTGTCAATGTTGAACTGAAACAGCCGCTTCCTAGCTCTATAACGCTAGTGGTCGGTACTGCAGGTTCCGGCAGTGCATATATCGATGCACTTGCGGGAAATCCCCAAGTGGCGGGTCATGTCGATGTAATTAGAAATATCAGGAGAACAAGAGGAAAAGGGCCGCCGTATATATCGCATTAAGGACTTTTTATGCAGGATCATACTTTATTACATGTAAGGGATAATCTCTACTCCCTTACCTTCAAAGCACCCGTCGTGCGCGATCGCGCGCATGTCCTTACACGAGCAATTTTCGGCTTGACAAAGCTCGAGAAGTGAGCATTGTAGCATAAGAATCTTATTTTCCACTTTAGCTCACCCATATTGTTTTGTTAGACTTGTCGTCCTTGACGATATTCCCATTGTCGATTATACAACTAATCTGCAAGATATTGTTCCCCCTTCTCTGCGTAGTCTTCAGTCCTCCAGTGCAAGTCCTGTAAGTGTCTGTTCTGCTGTCAGACCTCAAGCTCTTAATCATCCGTATTAGGTTGAACTCAGGATACTCGAACCGCCCAATATGGCTCAGAATCTCACCGCTGGGCTTCTTACTTATGTAAGTGCGGCAAAGCTTACAATTAGGATATGAGGAAGGTGTTAATGCGTGTCCATTTTCTGCGTAGTGTGAAATCCACGAAGTGCCATGTTATGCATTTTTCAGCCTGCAGGAATCATATCTTGGCAAACCATTGGTCTCGTCAGAAACACTAGACGCTTACTGTGATGGTCTTAACAAGATCGGGCTCGGGCATTTGCGATATGACAAGTCTAGAATGCGTGTGGAAGCACAGCCGAACAATCGATTGTATTTGTGAAAATAACAAGGGGAAAAAGGATGTCTTTTATGTGTTCGTGGACTTCGTATCTATACACCTAGTGTCCGAAACACAATAGTGGGAGTAGCAAATATCAAAATGTGAGTTGAAAGAGCTCTAATACGCTTTCATCTCTTTTTTCGATGAGTGATTACAAGTTGTTTCGTTTCCGGAATATTTGCTGGCTGTTGTTCTTTAAACAGCAAGCAAATCGCCAAAGTTGCGCAAAAAGATGACAGCACCGGTGAAAACAGTCAAGGACAGCGCAATGTTGATGTTTCCCTGTCGCACTTCTGGGGCGAAGAGATGGGCCTTGACAACCTGACCAAAGGTGGGCTCAGTAGATTCCAATCGACGATCCATTGTAAAATGCCGTGTGTGTGTGTGTGGGTGAGAAGAGAATTTTTTTTGGGTGAGGGGGATCCTGCCGGGGTTGGTTTCAGTGACAGCTTTTCGGGGCCTTTATTGTTGCCCTCGGTGAAAGCACACCACAAGCGAAACACCAACTTCCTCCTCAAGCCCCCAAACCAAAATACACCGGTTCACACTTTTATTGGCCTGCGAATGTCTATACTCTGGTCTCTTTCTGTGGTAAATAAGGTTCATGCAGGAATCATGACCCTTCAATAAAAGAAGTCTTAAAGAGACATATTGGGGCAAATCCTGTTTATTTGCTTCCTTGCGCCTTGGCTGAAGTCTTTTCTTTGAATCTTTCTTTCCTCCACTTCCAGCCCATGGATGGTCGAGTTGCACTACAAGACATAAGAGGCATCCTTATAGACAGAAGAAAAAGATGATGGATCTTGTTTTCTTATTTGCCCCGCTTGTGCGCCAAACTCACGTCACTTTTTCTGAATAGGCACGACAGTGGGTACAAAGATCGCGGGAACTACATTTTCCCTTTCTCTTTTATTTGACATGAATAATCAGGCCGCTCATATGGATACTGTTGACGATCTGATATTTCAACAAAGTCAACTATCCTGTCCTCTGGAATGCCAGCCCCACCGACCTCTCCCTTCGTCACACCAATACAGGGATTTAAACTCTATTGATTTCACTGATTACGATCAGCATCCTTATGTGGACATATTCAACACGCCACTTGATCTGGTTTCGTTTGAGGGGCTACCAGCAATGCTCCCAGCACCAACGCCGGCTTCACAACCTGTCAAAACTCGGAAAAAGCCAGGCCCGAAACCAAATCCTTCTACGCCATATTTTCGAAAGGAGAAAAACCGTGTAGCGCAGCGAGCATTCCGAGCGCGGAAAGAGGAGCGCTTACGTAACATGGAGCACACCATTGAGAACTATCGGACACAATGCAGATCAAAGGATAAAGAAATCGTCAAGCTGAAGCGGGAAGTCATCACCCAAAAGGCTCAGGTCTCCTATTTAAAAGGACTGGTACTCTCGTTGCACGTCCTTTTGGTGAAACACAAATTGATATTTCCTGACTGTCTGCCATATATGAACGATACCGATCTTGACAAAATCGTGTCGGGCATCCCCCATGTCCGCGAAGTATACCGGACGGCCCGGAGTATACATGAGAAGGAAATGAAAGAGTATTTGAAAATGTTGGATGAGGGACAGGAATACCAATACCAACAACGGCGATCATCCCCAGTGTCATCTGCTGCATCAGGAATTATCGACAGCCAGGATGAGGATCTCAGCAGCCCACTTTATGGAGCAGAAAAATCATCGGATCATGCGCTCTACGCATCGTCGGATGAGCGTACGGTTATACCAGACAATATTGAGTATTCTAGCGCGCTCTATGTGTCCTCTTCGCCTTCTTCATCTCTTGACCCAAACGCACTCAAAAGAAAAGGAGCCATCCATTCCCTTCAACAGCAGTTGCGTTTTCAATCAAAGCTCTTGAACTTGAGCTCATACAATACTGGATTGCAGCCGACAATACTGCAGCGCATTATCCCGCACGACGCACGTATCGACCTTCTCCCGGGTGGAGTAATGCGAGACAAGATGATTATTTTTAAGGATTTTGTTGATTACGATCACTGTTTCTCAATACTCGTGAATGGCTCCACTTTCCACGGCACTGACCCGTTGAATCCTGATCATTGGGTTCTACCGGTCAAGTTCATGCGGGAATACTGGTAATCGTGCAGCCTTAGCTTGGCCCATTCTTGGCTTGTTCACACAAAAACATGCACACCCTGTAGGTTTCTTTGTTCAAAGGAGATGAACTCCTCCAGAGTGACAAGAGATACCTCTAATACCCCCGACTCTGATATTCTTTTCCAATATGGCAATGACTTTTTGGAGTTCATCAACTCTGATCTCTTGTGGGAAAACACTGACCTCGCTGGATCAGAGCCACTTCGAACAAATAAGGAAAAGATGCAATTTCTCCTGAGACTATATGCTACTTTCCGAGAACCGCCTTCCTTACGGAGCCCTATTGCTCCTACATTGAGTAAGAAGCAATGGATGGTGGTCAATAATAAGCACATACACACACGCACGCACACTTACTGACAGGTAATCGACACGTGGGTGGACTCATATAGGCAATCTAATGGAAGCACTTGATATCTCAAGCGTACTGGACTTTAGAGATAGTTAACTATCTATCAGTAATTCCACCCAATGTTACGTGATACATTTAAACTTGCATAATTGGAACACAACGGAATGCAGTACACCTTATCATGGACGTCGCTGTCCATTGATTCAGGATAACGAAGGTCTTCAATGGCATCTTCGCGAAAAACTAATTGCTCAAGGCACGGTTCAAAATGTGCAGAGGAGAAAGCGAGTTAAACAGGCTTGATAGTTGATTTGCCATCCAATGTGGGCAAACATAGCTTTGGTGAACTGACAGGAAGACTCTACGATCGCGGGTAGTAGTAAGCTTTTATTGCCTAACAAAGGTATGTAGAAATCACATGAAAAAATGAACCAAGTCACTGCCACCGCTTTCTCCACTCTCCTGTTTTTGTCTTCATTTTTCCAATCGCCAACATGACCCAGCTCATTTCGCAAGACGATGATGCATTTGCTTGGTTGCTTGAGTATGACTTTGTTGAGCAGCGAGAACAGCAACACGAGCACCAGCTGTACACGCACAACGCCCCTCTCGGGACTCCTGGTGCTATTCCATTAATTCCTCTCCAGTCTGAGCCGTATGTACCCCTCCGTGACCCACCCTTAACCGCTCACAACCACCATCCATACCAGCATATTGCATCTTGCGGGCCTGATTCTCAGCTAAAGATACCGTCCAAAGTCCGGAAGAAGCCAGGACCTAAGCCTAATCCGCTTACTCCTGCTTTGCGCAAAATTCAGAATCGTGCAGCCCAGCGCGCGTTTCGGGCCCGGAGGGAGCAGCGCTTTAAAGATCTCGAGGATAGGATTGCAGCCCTCGAGAGTGAATGCAAATCCAAGGATGCAGCGCTCCTTCTTGCCGATCAAGATAGCCGGGCTCTCAAGGCTGAGTGCTATTACCTAAAGGGCATGTCACTCACCCTTCTGCTCGTGTGCCTCCACCATGACATTTTGATACCCGATCATTTCCCATATATCCTCTCTGAAGATACACTCTCTGAGTTTGCCTGCAAGTCCCCGTATGCCATTAGTGCGTATATCGAAGCCCATCGTCAATATGAGGAAAATATGCAGGAACTTGTTCGAGGCATTATGAGCGAAAACAACGCCAGCGTCCCCGACAGCAGGAGCTCATCTTTGAGCCACGACTGTCATGGTCGCACGGACGATATCCGTGACTTCAGATCTAATTATGCAACGGGAGCAAGCTCTACGTCGCGCGATGACGCAGTTAAAAAGCAAACTGTCAACGAAGGTGGGCAACAAGACAGCATGTCATCTTCAGAGCATCAGTCTCACGAAAGGGACGGTTCAAGGCATGATGCGCCTATTGCTGTTTCTGCTGCTGCAGAGTCTGTTCCTGCACACCCTATGCAACAAGCACAACAGGACTGCGCTCTAACAGACCTGGTCCTCCAGTTAAAAATACAATCCAAACTTCTTGGCTTGAGCGCTTTTAATTGCCGCCTTCGACCGACTTACTTGCAACTTCTGATCCCTCATGATGTGCGCATCGATATATTGCCTAACCCCTGCATGCGTGATCGGTTGATTGTGTTTCGTAACCTAGTCGACGTGGAGAAGTGTGTTAGCACGCTTTTCAGTGGCAGCCGGTTCATAGGTGATGACCCAACAAGTCCAGGTGACTGGGAGCTACCGGTCAAGTTCTTGCAAGAATACTGGTACAAAAGAAATAGCGCCCATTTGTGCTTTGAAGAAAAAAAATTCATCGTAATCCGACTTTTTTGGAAAATAGGTACATCTGCATGAAGTACCGACATCGCAAGGTTGCGGGCTGGGACCAACTCGAGCGACTGATAGTAACAAAGCCGGAATTGATTGAAGCAAGGAAAAGGAATATTCCAACAAAATTGCATTTTGACAATGACGATGCATACACAGGAAATTATGACGAATCTTTCATCAACGACGACGTGTCCTGGCGCACGGATGCGTCCGATATTAGCACGAGTTCGGACCCTGCATTCCCACCCAGCATAGACATGATACTTGAGAAACTCTATGCGCAACTTAAATTGCCCCCTGGGAAACGAGCGAAAATTGACACGTTCACCGTGGGTACGTCATGTATAGAATGTACAAGACGCGCTGTTCTAAACTGTCGGTCTCTTCTTCCCTGTCCAACAGACGCTTGTATGAAGATGGCGAACTTTGACATGTTAATGAACATGTGAGGACATTCATTCCATCCCATGGTGAGGCAGACACCCCATTCCATTACATCCTGTTTTGAGACAGCTGTAGCATGCACGCCCACACCAGGTTCAGTGATTAAAAGCGAACCTGATCTGAAAAAAGGCTATTTGTCAAACTACCAACTACCCTTTAACTTGGCTTTGCATCCATTGCACAGCTTGCTGTTGCAGTCCTACAGTACATAATATGAGGATGAGGGATACGATTTCTAAGAGCATTATTAGAACTGTGATGAGGACCGGTCAGTCCATGGATTTTTTTTCGTGGAGATCGGCTGACAGCACGGAAGATGTCGTTCACAATGCTCGGCAACCTATGGGGTCCTTTTCGTTCCATACGCATTCATCCTTTTGAACTGATGGACAATGACATGTTGTTGTTAAGCATGACTGTCCTGAGCCTATGGACCATATCTTGCAGAGATATCTCTGACCATACTACCGCACACATTCCCCAAGCGAAAGAATGCAGAAATAAGCGCAATTACACAGCGTACACTGACCAAGACAAGATCAGATTTTTCATACGGGAGTTTGAGAAGGTATTGAGTGCTTACAGCTGCTGAAAAAACCGTTTGGAGTCCATGTTTGTTCAGCCCAGCGATGGGCATTACAGTACGAGAAGGACCTTGACAGCGTCTTTAAGAAACCTAAAGCGAGCAGGTCGTTCGCGTATTCTCAGTGAAGAGCGTTATTTTTGAATGCATGGATGAGAATCCATCTATTGTCCTAGAGCAGCTGATGGAGCAACTGCTTCCAAGACTTGAGGGTCTCAAAGTATCTAAAACGAATGCAACTTGTCATTGAAAATGGCTCGGTTTCAACCCGTAGACAGTGTGATGGATGAGTAAGAGAAAATAGTGAAAAAGACAACTAGAAAAGAACCTTTGAGGTAGATGTTTATTCCTGAAAATAAAATATCTCTCTTTTATAATAATTCTATTAGATCGGCGGCATAAGTGCTTGATACTGTTAGGACGTATTGAATGAGAGCATGCTCTTTTCATTGTCCTCTTCAAGTCCAGTGATGGATCCTAGATGGAGGAGGTACCTTTGATAGGTGCGATTGTCCTGTCATGCAAGCGGATATGAAAATATCAATGTATCAAATGCATCATCGTCTTAGTTTCATGATATCGGGGATAGTGATGTGAAACCGGCCAAGTTCTTTCTAGCACGGATCAATATCCATCAAAAGCCTTATCATATGATATGCACTTCATACATGCAGTGTTGGAACGGGGACCTTGATTTACTATAAAATAATGAGGTTCGACCAAGCCGTTTTCTTTACCACTTGCGAATTCTAAACCGGTTACAAACACACACGCGTAATACACATCTCTCAACAACTCATACAACCCAAGGCGAAGAACACAAAAGCACATTCCGACATTAGACGGCAAGTCTTTTGGAATAAGACATGACTGGAAGATTTTGTGCTAAAGAGATAATACCACAGTCCGCTACTGGTGAAGACATGGAACAACTTGTCGACCCCACCAGGAGGAGGGGGCGTAAACCCTGTCGAACCCAACCTCAGGCCTCCCTGACCGTATGTTGAGTGACAAGACCTCTATACGAGACATCCGCTGGAACCCTGCCTATCGCCAACCGTTGATGGACTTGGTCGTTGATGTCCATGCGACAACAACCCATGCCTACGGCTTCGCCAAGTACATCTTCCTACGGAAGCGCGCTAACGCGAAACCGGACTTCAACCTCCAAACAGTTCCTGAAGGAAAAGGTTCTTCTCGGAGGTGTGGCTCTCTCCATGCTTGACAAGCGAGTTCGTCCAAACCCCCCCGGGGGGGGGTTTCCGGCGAGTGCCGAGCTCTGATCGGCGAGTTTTTGGAGGATTACCTCGAAGCCACCCAGTACCAACGGCAACAGCTCAAGTAATCCCAGCAATGCTCTGCGTTCGAAGGTAAGACGATGTTTGTTGCATACTGCAACACTATCAACATGCGGTTGGGGCAACTCCTTCGGCGCGCGGTGAATGCTCTCCTGAACATTCGAGTGCGGAAAGCAGCGAGGAGACGTGAACTGGACGCACTCAGCTGGACCGAGGAGCAAATCCGCCAGGATAGTTACGATACCGTCACTCGCCATTGCCCCCGCCGAGGTGTGCGGAGGGATGACATTCCGGCGGAACCGGCTTTCTTCAGGCCAAGCGTTCGACCAGATCCAACCGGTCTTGGATGCTTCAAGGGTACCAAGTTCAAAAAAAACAAAGCATCCACTACGACGCCAAGGCGCGTTCAGCCAGCCAGCCACTTCTGGCCGTTCATAGAGCTCGCCTATGTTTTTCAACGCAATGGTCTTCGCAGCTTCCAATGTTTTCCTCTTGGTCGATCCTGGGCCCCTTGCTCTATGCAGATCGACACCACGATACTTGTCCACCATATCCTAAAGAGGCCAAGACACGACATCAGCCAGAAGTTGACTCTGTGGGGAGAGGTTGTGGACCTCAACTCTCGTGCTTTCAGACACCCAAGAAGGCGGAAAGATCGAGTTCCATGGCACAATCCATACCAATGGAGTAGGCGTCACTGCTTTCAGGAGGACGAAACAATCAATGACCATCATACGGAGCAAAGTACCGAGGGGTCGGGGATGAGACCAATTATGTCAGCATGCTGACATTACAGGAACACCAGAATATTGCTGGTAGGTGCGTCACCGTCGACCCTGGGAGGAGGGACCTCCTTTTCTGCGTCTCAGAGAATTCCAGGCCGGAGCAAGGTGCCCCGTCTGTCGTTCCGATACACCAAACCTCGTCAGGACAAGGTGCGCAAGACCAACAAGTACCGCAGGTTGTTGCAGTGGCTCAAGAATGAGGAACCTAAAGTCGTGCATGCCTGAGGCACGCATGGCTGGCGAGCATTCCAGCAGCTTGGATCGTGCCGATTAGGACCGCTTCCCTGCTTGTCCGGTCCCAAGTGTCCCAAGTTCTCGAGGACTTGTACGCGAATACCGCCACCCATAATGCCGATCCCCCAACCTCTTTTCCGAAAGCTCCGTCTGTCGCCGTTACATCAACAAACAATGAGCAGAATGAAAAGCTGAGGGACAGTCTGATCAACAAGTTTGGGCCCCCACGCGGTATTTTGTGATGGGTAATTGGTCTGCCCCGAACACTCGATACCACGAGCCAATCCGTGGATATTGGATTCCGACGACTTCTCAAGCAAGGCGAACGTCGCTTTGATGTATACTTGATCGACGAATTCAAGACCAACAGATGTTGCCCCCCTCCCCGCATGCGAGACCGAGAGCCTTTCTACGTTCCGGAGGATACCCCATCCACGCCCCTATCCAAGAGCCGAGAATCCAAACGTTATCTGTCATGGCCTGCTACAGTATGATGCCCTTATTCGCGGAAGAGTTTGATAATCTAATGTCGTTTATTCTGTGCAGATGCTTAAATCAAAGCTGTACAGCAGACATGGCAGAGGGCGCTCCTCGACAGCGATTATGGGACCGTGATATGACGGCATGCCTGAATATGATACATCTTCTCAGGGGTTTTCTTGCCGATGGCATGGTCCCGGAAAGGTTTCGGCGAGCACCTGCAGGTGGGTGACAGGCGTCTAGCAAGAAGGGCTAGATCACCAGAGCCCAACGAGCGAAGGGTGAGACGGAGAGGACCAGGACGAGGTCGCCAACAGCGGATGATTATCCGTGTCGGTTATCGCTGGCACACATCTGGATACCTTCGGGGTAAGTTCAAGTGTTGGGGAAAGGATACTATTTTCTGGTGACTACCATCTTGATACGCCATTTATGCGACATAATTTTTCCCCACTTGCCGAAATTTATTTTTGAAAATACAGTACAATGCTGCTCATCACTATGCCGAATATAAGCTGCATCGAAGGTCAGCCTGGAGTTAAGGAGATTGTCATGATGTCTGCACATGCTGTCTCTCTGTAGCAAGACGTAGGCCCCATAGAATGAGCCTCCCGAGCAAATGGACGTTTTACCGAGGGGGATTTTTAGTTGCGCGCGCAAGAATTTTCTATTTTTGTCCTCTGCCCGGACCGACTTCCTGTGGGGGGGGGTGGGAGTGCGGAGCGGGCGGGGCGAGGGCATGCCCGACTTGCGTGATTTTGGGAAAAAAAAAAGGTGTTGTGTATAGGGCATACCACCCGCGCTTTCTCTCTCTCTCTGTGTTCAGACACGCACAGAATCGGCTGCTCTTCTTATTTCTGCCATCACGCATCTTTCTTGTGTCTTCTCTATACCAGCAATGAGCGAACAGCAAAAAAAGCACACAAAACCTCCATACGTGGATCCTGTGGATATCCTAGCCGAAGAGTTTGACGAGAAATCTGAAATACACTCAGAAAATGACAATGAAGAAATGCTTGATGAAAAGGCTGCACTTCGCCAGGAACGTCAGGATGACTTTGACGCTCTGCTATTGGACGGCACACCACCCTCATCGAGGTACGTCGTCGCAACGTTCCCTTCCAAAAAAATAAGTTTAAGGAAAAGCAGAAAGCATTGCTTTAACCTTTTATCGTCAATCGGACTATTATTACTTTCTTGCCAAGCAGACCCGATGGTCAGGACCAAGAGGATCATCTGATGACGAAACCGAACACGGAAGAGCTTCAGCGTATTTTTAATCAGTTTGACGTCAAAAACACCCAGAGCGAACAGAGGAATAATGAACAGGAGCATGGACGAGCGACCGGTAGCAATGATTCAACCAATACATCATCATCATCAACTACTACAACAACAACAACAACAGAGCCATTGCCGAGCTTAACAAGTCAAGAAAATCAGCGACGGCCTTCGTTGGCAGAGATTAAGCGAACGGCTGAAGAAACCAAGCGTCGTGAGCGGCAAGAAATCCCGTTTGATTTTAACAGGTTCCTGGAACAAATGCGACGTCGAAGTGCAACACCCATCACCCGTTATTTCAAAAGGTTCCTTTTCATGGATATTGTGCTAAAGAAAAAAAGGATGAACGATGAAGGGGCAAATTCGATGCTGACAATCCAAACGACAACAAACGCATTATTGTATATAGCTTTTTGCAAGCCTTCGATCGGCGACCGTGGGCCGTGAATGAACAGATAAAGATCATTCAGGACTTTCTGGATGTAAGCATTGTGACGGGAAAGATGAGGGGAAAGTACATCACTCTATCGACTTGACACATGCGGATATCCCATTTTTTTCTCCAGTTTATCTATATTAAGATGAGGGAATGCGAAGTATGGCGAAATGCATCAGATCAAGAATTTGAAAATGCAAAGGAAGGCATGGAGAAACTTGTGATGAATCGCCTCTATTATGCGTAAGGATGCTTACACATATATATACGTCGGGAAAGGCGGGTGCCATGGGATTTATTTTTGACAAAACACATCCGATTTAGGACATTTACGCCGAGTACCACAGACGACAAGGAAAGAGACGAAATTCTTCATCAAAAGATTAGCATTTTCCGATGGATCCGTGCAGAACACCTCGATATCCATGACACGGTTGATAATGAGCACTTTCTCGTCTTTGCTGAATCAGGTAATTGTCAGCACAGTTGTTTATTTTGGGAAAACCACATGCGATGTTAAGCTGTCTCTCCATAAACAGAACTCCTCAAGATAAATAACTACAAGGCACCGCGGGATAAGCTGATATGCATTCTCAATTGCTGCAAGGTCATTTTCGGTAAGCAAATGCTTGTTGGCATATGGATTGTTCTTAACGGGGTATACCTCTTGCAGGGCTTATAAGACATGTTGACGGAGAAGGTGGTGCCGACAAATTTTTACCCATTCTCATCTATGTTATTCTCAGAGCAAATCCACCGAAACTTGTATCAAATGTTCAGTGAGTATCTGTCAACAAGAAAGGTACAGTATGGAAATGTTGATGATGCGGAATCCTAGGTATATTTCTCGGTTTCGCAATCCAGAGCATCTGCAATCCGAGTCTGGGTATTACCTCACAAACTTGGTATGTGTGTTAAATAGGAAGCAGACATGTCGTATTGATTCGTAATCTTAGATGGGTTCTATAACTTTTATCGAGACAATGGATGCAAGCTCACTATCAATCACAAAGGAAGAGTTTGATGCGTAAGTATACAATGGATAAACAGAAAGCAGAAGGGTATAGAGATATTCACGAAAGGCAATGCAGGAATATAGAGAGAACGATGGCAGAGCTCGAGCAGGAACGGCCTTCTGTAACACACGACAAACAGAAAGTCAATTACGACAATGCGGTCCATCCATCGCGGTCCCCACAGGCGCAGGCTCAGCCATTGATCGATCCTGTGAAGGCAGCTGCCCTACTTGAAAGAGGCAGTAGTTTTGCGCAAAAGACAATGCAGAAACCGCTAACCTTCGTTGGTAAGATTTTCCAAGGACTTAACGAAGGGGGCAGCAGTGGCGTCGGAGACGACGAGCTTCAACGGCAGCAAGAATATTACGCACAACAGGCATATAATCAACAGCAGCAGCAGCAGCATCGCTATCAATATCAACAACAACAACAACAGCAGCAGCAGCAGCAGCAGCAGCAGTCAATGAATCAATCTCCGCCCGGTCTCCAGTACATACAGTCGCATCCTGCGAATAATATACCAAATCTTCCCCCTCGACCTATACCGCTAGATAGTCGCGCCCTGGAAGACGCTCGACGAGCGTTTGATGACAATCTCCACTCCATCATTACCATGTTCCCGAATATCGAACCAGACGTGTGTTTCATGATTTTACAAGCAAATGACGGCCAAGTGGGGCCTACCATTGACACGTGGGTATCGTAGTCGTCTTGTGAAACCGTGAACTTAGTATGTGTTTAAAACTGTAGGCTGCTGGAGATGGTGGACACTTCAGAGAACTCAAACAAGAACACAGAGGCGGAGGGGAACGTGGGTGCAGAAGTTTCGTCACCGCCGCCGGCCGAGCAGACAAGCGACCCCTCGGCGGAGTCCTCTCCTCCGAGTATCTCTTCGCTTTCTCGTGCCAACAAGCAACCCGACGGGGAGGACCTGGTCATGTAACAGAATATAAAAGTGTCATTGCTCTAGGTCCAAGTGAGATGTGCAATGTAAAAAATTAAAGAGACGCTGCTGCTGCTGCTATGACAAGAAAGAACAGCCCGGCCCCCCTCCCCGCTTTGGCGCGTCATGGATGAAAAAAAAAGGAGGGGGGGCGTAGTAGGACCGTATTTAGGGTGTGTATCGGTGGCGGGAAATGACCGAACCGGGAGAGTGGCGCGAAGTGGGATGGATGAAGAAAGCCTTGCAAAATGGTCGGAGCATTTGTGTGGTCTGATTAATGCATGGGACCCCGAACGAGAGAATTCAGCCCTTTTTCTTTCCTCTTTATTTTTTTTATTATTCACGCTCGCGGCCATGATAGAAAAACAAAGTGTCGAAGAGGCCATCGACGAGCTCACACGCGACTTCACCCTCTCGACCGACACAGTCAAGCGTATGGCGCACCACCTTCGCGAAGAGATGGATCTTGGCTTGGTGCAAGACGGGGCGAACATGCCTATGCTGCCGTCGTGGATCTGTCATCACCCGACCGGGCAAGAGAAAGGCGAGTACATTGGCCTTGAGTTAAGTGGTAAGGATCCTGCTGTGGGTGGTGGGGGTGTTTGTTTGCTCAGAGAGGGAAAAAAAAAGAAAAGAAAAAACAAAGGGTGCGTGCTTTTTTTTTGTTCATGGGCGCATTTACCCTATTCTATCATCCTGCACGGCGGTTGCGAAAACATAGGCACGTCTGTGCGCATTTACCTCGTGAAGCTCCATGGCCAAGGCAGAATCACCACCCGGCAACAAAAATATCCGATCCATGATCATCTCAAGAAGGGTTCCTTCAACGAGTTGGTCGATTATTTTGCAATCTCGGTCGACTCGTTCTTATCGTTTGTTGGATATCAGCCAGACCACAGCGGCACGATTAGCCTTGGTGTGGTTCTGTCTTTCCCGCTTGTGCAGACAACGCTTTCAAAGGCGTCTGTTCAAAAGTGGACAAAGGATTTCATGATCACAGGTGCTGAAGGCAAGAACATTGTCGAATTTTTGCAGACCTCTCTCAGACGGCGCCACATCCCCGTGACCGTGGAAGCAGTATGCAACGGTGCAGGTATAAAAGATATACCCCACAAACGTTTTTTTTTCTTTTTGGGTGTGTGGTGGACTCACCAAACGCTATTCACTTTTGTGTTTGGGGGAAAAAAGTCGGCTGCTTACTGGCACACAGCTATCGCAGCCTGGATACGCTTCTGTCTTGCACCGTAAGCACAGGCACGAACGCAGCGTATTGGGAAAAGATGTCGAATATCACCAAATGCGCATCGGTGTGCGGCGACGGTTCCGAAGGAGACATGATCATCAACACCGAGTGGGGCTCGTTCGGCGATACGAATCCGTCCTATCTCCCCCGGACGCTTTACGACAACCGCGTCAACCGCGAATCGTTCAACCCCGGCGTCCACATTTTCGAAAAGATGGTGTCGGGCCTTTACCTCGGCGAGATTGCCAGGAATATCCTCGTCGATTTCGCCGACCGACGCTTGATCTTCGAGACCCAGACCAGCAACGAGCTCAACACGCCCTACTTTTTTGAGGCGTCGTACATGAGCGCGATCGAGTCAGATGATACCCAGGAGCTTGACGACACCAAGCATATCCTTGAGTCGATCCTCAACTTGCCAACCACCACGCTGCACGACCGTCGCGTCGTCAAGCGCATCTGTCAGCTGGTTGGCCAGCGCGCCGCTCGACTGGTCGCAGCAGCCATCAGCGCAGTGATCGACAAACGAAATGCTCTGGAAGCCGGATTGACCATCAGTAAGGATCAGGAAAAAGAAACATGTGGGGACCAAACTAATGCGGGTGGGTGGATTGTTTGTTAAAAGGTGTAGAGGGAAACATTTATGAGCACTATCCCAACTTTCCTAACCGTGTCAATGAGGCCCTTCGTGATCTTTACGGCCATAATGTTGACCGCATCAATATTGGCGTAAGTTATATCCTTAAAGAAAAAAAAAAAGAGTATACTTATTGTTGCTGCATTTAGATCACAAGGGATGGTAATGGTATTGGAGGCGCGCTTGCAGCAATGGTGGCACGCAATCAGCAGGAAAACAAAGAATAATAATAAAAAGTGGCCCTGCCCCCTCTGTCTTTTCTGTTATCTGAGAATCCATTGCACGGGAATGATGATAAAAAAGAGAATCGAGCTTCCAGTACCGATACGTATTCCTTGGCAACAGGCATCAGATGACCATACTACGCTTAGTCAGCTAAATGAGTGGGGCCGCTTTTGTAAGCGAGGCCACGGATGATCAGGTAGTCCACTTCAACTAATTTCGTCAGGGGAATCACCCAACGCTCGTAGAGCTCCAGTACAGTATCCACAGGGATGCGGAGATGGGCGCTCGTGCCCTCGTGTTCCTGATCCATGGTCTGACCGTAGACCAATGCCTTGTGGCGCAACCGTGCGAGCAATTTCTTCTCGACCTCCCGGTTCGTCAAGAGTTCGATGATGCCGTCTCGGTCGTTCTCTCGTGCCAGCCGGGCATATGTCTCTGGATCAGCCCGGAACTTGCTTTCCGCGATGAATTTACCTATGATCCCCTCGATTAGAGAAAGTTTCTCTCACAGTCATAACTTTTTTTTTTTCCGAGGGCAAAAGTGCGGAGGGGGGGGCGGGCGGGCGGGCCGGGAAGAGAGAGAGCCATACCATAGTGGATACGTCGGCTTAATGCCTGAAGACATTCCATGTCACGGGTAGCCGAGCTTCCGTATTGTTTGTCGTCCGTGTCCTGACAGATGGCAGGGACGATCGAGGAGATGTACATGTCCATGATGGAGTCGTTCACGTTAATATCATTGGGATAGAGGAACTTGGGATATTCCAGAGGCGGCAGCACAGGCTCGGGCAGGGGAGACGTAAATGCGTATTCGTCCGGGCTCGTATATCTCCGTACCTTGGCTTTATGGCATTAGCAAAAAGGGGTCATTACACACACACATATATACTCCAACATGTTATATTACCATGGACCTTCTCGGTTTCCCACAAGAAATATTCGAGAAAACTGCGGCCACCGGTTGTATTAATTAATTCAACGCCGCCTGGGGTGTAAATGGTCTTATTGGCAGCGAATTGTGCACGCTCGATCAGGGCTAGAACAAAAAAAAAGGGGGGTGGAGAAGGATCGCATGCGCTTTGAGCATTTCCAGCAAATCCAGTGTTGAATAGAATGGGTATTTACCAAAGATAATGGTGTCCTCGAGGCGAATGAGAGTGTTTCGCAATTTGTCGAGCGTAAAGGGATTGTCTGTGAAATTGCTCATTTTTTTTTGACAAGTGGGTTTTTTTTTAAAAAGTGGCAAAAAGAAAAAAAGGGGGGAGGGGAGGAGAGGCGTCCCGGGGGGGAGTTGTATGGGGGCCACACGGCTCCTCCCCCCCCCCCGGCTACGTTTAAAAAGTGAAGATAGAGAGCCACTGATTGGGGGCCCAAAAGCCACATGGTGCATGTTTCATACGAGTTAAAAGACAGATGGGGGGTTGGTGAGAGGAGACGCCTAACCCCCACCTCCACACGTTTTTTTACTTTCTGCAGACCAAGATGGAAGGGTCAATAGTACAATATGGGGGAGCGGAACGGGAGAGAAGCTTTCTTAGGGGCCGGGAATAGCCATCGCAATCGCTTGGCAGGCAGAGAAGATGGACCCAGCAGCAACATTTCCAACGTAGGCTTGCGCCGCCGCCGCAGCGGTTCCCGCAACAGGACCAGAAGCAGCAAATCCAAGTGCGCCCAGGATAGGGACACCAATGCCCGTACTCGCAACGATAGCACCGACGACAGTTACAGCAAGGTACGATATGACACCCATGGGAGAAGAAAGAAAGAAAGATGATCTTCCTCTCTCTCGCCCCCCTCCCAATGCGACGATTTTATATACATACGAGAGCGAGCGGAAACAATTGGATGGTATGGGAATATCAAATTTTTGTAACATTGTTTGGCTAATTATTTGTGCGTTTGTATAGGAAAAAAAAAAAGAAACATATCGTGTAATTTCTGTTATCCTTAGACAAGCGACGGACTATCACTCCGGTAATGATGGGACCCACCAGGGCTAGTGGACATATTGATACCACCACCGGCTGTGGAGACAGGAACTACGGCGGACGACGACGATGTCGAGGCGCGCGGAGTGGGAGAATCGTAGCCGGCGTACGAGGGGCCACGTGAGATGGCAATCGAACCTGATAAGGCTGGATGCGTCATGGCCGAGGCAGGATAGGGCCGCATGGTGGTGTTGTTATTGTTGTTGAGGATGGATGACTTGTACGAGGACTGGAGAGAAAGGGACGATTGATTGGCGAAAGGAATGCTGGCTATTTCTGGCGAAAACCTATCAGGTTTTATTTCATTTGTCGTGCCTCACCCTTTACCTTTCAGATGATCTTGCACAGCGTAAGAATAGGCATAATCAGCAGCTGTAAAGTGCTGCTTGTTCCCCAAATCCACATTGCATCCCTCGGACTATAAGACGGGTTAAAACAGAAAAAGGAAGCAGCCGTTGCGCTCGTTTCCTTTTTTACCACAAGGAGTTCCATCACCGTAAAATGCCCCCAGGCGGATGCATGATGCAGAGCCGAATTGCCATCGTTATCGACATGATCAATATCTGCGGATATGGAGAGCATGTACTAGGGAACGATAGATTAGATGTTCGATGCATCCCGCTTGGTATCTTGTCGCCTTACGCTAACAAGAGCCGCGTTCCCATTCTTTGCGGCATAGAGCAGGGCGGTCCATCCATTCTTGCTAATGGCATGGATGCATTCAGGGTATCGGGTAACGTAGCTATAGAAAACCTGATGCATTGTGTGTTTAAGTCTAAACCCCCCCCCGCTTCATTATTCTCGCCTGTTGCCTTTTACCTCCACATGGTTGTACATTGCAGCAATCATCAAGACCGTTATGCCGTCATGATCCTAAGCTTGGCATTGCCATTTTTCCCAAAGCTCAATAGATGCATCATCGCTAGTTGGGGGAGGGGAATGTGCCTGTTTTTTTTGGGGGGGGAGTGGCCAGCACCCTATCTCCATACAAGCGTGCACACTCACCACAGATATCGCCTCTTCTTCATGACCCATTTCCAAAAGCCATTCCACTGTATCGGCATGACCATATCGTGCGGCGTACATTAATGTCGTACTATATACAGGCGTCAGATGCTCGTGTCTTTTTTTTTTCCTTCTTCTCGACATGGTAGCTTTTTTACCCGTCTAGACGTACTATCCATTCTTCGGATCCGGGTTTTGAATGTTGGGCACCTTTTTTGCGAGTCGTTTCACAGCAGCGAGATTGCCATCTTTTTTTTTTTTTCAATAAAATGTTATACAAATGGGAGTGCGTCGATTAGTATTGTATGAGATGTATATTTCTATTAGGAATGGCGGAAGGTGCGATGTATATATATATATATGTGTGTGTGGGTGGGTGCAGGTTTGGTTTTGTTATTTCATTTACCCCTGGCCGCCTTTTGCAAGCGAATAGGGTAACTTTCTCGAACAATGCCTTGCCGTCGAAAATCAAAGAATGAGCCAATGTGATGCTGATGAGTATCCATAAGGACACTATATCGTTTTGGGGAGGGGAAGGAAATAAGGAAATTTCCCTCCCCCCAATTGGAGATCAGACACCTTGCAACCGCGGGTGGAGGGGGGGAGGAGGACGAGAAGGAGGGACATGGAGGGCGGATGGGCATTGACTCCTCACCAAAGGGTACGCACGTCGACCTATTCAACGTATATACGTCACTCGAGCCCATTGGAACTGGAAAGTACGTCCGTAGACAGCGCGTTTACGCTTCTTCTAAATCCAGTATGTAAACGCTTGCCAAGTTATACGCCGCTTCCCAATTCCTTTTCCCTGATGGATACACTTTTATGCCACACCATATAGATTTGCCATCACCCTTCCCGCATAAGACCTCAAAGGCATGTTGCACGTGTCATTTTTCTTTTATACATCTTCATCATCCAACTTCTGGGCTGCTGCCTCAGACGCCTCTGCCTTGGCGGCATACTTCGAGGCAACAATAGCTGCTTCAGGGATTGTGCCTTCCGGGTTGAGATAGGAGAAATCCGGTCCTGGATTTGAGTCCACCGATGACAAGAAGGTGTCAAATCTATCCAATAAAAGAAATTCAATACCACAACATCAGAATGGAAAAAAGGGGGAGGGCAGCAATGCTCACATTCCGTTCTCGCGCTCTTCCTCAAACACCTTCTCGTAAATCCATTTCTGCTTGAAGCTTTCAATCGCATCCTATCCGAAACGCCTATTAAACGGGTTTCTCTATCTTCTTTCTCTGTGCGCCTTGATGCCCACCTTGTATTTTCCGAAATCTATCGGGTCACGTTCGGTGTGCTTGTTATAAGAGCCATAGACCGGATGTTCAAGAAGCAGGCCAACGGCTGGTGCCTTGGGGATGTTGATTTTGGTGCTTTCGAAGGACTTGTCGATTAACGAGAGCGGCGTGTTACTGCGAACAGTCAGAAGCGACATTGCTTTTAAGAAAAGAAAAGAAAAGAAACGGTTAAAAGAAAGCAGCAACCGTCGTAGTGAGTGAGTAGCGGCTTACAGATCATCTTTCGGATCTGGTGGAGCATAAACGATTGACCATGGAGCTTGACGGATAACCACTCTGCGCCATTGATAAGAATCGGATCTGCGACCTCGATGCTCATCATGTAACGCATGCAGCTCTTATCTTTAGGGCTACGCCCCACTGTGTAATTGTGAAAGTTGTGGGTGCCTTTGAACTTTCTCATGGCCGTGCGAAATTGTTCCAAGAGGTCCGGGGTGATGCGGTACGCGTCCTTTGCTCGGAGCTCTTCGGGCGTGCTTCGGGGAATGTAACGTATCTCCTCGCCCTGCATAATTTTCAGGTCTGTTGAGGACGTGGGTTCTGCCGTCACCGGCTTGGGCGAGGGAGGCATGAAGGCGTAAGTCGGGAGAAGATATTCATATACGCGCGAGTCACATTGGGTCTTGGCGTGGAAAGAGCGCTTGGTGGGAACGTAGCCTTCAAGGTAGTGATGTCATGTAAGCCATGGGAGCAAGATAAAAGATGAGGAGGGGGTTACTTTACCCCACACGCGGATCTGATCAGGTAAGATTGCATTGATTGCACCGACAATATCGTCGCCGGGCGTCGACATCTTGAGCGAGATAATGTTGCCTGCAGCATGGACGCCCTTGTCGGTCCGCGCAGCTCGCATCCATTGCACCTAATGCAGAATGAGCGTTTACCCATTCTCTATATCATTTCGAAGGCCAAGAGGTACCTTCTTTGGATCATCCGAGTTATCCTTCGAGATTGCTCCGGCTTTGCACAGCGCCTCAAACACCTCACTTTCAATGGATTTTGCATTGGGATTCCTAAAGGACAGCAGTATCTATGAGTCAGGTCTTTGGCAAAAAAGTGGAGGGAGGGAACGGTCCGAGTCGAGGCCAAACGAACATTTGCATTCCTTGATATCCCGTGCCGTTAAAGCCGATCATGAGCGCCACTTTTTTTTTTGGGATGCGCTGCTCTTTGGGTTCGTCCGTATCCGGTCGTTTTTCTTTAGCGCCCCAGCTCATGTTCTTTGCAAAATGGTCACGGCGTTCTTTCGACGTCTTGTTGCGCTTTGCACGGAGTGGCGTTTCCTCTGACTCAGCTTTCGCAGTCGTAGCACTCGACGCTGCGGCAACATCCCCAGTAGCACCAGCTGGATCGGCTGATGCATCGCTCAATTTACGCTTCGTTGCGGCCAATGTCTCGGTTGATGTCTCTACTGGATCCATCGTCAAAATGAACCAAGATCAAAAAAAAATTAAAAAAGAAAAAAAAAATAGCGCGCGATCTCTCTCTAGTACAAGAAAGCCCCGCTCAAGCCTCCGCTTCATGGCACCCCCATTTCCGGCTCTTGTTATCTTCCTGATACTGATCTCTCACTCACTCCCTCTTTCTATGTGCGTGTTCGCGCAGGGAATGCGCATTGCCCATCATTGTCTGACAACACACAGGGCAAAATGTCCCCAACTTGACCGAAAAAAAAACTCTCTCTCTCTGCCCGCTCTCCCTCTCTTTGTCTACCACTGCAGCAGGATGATCGCTCGTTCTCTCGCTCAGTCACCCAGCCAAAATAAGCACGGCCTTGAGAACCAATATTCAGAACACTTGGGGACCTCATGATAGACTGGAGCGGATAAAAGAGACGACAAGTCCGAAAACGGCTACCCCCCCTTTCCCTTGAGGTCAACGTGACACACGCTATCATTGGGAAATGAACACCTCTGCCCCGACTAGATCTATAAATTCATTTTGGTTCCATAATGCAGTATAGTCTTTGTTTAGATTTATAAAGAAAACGTAATATACTATGTATTGGGATTAACCATGCGAGATTGGTTGTAGAACAGAGGTATTTGTTGAATAAAAAAGTAGGAAGAGAATAAAAAAAAAGGAGGGGCGCGTATTTTTGAGTGATAGCTGTCTTTGGGGAGGGTGAAGAAAGATATTGTACATGGGAGGGGTGGGGTGGGGTGGGGGGGGGGAAACAAAGAACGATCAATTAGATTGATTTTTCGGGACGACCTGGGTGACAACGACGATCACCACAATAATGATGATGGCCACGAAGATACCGAAGCAGATCCACTTCTTCTTTCGCGTGGAACGCGCGAGCGTGACGGCCTGGGTGAGCTCACCGTTGCCCTTCTCAAGATCCTGGGTTACCTGGTAAGACGACTCCTCGATCTGAGCGAGGACCTTCCCCTGGTTCTCCAGCAAAAATTGCATCTCGGTGAACAGGTTGGAGAGCTCTTCCACGCTCCGCGCGAGACGGCGAATATCCTCGTGGCGTTCCTGGACAGCATCGAGGGCCTGACGGCCGTCGTACCGTCGCTGTTCGTTCGTCATTGACTGCATCAGCTGTTGAGAGAACACGGCCGGGCGCCCTTCCTCTGCCTGAGCAATCGCCTGCTGGATTTCTTCGGGCGTGGCATTGGGATTAACAACACGGATCTGGCGCTCGTATTGCCGAGACTCGGCTTTCTGGAAATCCACAGCCACCTGGCGATGGCGGGAAATCGTGTCGAGGAAGGACTTTGTCACGTTGGCAAACTGATTCTTACGCACCGCGAGATCCGAATGACGCGACGTTGGCTCAATCTCCTTAATCTTGTGCTTGACATGCTCCATCTTGCGCTGGGTGTCTGCATTCAGGTCGTCCAGTTCAGCGCGGATACGGCTCTCCTCTCGTCCGTCCGCTGCTTGAAGCATACTGGACTGCTTGTCCTGGATCCGGCTGATGTTTTCATTGATGTTCCGTATAGTCTCCTGAATATGGGAGACCTCGTCCAGAAAATCCTTCATAGAGTTCGGGTCGGACTGGGTAGCCAGCAAGGGTCGCATCTCGTATACGCCGCCGCCGCCGCCACTGCTGGTGGGGACAGGGTTGTGCACGGGGTCTGGTCGGGAAAGTTCAGCAAGGCGATCCACACTCATAGAGGGAGAAGAGAGAGAGAGAAAAAGAGAAAGAGACTACGTAGGGAGGATTAAACAAAAGAGAGAGAGAAAGAGAGAAAGGGAGTCCGAGGGAAAAGATGAAAATACGGTCTAACGAGCCTATTTTTAAACTTCAATTACACTCCTCTCTTTCCCCTCAGGCTGAGATGCAGCCAATGGCTTGCCTGCCGGGCTTAGCCAGCTCCCTGCGGTCCCTTTTAGGACTACCTCGTGTGCCGGGCGGAGCCCTGACCGTAACGACCCAAAACCCGACACTAATAGACTTCTATACTCGGAAAGAAGCTCCTCTCACAGACTAGCAAGCTGGATCTTTGCAACACGCGCGTCTGCGCTCTTTTTTCTAGCCATCATTGGTCCAATTCTCCTCACCGAGTTATTCATTCTTGCAGGCTTTAGCACGAAAACTCTCTTGGCTATACAGACATGTGCATATTCATATTGTTGGGTTGCAACATGATCAAAAAGAAAAGCAAAGGTCTCTTGGATCAGTGTGTTCCCTTGCCGCTGTTACAAACTCAGCTACTTCCCTATTCTCATTCAATTTATCTTCTTTGTGTAGCACGGATATTCTCAACTCTGGAGGTTGAGATTACCGTCTACTTCAGATGAACGGTTAGGTCATGCCGGCTCTTCTCAGCGCATTCTTTCTCCAAAGGCCATGTACTTGAAATGAGTAAAAACCGACATATCATTTTCTTTGTTCTGACATGTTTCAATTATGTAAATGTAATGTATGTATAAACCAGTAAGGATGAGAGGGACAGAAGGTCTTTGGAGAGTACATATCTTCCAAGATAGGTGATGAAAAAAATGGAAAAGGGTATCATATGTTCTTTTTTCGCCATGGATTGATTTACCAGGTGGTATATCGTTCGCCTGCTTCAAGTAAGCCTACTGCTAATTTCAGTGCATTCTCCACGCGCGCACCAAGGATGCCACTGTCATGATCTTTATCTTTCAGCTGTCGCTGTCGCTTCTCCCGGGAGGCAGCGTTGATCATGATCGGAAGCTGCAGAAGGATTTTACAGATGGTGATAGATAGTTGCATTCGTCGCCATATATCAAAGTATGACAGTCGCCGTAGATCCTGCTGCAATTCGTACAGACGCATCAGCTCAAACTGGATGACCCTGTAATACGTTTGTGTGCCTTTACAGTGGGGAAAGGTCTAGGGTTAATCTAATGTGCTCGTCCATAACACCCTACGGAATACTTGCATAGCAGCAATTCGCGCATCTTGCGAAAAGCCAGCTCGATCTGGACAACCGCATCATCACTGATGCGCATACTAGGATTCGTCTCATTCAGGGCATCTAAGGCACTATGATTAATAGCAGAAAAAAGAACACGCAAAGTAAGAAAACAAACGCACGGATGAATGCACGCATTGTCTGGAACTGGCCATCCATCATTTCGATGAATAACTAACATCAAAAGACGAGATCAAGTCAGATAAAAGTTCTTGTTTTTTTTGAGTGGTTATGGGTACAGTACCTGATGAAGGACGCGCTGCAAAGTCTCGTTCGGGTTTTCATCTCCAACATGGCCGCCTCCAGGGCTGGTCTGTCTCGAGGAGAGGTCATACATCAACTTTGACGATGAGTTACTCAATGTTTCATAAGCAAGTGATAGTACTAGGTTAGATGGAGAGATGCGTGGCAGGCGAGTGAGACACTAAATTGCTGTAGATACAGATGATTTAGATATCTTACGCTGAAAGCTTTCGGTTGCTCGAGGATACGGTGGTACAAATTTATCTGGATGGCAAACTCGACTTCGCTATGTATACGACGCATGATTTTTTGGTATGCAATTGCATTCCTTCCTCTCCCCACCCCCCACCCCACAGAAAGCAACATAGAGTAGAGAGAGAAATTCTATATGTATATATACCCGAATGTAAGCTCGTCGAATATTTTCTGCTGAGGCATCTTTCGGCACCCCAAGCGCCTGATAATAATCTTGTGCGTTAAGAATATCTTCGACGTATTGATACTTGTCATTTTCTCCCGCAGCTCCGGAACGAGTTGCCTCTGGGCCATGCGTTGATGGTGTTGATGTCGTACTTATCCGTCCTGATCCTGCTGGCACCCTTTTTGCCGCACTGATCTTGGCTGTACGACGACTCCACGTACTAATGAATGGCATTGCTGGTTTGATTCAGGGAGTAGTAAACGGGAATATGATAAGATCAAATACGCAAACGACGGGAATGGTTCGCAAATGAGGAGTCAACTGCAGAGAGGACTAGCGGAGGGGGGGTTTTGTATTTCTCCTATAGAGTGAAGTGAGAGGAATAGACAATGTTGATCGCAATCGAAGGGGTGAGGAGAAAAAAAAAAAAAAGAAACGAAAAAAGGGGGGAGGCAAGAGAGAGAAAGAGAGAAAATGCAAATGGGTCAAACGGTTTCCCATGTGAAAATGGGAATTTTTCATAGTAGTATCGATCTCACTGGGTCCAGATCCTTTTGGCAGCCCCAATAGCACTCACAAGCCATGAGGGATAAGAACGAAGGATATGGTATCTGCCGCACCTCATTCTTCAGAAACGGTAACTTGTTGATGAGCTATGGATTATTGTAAACACGTAAAGTGTATAAACTTTTCTTGTTCTCCACTTGCACGCTCTTTTCCAGCTGATGAGATTTCAGTACCTAGCACAGCAAAAGCAAGTGGCCGTTCCCCCATCAGAAGGCAGAAATCCTTTTACACAAGCTGACATGTGATGACCAAGTCATACCAAAACAGGTTAAGAAAACTTGACAAGACGGGCAATGTCATCCTTTACATGCAAAAAGTATTGGTGAATCCATAGCAAAAGAAATTGACGTCTGCAGTTAAAACGAAACCGCGATGTATAAGAGTTATCTCTCTCGTATTCTTGAAAAGCAACACTATTCGAATCGTGGACTTGATACTAGTTGGGATCCTACTATTTACTTAAAATATCAATCACCTCATGTGGGAGCCAAGGCAGTATCTGCGCAATGACCCGTATATCCAAGCTGCATCACTACGATGTAAATGGAAGATCTATGTTAAATAAGAAAAAGTCGACAGCTGTAACGAATGGGGCGGCGTGGAAATCAAGGGGATGGGGATTTGGGAAAACGGTGTATGTAAGCGTCTACTGCAGGAATGTCTTGTATACAATGTTGTCTGTCTCTTCCACGTGGAAGTAATTTAACTGTCTTAAGAACTCGTTGAATGCTTCATTATCTTCTGGGGGCACCTGAACACCAACCAAGACCTTGCCCATATCTGTCACAATTCCCATTAGCTTTATATATATATATATATAAAGGTGGGGGGGTGGAAGCACCTCTCTTTCCTTTCCCCCCACCCCCCACCAAACTTAACTTACCATCACCATGATTTCGGTAATTGAATAATGAGATATTCCACGAAGACCGGAGACCTTTCAAGAAGCGCAAAAGAGCACCAGGCCGTTCAGGAAAAACTGTATATATGTGTTTGACCGAGTTAGCTCGCTGTGTCCATTGAGATCGCTCTATGCTTTGGCGCCTCTATTTCCCAGTTAAAACACCTACCGAATCGAAAGACCCGTTCGTGTTTCGGTGGACGCCCACGTCCGCCTCCTCCCATCATATAACGGGCATGCGTCTTTGCCAGTTCATTGTGACTTACGTCCCAGGCCTCCATTCCATTCTCGCACCAGTGTTGGATGACCTCTTTAGATTCCTCTGCGAGATTTTGGACCTTGAAACTGATATAGATACGCGCCTTTTCTGGGTCCGCATAGCGGTAGGAAAACTCGGTGATATCGCGCGGCATGACCGCCTCGATCATGCGCATGAAGCTCCCGGGCCGCTCGGGGATGATGACGTTGCAGAATGCCTCGGTCTGCTCACCGAGCTCGGCACGCTCGCTAATGAAGCGCAGGCGATCAAAGTTGACGTTCGCACCCGAGACGATCGCCACGTGCGCGCCCTTGGCACCCGGGTGCGTCGCGAGATACTTTTTCGCGCCCGCAAGGGCCAAGGCGCCGGTCGGCTCGCAAATCGACCGGGTATCCTCAAACACATCCTTGATCCCAGCGCAGATCTCGTCATTCGTCACATTGATAACCTCATCCACCACCTGGCGCGCAATGCGAAAGTTTTCCTCGCCAACAATGCGCACCGCCGCGCCGTCCGCAAAGAGGCCCACCTCCTGTAGCTCCACCCGCGTCGACTTCTCGAGACTGATGGTCATTGCATTCGCGTCATTTGCCTCGACGGCGATGATCTTGATGTGAGGTGCAATCCGTTTGATGTACGAACCAATACCCGCAATCAGACCACCACCACCCACACAGATGTAGACTGCCTCGATATCATTCACATCATGCTGCCGCAACACCTCCAAGCCGATCGTGCCCTGACCCGCAATCACGTAGGGATCATCGTAAGGTGGAATATTGGTCAATCCCTCAGCTTCCATCAGCCGTACGCACTCCTTCTTCGCCTCGTCAAAATCACTTCCGTGAAGAATAACTTCCGCCCCCAGCCGTTTGACATTGCGCCACTTGATCGCAGGACATGCGGCAGGCATCACAATCTTCGCCTTTATACCGAGCTTCTGAGCCGCCATGGCTACGCCTTGTGCATGGTTGCCTGGGTCACAAACAGCATGCTAAGTTTGTTTGCTTGTTTGGGGAAGGGGGAGAGACGCTTACCAGCTGAGCAGGCAATGACACCTGCTGCTTTTTCCGCTGCCGTCAGATGCGCAACCTTGTTGTACGCGCCGCGAATCTTGAATGAAAATACCGGCTGCAGATCCTCGCGCTTTAAATAAACTTTAGCGCCGCTCGGATGGTTGATCTTTGCATTGAGATTGACAGCTTCCTGCAATGGCGTTTCTTTGACAATGTCGTAGACACGCGACGTCAGAATCAAACGCAGATAATCGGGTGATTCGGGGACATTCTTTCCGGTCTCCTGCTGGACATCCGGTTCAACCGTAACGCGAGTGCCTTCTGACATGGGGGTAGTAGGGAAAGTGAAAGAACGTAACCTCCCCAGATAAGGGCCATGTCAATCTTAAAAAAGAAAATGATCGGGATAGGCGGACTTTTTTTTTCTCCAAGTCAGGATGAATCATTTTCCTCCTCCTATCAGGGCAAAAGATCCCCGCCGCGCATCTTTTATGCATGTCCTTGCCCCCCCAGTCTGAAATGGGAACCTCGTCATCTTTTTGGATATCCTACTTGATACTACGACGCAGCAAGGGGAACGGGGAAATGGAGGATGCCCCTTCAGAAACAAACGCTTCAGACGATCAGGTTGACCACCGTACATAAATTGACTCGGGTCAACTGAACGAAAACGAACTGCGTTAGAGATCAGGAAATAATCCAAATATTGGATTGCGCCTTGAGCGGATATGCCAAAGGATCAAAAGGGGGTCTGAATTCCACGCCATCATGGCGTGATCCGAGAGAGGTACGAAACATGTTCTTGGGAAGCCGGGTATCGAGACCGAGGCTTCGGTTGCCCAATTCAAAACTGATAAGCTGATTTAAACCAAAAAGAAAGCCAACCATGAGGTCGACTCTTTTTTTATTCACGTGTTAGCGTAATGCGTTCAGTAAAGAGTAGCGTTGAGGATTACAAAAAACAATAGTACTGTAGATTATAAGCAGGTTGGGTTTGGATGATAGAGCAAAATCATACACAAGATATTTTAGGTTGTGATCATAAGTGCGGTGTTTCATGATTATAAGGTGATGAACCGGTGGAGTGCTTAAGAGAAGGAAAAGAAACACAGAAAGGTTGGATGCAATAGAGCAACTGCAAGAGAGCAAGAGACGCCATTCAACTAGACTCATCGTCTAAACGAATTTCGTTCGTCTTCCTCTTCTTCCAGCCGCTGTAAAAATGTGGAGATAATTTTGTTTTGGGCGTATGGTCTTGGGTCGGGGGTATAAGAAGAGAAAGAAAAAGAGATGCGCTTCGTGCTGTTTGTCGCTTATGCCGGCGGTAAGACGTAGTTGACAAAACGTGCAGTCTCCGCAATGCTTGCGCAACGGAGGAGCCGCCCTTGGACATGAGCATCGATTTCGGCAAGGACATCCTTCGCAGAGGGGCGAGACTGCGGAATCTCCTCGAGCAGCCATGCAACAAGGCCACGCATGTACATAGTTGGGTAGCTGTACGTGAATGTCGGTGAGGGCTCGCTGAGGATAGTGGCAAAGAGCTCCATCTCGTCCTTGATGAGGTAATGGGGAGGGACCCGGTCCATCATCTCAATAATGGTGATACCGAGAGACCACATGTCAATCTTCTCGTCATAATAGTCTTCGCGGATCACTTCAGGTGACATCCATTTGCTTGTTCCGAGTCGCTCGTAGTTGCGCCGGTTAGTACGTGTTGCAAGGCCAAAGTCGGCTATCCATTCGAAACCAATTGATTGAATGAGTACCACCGATAGCGTACTAAATTCATTCGCACTTACCAACTTTGACTTCGCCGTTCCAGCCAAGCAAAAGGTTCTCGCATTTAATATCGCGATGGATGAAACCTTTAGAGTGAAGATAGACAAGCGCCTTAAGGACCTCGCAGGTGATGTAGATGGTGTATTCTTCTGGAATTCCTCGCTGGCAAAGCACTGCAAAAACCGAACAGCGCATCAGGTCCATTGCGATCCAAACATCGTCTCGCCATAATGTGACTTCACGAAGACGGATGAGATTGGCATGGCCAGATGCCATAATACGGAGCTCGCGCACAATAGCTGCCCTGTATTCTCGGTCAGGGTCAAGTCGGCAGCGCTTGATTGCCAACAATAAGTTCTTCTTATATCGGTGGCTAACGCGAACAACGGAACCATTCACGCTACAAAACAGAGGGAAATAAGTCCCATGTCAAAGGAGAGAGTGTGTGGATGCATGTATAACATACCCTGTGCCAATTTCCTTGAGATCGGCATACTTGTTGCGAGGATCGAGGGTCGATACCTGGACTTTTGGGATAGCTTTACGCATTTTTCGCTCAAACTCGTTTTCTGTGCGGACCAGGGGAGGTAGTTGTGGAATATCTGGCTGGGGACCGACAGGTAACCAGGGCTTCTTTGAGATGTGTTTGCTAGGCGTGTAAGGACGAAGACTGAACGTCTTCTCGGATGAGGCGGGTGGCTCAGGCTTTAGAAATGCGTTGCCGAGAATGTCGGGGATTTCATAGAATCCTGGAGGACGCCACACCTCCTAAAATGTGATGGTGTTTGTTGTCGGTGAGGGGGTGGGGATAAAAATAGCAGATCCTTTCCCTTTTTACCTTGGCAGGCCCACCGTTCACAGATGACTTGGTGGATGCGTTCATAAAAGATTGACGACGTAGACAGCCTGTGGAACGACGCTTCATGGTCATGTCGACTGTCATAAGGTCGGAAGGTTTTCGAGGCGCAGAAGCAGACCTGGGTCGACGATCTGGCGTGGTTGACGACGACTTTGATTTTCTAAGATTTCCTAATGATGACCGCTTTGAGCACAGGAGCCCAGGATTGCGCTGTTTGTATGGTGTGCGGCTAATGAGCGTCATGCGGAAAAGGACAGGCTTATAAACGAAGGATATATTTACCCTGCTGGAGGTGTCTTTGGATGATTGCAGCATCGCGGATGCTTTTGCGTTGCTGTTGTTGATGGGATAGGCTGTCATGCAGTGGAGCATGTTGAGTAATTTATGACAAATGGTCGGTTTGGCTTGGTAAGGGATGTTTTTGTTTATATCTTTTGCTGTCTCTTTTTTAGCTGTTCGTTATTTTGGATGTGCTGATGGCAAGCGCAGATTTGAAGTAGAAGAAGCAATCAAAAAGAGAAAAAGGAGATTTGGGGGGGTTGGTGGAGGGAAACACGAGCTTTTAAATAGGATGGGATTGCTGACCAAATGATCACCACCCAAAAAATCGTATGGGTGGGCGGATGGGGAATGCATTAAAATGATTAGGACACCGCCATGTGCGTCTTGGCTCAATATGGTCAGAGGTCTTCTCTCTTTTTTCAATGTTCCTCGGCCATTGCCCCCCTCCCTTTTTTATGTCCAATAACACTACACATGTTAGGAACGTCGACTTAGGGGTCAACGCAGTACGTTGGAATTGCTTACATGTGTCAGCTATACACACATGGCTCTCCCCTCTCCCCTCTTCCGAGGACCAAAGAGCGCACTTTCAGAAAGAGAGAATAAATAGGAAGTAACGCTATTAGTTGGGCGGAGCTGAGTGAGGATGGATATCACATAGACAACGTGGCACACCTTGTCCAACCCAAAACGAAACCGCTTTACACTATATCCATATAAGGTTGCTGATGGCAGACTTCCTCCATATTAAAAATATCCACATCAAAATTATGGTTCTACTACATTCCTCTACCATCTAACTTCACACAACGACGCTCCCAACAAGAGCTTGAGCATGCTTAGACGCTGGTGGGTAGCTGCTATACAGATCTGCGTCGTATCAGAGACAGACCGAGACGCGGAACCGCCAGGTTCTATTAGACGGAATGCTGAGAGTGAAACAACACGTGGGAGAAACCGACTGTGGTTACATTTTTTACCCGTGTAAACAACGTGGGACTGTATCACAAGAAATAAAAGAGAGCTTGCCAGAAGCACAACACCCCCCCCCAAAAAAAAAGCTGCTATCGCTATGTGGCAGCAGTGAAAACTTGCTGGTATGACTACAGTAAACCTAATTGGTTGGTGGGATTATATCGCCGGGAAACATGCACATGCCAGGCAGCCCTTATATTGTGGGAATGACCGTGTCGAGTGCGCAGATGGAATTTATACGGTGTATAGAGCGTGAAACGTGATTTCATATATATGCACACGCCCTCTCTCAAGGACATGCCCCTCCTAAATATTCGACACGCCACCCACCATGCATATATCCGGAGGGGGAGTTGCGCCGTGCAGATAGGCATCAAAGATATATATAATATATTTCAAAAGTGTGTTGTGACGCTGATAGGGGATGCGATCAACATTGGAAGAGAAGACGATAGGCCACGATGAACGTTACTAAATCGCATTGTTCGGTGATCAGAGCATTGATTGTCTTTTTCAACCAATAGGAAAAGAGAGACTTTATTTATTCTTTTATACTTTGCGTTTGCCAGCACATGCACGTACGCACATACTGTTGACAATCAACTACTACGATAGCAGCAGAATCGCATATGGTAGATTGAACAAGTAGGTTATTGTTCAACCAAACGTTCACTGTCTTCGGTGATATGCATATATCCTATCAATCCAATCAATAATGATTTTACCAGTGGACCGTGCGTGCACCCTTGTGAAATTCTGCCACAGATGATCAGGTAACGTTACAGCCGACGCAATACAGACACAATGGCCAAATCACCTGGGATAGTCTTTCTTCCGTGGGACAATCGTATTATCACGGGCCATTTTGGGAGCAAAAAATATCCCGAACCAAATACATCTTACCCTTACTCTGATACTTTATCATAGAAATGGCCACTTGCATGATTTATACGTAGGTGATATTAAAAAGTAAACTACGACGACAGAGCTATGCTGGCTCATCAATAACCCGAAGTGATTCTAAACTAAGATTCGTGTTGAATAAACGAAGGTAAATCACAATAACTGCAGATACAAGATGTAAACACGCACACAACGCATCTATCCCTAATCCTTCACATTAATGCATATAGAGACTTGCTAGTATATGGAGGATAGAAAAGAATCAAATCGCAACGCTTTCATGAAGTATCATCACGAGCTCTTTTTTTCTTTTTCATAGGGCGATGTGTACCCTCACTTTTTTGAGTGTTGCAATAAGGTTTGTACCGAAAAAGAAAAAGAAGAGTCCACCCGGTCGGTGAATGATCTCAGTCATGGGGGGTGGAGAGGAGATAAAAACTTTCATCACCTGCTTCTTTCTCCGATGGAAACGATTGGTAAGACGATCCGAGTGCTTTTAATAGCAAATAATGAGGCTGGTACCACCTTTAAGTTGTACGACCTTACAGTTCACAAGTATGTTGTTTGTTGAACGCGCAACAATGATGGATACATTTCCAGATGTGCAAATCACTCACATTTAAGAGGAATTCCATCCAATTTGATATATACAGTACGTGGAAGCACTCTAGAGCACACGCCAATCCCTTTGATCGTTTTTTTTTTGTTCTACTGTGCTACGTATCTGCATTAGGTGGAAGGATTGTACCCATGGTTTGAGTAGAAATAGGGAGTTTACAATATTATCTGTGCACATATCCACAATGGCGTCTCGCTCTGTGTGGGAGTCTGAGTGCGTGTTTGTGTCTGTGTCTGTGCACGTTTAACTTGCGCGACCGAGCAACGCACGGCAGGCATTGCACATATTAACTACTGTTTATCCCGCTGCTGCACATATCGAACAAAAACAAGTGAATGGACTATATGTTTCGAAAACCTGATATATTCTTTTTATAAGATAATATATATATGTGTGTTAAGAGGCAGTAGCTTATATCTTCCTTGCTACTGTAAATTGGTAGGGGCCGCTTAGCAGTTTACATTCCTAAATGCTTCTTTTAGACCCTCATTGACTTGCAAAATAGCCGGCTGTTCACAGGGAATGAAAGACATTGACGTGGTCTGGCTAAAAAAACATGGGTCCGATTTAGGAACTAATCATAGCGTGCTACAATACGTTCAGAAGGTGTATCGGTTTTTTAAACTCGCACAAAAGGGTTACCTACCGTGTGTGTGTGTGTGTGTGAAAACGATGGCCAAAAAATGATCATTCCGTCTTAAGAAGCATTGAGCTGCAATCCATTACCCAAATGTCAACTTACAAACAGTAATATATCTTACTAAAGCTTCTTCCATAACACCAGAACCATTGTCTGGTATCGTCCACTCTGTTTTATACTTACAGTACTCAAACAAGGTGGTGATCTGATATCCGCGGATTTCACGAATGCTGACGATGGCAAAAAGCGGACTGCGATCTATTATGTATACACTGTCATTGCGAAAGTGTAATATTGCCGGTACTGCGAACGGATACCACTTTGCTTGGATTATCATTAAATTTACACCATCGCAACACACCCAGCCAATAATCCATTGCCGGACTTGGCTGAAAGATGATGTATACATTCAAGTGTTGAGGTAAGAGCAAAAAGTCATGGAAGTTCTTACTGTACCCGAGTCGACGTTAGATCCCTCTTCCCGTGAAGGAGGAAGGTGACCTACCGATGAACTTTGACCGGTAGAGTGGAATGACTTGGAAGAAAAAAAAACACATCAAACAGAGATAGCATCCATCTTGTGGACGGCGACGGTTAAAAGTTAATAAAGTATCATATTACGTATGGCTATACTTTATTTTCAAAAATAAATGTCGCATAGAATTATATAAATTTGTCGTATCAATAGGTAAAAAGATTTCGCATCCATGGATGAAACCCTGTTAGTCAGCAGAAAACACTACGCCTTCTCCAATCCCGTTGACTTACAACACACCGTCCTTCCAAAGGAAGGGGGACTTGCCCCGAAGGGCTGTGGTTATCCTGGGTGCGTCAGCGATAACTGACGCGGAAAATTCTTGGTTGGGGTTACGGTCGTCTCGACCCGCCAGAGCGTGCACCTCGTGGCATTCCTGGCCTTGCCCGTCGTAGTCTCACGCTGCGCTGCTCTGGTTCAGGTGAGTGTGGCCTTCCACCAGCTGCGGATGCTTGTGCAGCATTTCTTCTCTGGAACCTTGCTGGGATGATACCGTCTTCCCGAAGACCCCGGAGGATATGATGCATGTTGAGAGCCGCCGCCAGATCCCGGTTCCATAACCTTGGTTGACAAACACCCTCTGCCATGCCTGCTGTACAGTTTTGATTTGTGCATCTATTGAAACATCAAAATACTGTATTATAATCTTTTGGAAATATAACACGACATGCCCGTCCTTCATACCGTAGCAGGCCATGGCAGATCGTGAGCGGATTGTCGGGTCGTCGATATGGGCGTGGATTAGGAACCATTTTAAAGGTAGCAAGGTTTTCATTGTCACATACAGGGCAGCACTTGCTTGTCTTGTACTCGTCGATCAAATAAACATTGCAATTGTTCTTCTTCAACAGCCGCCGGAAGCCGACACCACGGATAGGCTCGTGATATCTTGTATGCGGCGCAGACCAATTTCCCATCACGAAAACGGACCTACTGCCAAACTTCGCATTCAAAGAGTCGAGAAGCTTTTCATCTGCTTGCTGCTTCTTGTAAAACGCTGACAGGCGAAGTTTTCGAAAAAGAAATTGCGGGTTCGGGTGGTTCGTAGTGGTTGTCGCGTAGAAAGACTTGAGAACTACAGAGACCCGATTCTTGGCGGCGAGGTATCCGTCGTAGTTGGGCACGGAAAGCGTATGACTTTGAAATTGAGATAGATTCTGCTCAGCCAACGCGACCTCGGGTCGCTCTAACTTGAGTCGTTCTCGGAGTCTGCGGTACCGTTTGGTCTTCCGTGTATGATCTTGAAGCTGCTTTGTATATCGGAAGGTCTGGTGGTTGTCGGGTGACGAGTTCTCATGAACGCAATACAACAGGTCCCTTCTGCCAGGATCAATGGTGACCCATTGTCCTCTATAGTCTTCGTTCCGGACTATCTGTGGGGTGACGTATTCGATATCTTCGCTCTGGATGCCAAATCTCTGTCCGAAACCCGATTGAAGGCCATTTGTCTTCTTGAACACAGTAACACCGACGCCGTCAGTGTGAATAGTCCCACGGAATTGGAGCAGCTCGGATTCTTGGGGTTTGAAAGCTCTTGATTCCAGGTTTACAACACGTCTCCAGTACTCCATATTGCTTGTGTGGGATTCCATTTTGCAGCCCAGGATATGGTAGCAAAGGATTTTCGTATCGATCTCCATGTAGCATGGTGACCACGAGCGACAAAGTGGAAAACAGTTGAATCCGCGTATTCCGTTCTGTTGACAAACGCGTGCAAGCTGGAAGAAGGCGTTGAAATGCTTAACAGGATTGGCCTTGGCGTCGTAATAGATACTCTGGTGTTGGAATTGGTGGTTTCGGGGGTAAGCGTTTAAGACAGGTTGTAGGATATCGTATGCTTCCCGAAGAAATCCAGGTTCGGCATTAATGTCTTCCCTCAAAACACCTCGACGGGCAATTGCTAGCTTGAATCCTGTGGCATGCCGGGTGATGGTTTCATAAAGGTCCTGGTGTACTTGATCGGGGCTTAGGCCCTGTGCGATTAACTCTCGCTTGCGGTCGGCTTTTCGCTGACGAAGATTCAGGATGACATTGATGACACGCCGAAGGTGTTGCCCGAACCGCATGTGGACATTATTCACGTAAGCAGTATAAATCTTGGTGCCTTCGTAAGAAGAACATTGCTGGGAATAAGGGAACGCAGGCCTGTCGTATCCGGATATCCGAAGGTACTCATCCTTGTGGCGATTAATTAGTTCTCGGATGCGGACAGTTTCACCTTGGGTGCGGCGTTCGGCTTTGTTAACCATGGAGAGCCAAACTTCTGAAAAGAACTTCTCCGTGATGTTTTCCTGGATGTTAAAAGTTGGATCGCGCGCTGCCTCGTTGATGAAAATATATTTGGCGAACGCGTACGCCTGTGTTGTGGTGTTGTGGACAAGGTCAACCAACTGATACAGACGTTCACGGTACTGCTGTCGCCAGCCGATGCCCCGTATGGACGATTTCACCCCAATTATACGGCCAGTGCGGTCAATGCTGTGGCCAGTGCGCATGCCTTCGGGAATGACGGGGCGGTGGGGTTGGGCCATTTGGTGGGTGAAGACCTAGGGTATATTATTTCTTAGTATCGCAGAGCCGAGTATGAAAGCGGCCGTATTACCTTTCAGCCGTAAATGTGGTGCTGTGTTATTTTCTGTAGGCTGTATGGGCTCTAGTTTTGTATGTGGATAATGGAAAGGGACAGTTTGCTTGAGCATCACTATTTATAGTGTCAGCAATGATCCATCTCCACAGTGTTTTTCTTTTTCCCACTGGGTTCTTTAATGAGGTTTTACAGTGGCCGCTCGCTATAGTGATATTCATCATAATGATAATTCGTTATAGCGATACACTTTATGAAGGACAAAATTGCCAGGTAGGGCTTATTCTAATTCATTATAGTGATGCGATTTCCTGGAACCGAGGGTATCACTATAACGGGCGGCCACTGTATCGACGTGAGGGAGGTCTGAAATCAACAATGAAATCCCAAACAATTCCAACAAGTAATTCCAAGAGACCATCTCAAGAATAATCCGACACATATCCGGCACTTGTGTAGTGTAGGAAGATTGTATTTCTTTTCGTACTCTCTCAGTCTCTCACAACACAACAAAACACGACACTGCTGTCATCCTTATCCATACGTTCAGGAAGTGTAGGTACATAATGAATAATTTCTCTGAATATTACAATGAGAACACAGGAGTCTCCTGAAAGCCATTACTTCATTATTCCATTTGATAACCAGCTTCGGATTTACAATCCCCAGGCTAAATGGCTCATTGACAAAAGCGACAAGCACATTCTGATAGTTCTTTGTTCTTTCCAAGAATAAACTTAGTCTTCTCGATATAGGATTCTTTTGAGTACGGCTATTTTTAGCGAAAATTGCATTCTAGAACAATAAATGCTCTTCATTGAGAATACACGATCGGCCCTCTGCTTCTACGTTTCTTAAAATGCTGTCAGGGTCCTTTTCTTACTGTAATGCCCATCGCTGTGCTGAACGAACATGGAGTCCTAGCTGTTTTGCTGCAGCTGATGCACTCAATACCTCCTCAAACACCAGTTTGAAACATCTGACCTTGCCTTGATCAGTGTATGCTGTGTAACTGCCATTGATCCCCGCTTCTTTCATCCGAATGTATGTATCCTTTCGCTTGGGAATGTGTGAGAGAGTAAACTCAGAGTTATCTTTGCACGATATGCTACGCAGATATTCAGTGTAAGAACAAACGGATTGAAGTGAGTACATTTCCTCATCAGCGACATGACCTTGGCCATCGTTGTAAAATAATAGATTGCTCATTTCAAAATGTAAAAGTTTATAAAGAGAAAGAGTCATAAGGATGAGATGGATTTGCGACATCTTTCCGTGCATGTATGCGACTTTTGCTTTGTCATCACGCGTAAAGATTTCCGGGCAAAAATGCGATTTGTATTTTTGCGATTCTGCGACTTCAGAACTGGCAGGGTGCGACTTTGATTTTGAAAAATGGCTATATAAAGTGTGTTTTTGAGGAAAACCGTTAAACTCCGGAAGGAAATAAAGTTGCTCCAGTAGTAAATCAATTTGCGGACCAGGTCAGGGATTCAGTATGAAACATTCAAAGCAATGTATGTAGTGCCTCGAGAGACATTATTGCCATTGCCTCTGCAGCAGTCTTACATTGCGCTACATTTATACCTTGGTTTGATTATATAAAACAGATCGAGCACCAGCAGCAAGCGCCTTTTCGGGATCATGGGCCTCGGTTTGAGCTGCAGATGCTGCTGGTATATCCAGACAAACTGCCATATTCTCGATTCCAGTACGTACGTACGTCTTTGTCTTGCTTGTGAACCCTCCTATTGAGAGAGACGCGCGCGCGCGCGCATGCAGCTTGTATTTATGCACCTACAGAGTTTTCAAAGAATGCGCTGCATCTGTGGCTTCCCGGGGGTACGTTGATCCTACTTTTTTCTCAGATTAATAATGAAGGTGAGCCTAGTATGATGGGGAACGTAAGCACTTGATCAGAACCCTTTACCTCGGATATTGCAGTTCCATGACTTCGAGCAATGGTGCAGGTCAACCATCTCATCCTTGGTCAAAAAAAAAGAGGTATTAATAAGTTTATTCTTCGCACTGTCCTTTTTTTTTTCTACTCTTTGCTTGATGGCATATGTGGTTAAGCATAGTTTTGAAAAAGGCGGTATGCCAACATGTACAGACAATGAGTACTAATGGACCTCTTCTGATTTTTACCGCTCTTCCTCCATGACAGCATCCCCCAAACA
Organism: Dichotomocladium elegans; assembly: GCA_025716815.1. NCBI lineage: Eukaryota > Fungi > Mucoromycota > Mucoromycetes > Mucorales > Lichtheimiaceae > Dichotomocladium > Dichotomocladium elegans. The sequence goes on along the minus strand of JAIXMN010000036.1, from coordinate 257,963 downwards.
CGAGATAGAGTATTTTGCCTGTGTCACCTCGCTCTTGAAAAAAATCGTATTCCCTACCCTCGTCTGGTGCATATCCCCAAGGGCCGTTATTTCTTGATTTGAAATGCAGTGATATTTGATTTCGCCTTGACACGGTACGTAACAAACGCTTGCTCAATGAAACTAATACATACCCTCGATGTTACATATTAGGTTTGAGATAGTGGATCAGCTGGTTATTGGCCCTCGAGTGGACAACTTGGTGAACGATGGGCTTTTCTTAAAAAAAAAAAAAAGAAGTGTGGTATATGAATATGTGTGCATATGTAAAAAGGGGCGGATTTATAAGTTTTGATAATTAATTTCTTTCATCATTGTATCCCTCTGAAGTCAAAACAATTTTTGAGGCAAGGTACTGCTACCGACGACATCAATCGCGAGTTCTCGAAGCGAGTGGTCTTTATCAGATAGAGAGACAAGACCCACGAATGATGATACGAGTGTAATTTTGCAAATGGCCCGGTATGGATCATGTCAATATGAAAAACAGGTGGCCAAATCTTTGTGGTTGTCTGAGGATAATGATAATAATCGGCCCCCAATGGACAGTTGTCAAGTGAGGCTTAGACCGACGATAATTGTCCAATAGTTAGTACGGCGACACGTGATCAGCTACGCAGATACGTTCTTTCTTCCTCGCCTCCGTTTCATGCTGCAGACGTCTACATAGCATTTTGGAGGCCGCTAGAGATATACACCAAAAAGGCCTATTGTTACCGCTGCGTGGTACAAACCATCTTCTTTTCTACGGGGCCGGGGGAGCATATGGTTTCTGTTGACATTGTCTTTCTTTATAGCCATCCTACGTGCGCAACGATTTCATATTTTCGTACGACATCTGGTCCACCTTTTGTCTACCTACGCCATTCGCTTCTCTCCCCTCCCCCTCCGGGTTCTATTTTTGATGGCGAACGATATGATCCTACTTCCAAAACGCTCGGGCTTTTGTTCTCTGGAGTCTTCACAAGTCACACGCACACAGGCCTATATTTATATATTCACACACACACATACACACACGCAATGTATATATACAATTGATGCCAACACACAGTCGTTTTTTTCCTATTACTGTCAAAGAACAAAACGCTGTCGCGTATGAGTATGGGTATTGCTTGAGTGTGGAGACGGAACCACTCTATAAACGCTGTGCAAGGATAAGTAGTAAACGGCAAAAGTGCAACAAGTAGAAAAAAAAGGAGGCTTGTGGGGAGGAAAACAGAGAGAGGGGGGGGTTTTTTGGGGCGCGCGAAGCGGTAAGATAGAGAGAGGGAACGCCCGTCATGACAAGTTAGTTATACAACAAAAAAGATAGGATATGCTTTACAAGCGTTCTCTGTGCACGTTTTTTTTTTGTCTCGAACGTGCGTGGAGGGATGGGTGGGTTTAGACGAATAGGGCAGATGTGGGGACCAAGAATTCATTCTCAAAATCTTGTTCCTCCAGACGATAATGTGTCGACATCTTTGTAAAGAAGAGCGGACCAGCAGTCTTACATGAACTTATGTCGATTGTGAGTCTAGGAGGAGGTGTAACGGGACTTGCGCTACTGGATGGGGTTTCGTCGTCGTTATCGTTGTCGCCTCCAATGACCATTAGGTCCATTGTCGAGATTCTTGGAACACGCGGGCGATAGAGAGGCGGCGACGCATGTCCGCCTCGATCATAATCGTCTGAGGAATAGGTGTATCTGTATTGTACATTACAGAGATCGAATCGTACGGCTTTTTTATTTCTGATAGATGTAACAGACAGCGCCATGAAAAAGAGGAGAGAGAGAGAGAGAGAGACGTAAAAAGGGCCAGCACAAGGAGCGAATTCCCGATTATTTATATATAAATGAGTGGTTGATTGTTAAGTTCTGTAAAAATAGTAAAGAGATTCAAAAATAGATTGTGTGGAGTGAGGGGTGCGCGCTCATGTCACACCGAGATAAACCTTGTCATTTAGCAGGAAAAAATCGTCGCGGAAACATTGCTAACGGCATTTTAACAGGGAAAAGAAATCATCTGGTCAACCGTGGCGCAAGCAATAACATATATTTTGGTACATGCGCGGTGTGCGGGTGAAGGGATCTGCTTAATTATAGTCGGTCCTTGGATGGGCATCAGCCCCTTTTGATTCTCCTCCGTTCCGATTCTTTCTATTTTCCGGCTCCATTGAAAGTTTTCCATCCCCGTAGGCGTTGATTGTTTTACTGGGAACAAATTGTATTACTCACATACACGCAAATAAGCTAGAGAGAGAGAGAGAGACAATGTACGTATTCCCAATTAATCTTGTAAAATGAACAGGTGAGCTTGTCCATGATTTGAAAGAGAGAGGATCGGGTAAGGATGACCTCAATATAGAGTTGCACATAAAAAAAAAAACGCATGGTATATCTACACAAAGTGTACGTACCACTTTCATGGCAGCGATATGCATATTACCATGATGGATGGAAAAGGGGACCAACCACTCTATTACTGCAGGAAGTGAAAAAAAAAATTTAATAAAACGGATAGAAAATTTTTTTTGGCATTTAGAAAACCAATGCTGTTGCTGCTATGGCTGTACTGCTGAGAAGAGAAAAGACAATGTTGGCATAATGGACCGATGGAGCAGTGGCATCTGAAGAATGGTTGCCCTGGGTCGACGACGAAGCCGAGGCAGCCACGCCCGAATCTGACCTGGATGCAGCCGGAGCAGCAGCCGTGCGGGTGACAACGGGCGCACTACTGGTTACGACCGCTGAAACGCTCGAAGAGGTCACCACGGTGTTGTCAAAGGAGGCTAAATGTTGTTTTTGTCTTTTATATAGACGCAATGACCTTCGCCCCCATATCTTGTGCCTGTCAACTTACGAGCAGTCTGGAGAGGTTTGGCAGTGCCGTTGCCCTGGAAGGTAAAGACACCCGAATAGACCCAGGCATTGGATATGCGCTCACCGATGCGGACCCAGTACTGACCCGACGCGAAGTCGTTCAGAGGGTAAATCTAGAGGGATTCAATAAGAAAGAGCAACCATAAATAAAGAGAGAAAAGAGAAGCAGGCCCCCCCCCAAAAAAAAGAATCACATTGTATGCATTAGCCGTGCAATTGACGGGTTCACCGGGACTGGTCACATAGGCAACCATGCTATGGGAGAGAGAAATATAGATAAATATCAGAAAAAGTCAGGATTGGAAGAAGATGGATGGTTCTCTTGGGAGGGCGAGCCCTGTCTGATATGTCATACTTTGCATTGCTGGCATTGCCATTCATCAACTGTATCTCACAATTGCCTGTATCGTTGGCTGCTGAAGTCCAGGTTATGCTGCCCAGACCCCCAGAGACCTACAGTATAAAAGTAAGCAACGTTGCTGGTGGAACGTACCTCATTTTCAAAAAAAAATATATACTCACCCATGTCGTGTTGGCCCAGGGCGTGACAATCTTTGTATTGATAAGCAATGGATGTTTGGGGGCGGGAAAAAAATCGTCTTTCTGGATTTCCTTACCGTGATGGAAGCGACAGCGGAACTGACGGTGGCAGCAAGTATGAAGAGGATCGATTTCATGGTATTTACGAGTAACAAAAGAAAGACGGATCAAGAGTGTCTTTTAGATGGAAGAGTGGGAAGACGATTTATCAAAAGTTAGTGACAGGCTTACTTTATACAAATTTGTTCCTTTGCTGGCTCGTTCGTTTAAGTGACACGTCCGGGGTAAGGGACATAAAGCAGGCACTTTCTGATAGCGATGTCAACAGCCAGATAAAGAGAGAAAAAGGAGACTTAATGGAAAGGAAGCTTTTTCTCTTTTTCCCTCGGTGGATTGTGTTCAACCCTTAGTCCCCTAGACAAATAAACGCGGTAGATGGGGGGAAGCGAGGAGGCAATTTATTCTTGTTAAGTTGAATTTATGATGCATTTTGTATGCCAAACAAGGGAATATTTTCCTCAATACGGATATCAGTCCCTACGTTCCTGGATCATATTAAAAAACAAATGCCATCCCGCAGAGCGTGCACATTCACTTTCGAGCACTGTATATATTGTGTGTACATATACATAAAATGGTGGGGTTTGGAGGGAGGCGGTAGGGGTGGTTATCGTATGTCATCAACGCGGTCGTAATGTTCCGCTGCTACTGTTCAGGTTGGTCGATCTGGCATTCGCCAGATTTGTTGCAAATGTTGTGATTTCAGACCATTCATCATTGGTCGGCATCCTTGTCCGTCGAATGGTTTCGTGCAGAATATCAATATAACGCTTGATGCCATCGCGGCTTGGGTACGTGCCATTGGTAGTTCCAATGTTGAGCTCCATGAAGATATCTGTCACCTTATGCTTCAGCTCCCGATACTCTTCGAGCTCGGCATTGAGCCGCTGCATTTGATTGGTCTTATTTTCCAGTTCCTTTTGGAGATCACCGACCCTTCTCGCTTCCTGGGTCAGCTGTAGATTTCTCTTCTTCTCAGATTCGAGCTTTTGTCTGAGGAACCTGATATCACGATGAAGTTCTTCAGAATTTGATTGCAATTCTGGTGCAGTAGGTGCAATCAACGGAATAGACAAATTGGGTGACGATGGTGCAGAAGAAACAGTAGCCTGAGGGGACGACGACGGAGAGAGACGGCTGGGATTAGGTAGGTTGGAAGGCAATGGCTGCGGTTGCTGTCTTTGATGAGGATTCATGATGGCGGCGGAAGCGGGTGTTGATGGGCGAAATGGGCCACTACTGCTGAGAACTGGGTTCTTCATGCCGGGTTTCTGCTGGGCGTTGGCTGGTTTTGCCACAGCCAAACGCAGTGGGCTCTTTGGTTTTTGCGGACGGTCCATGTTTTCGGATGATTTTGGCTTCTTATTGACGTTCTTCGAGGGATGAGAAACACTCAGAGGTACATTATCGTTATCCGAATCTGAATCGCTACTGATGTGTGCCCCCTGACGGATGATCTGCTTGGGTTTGTAGGGTCGTTTTGCGGGAATGGTTGCGGGATTTGTAGAAGGAGAAGAGATAGGTGCGAGCATCCTTAAAGATGGATTGTGGTCATTGCAAAAATGAGGCTTTGACAAAGGCAGCGGCCTTCCCAGTGCGATTAATCCAGAGTTAATGGCGCAGGTTACGTGGAAGGATCTATACCGCAATATAAGAAAGAAACGCCTTTGCATGTCCAGTTTAACTCCGACGCATTACCTCGCACAATCGAAGTTGTCACAATGAATACAAAGGCCGAAGTTTTTCTTGCATATGTAGCACTTCTGTACGAGAATGAAACGCTTGAGTAACTCGCCCAATGCCGCCCACCTCACACACACACACAAACACACCTCGGCATTCTGCAAGTTCTTCTTCCAGTGGTATTGATCCCCATTGCAATTTACATTCTTGTTGAATTTCGCGCACACCACATGGATGAATTCATTCGTGGATGCAATCCTTTTTACAGGTCCCGTCTGGTTTGGGCAGCAGACAATGTTCTGGAAGATGGCAAATGAATAAAAAACATCAAGTTTCATAATGCAATTGTCAGTTACCACTCGTTTGTTGAATTTTGCCAATTTACATCGGTCACAGTACCAGTCGCCTTCGGGTATCCTGGCGACGTTATAACAACCTAGAACAAGTAGGAAGGCCGGAAAGTCAATGTCTCATTATCTTTCCCCCTCCCACGCTCTTTGTTTATTTTATAACCTTGATGTAACGGCATGTTGCAATCTGGAAGATTGACATTTCACAAGTCAGTTTCGCACGTCCAAACTCTATTTTCATCTACGTTACCTGGTCCATCGCAGTAAATGATTTGATTTTTTTCGTCGGAATGTGGATCGTCGCATACGGCACAAGTGTCCTAGTAGCGACACGATGATTTTGAGTAAGAGGGCGTCAATGATCATTGTAATAGCAAAGACGCGAAATTACCTCGTCCGCCATTGTCATTTTTTTCTTTTCTTAACAATAACGTATAATTTTATACAATGCAATGACAGCCAATGAGTTCCCAAGTCGTTAATCGTAAAGTTCCAAGACGTAGATATGTATGTTTTGTGTCTGAAAGGGTGTGTGTGGTGCTGTGTGTTTCCGGGACGGGTTTTTTTTTTTGCTCTCTTGTAATCCCCTCCTCTTTTTTTTTTTTCCCTTTTCCGTTCGTTGCTTTGCTTTATTGTTGCAGATTGCCAAATAGACTAGAACGCAAGCCTGAACGAAAGGAAGAAAAAATGCCACGCCAAGCGTAGTTGAATCCAATATATCAGTCAAGGGAAAGAGAAATACGAAAGAATGAAGACAGCTTATTCTCTAAAAAAGCGGGCAAAAAAAATGGAGACAGAAGTAGGTCGGGCTGAAAAGAGGGAAGGCAGACCTCTTGGCTCTCCGTGACCGTCGTTTGATGTATGGAGCGTTCGCAGCCTACTAGCAGTAGGGGGAAACAGTATCTTATTTACAAATCATCAACTTCTTCCTAAATACATTTCACTGCACTCGTTTGCCTATGCTATTGATGTTTTCTTTGTATTAAAGCAATAGGTCCTTCTTGTGCGCACAACGCATGTACGCAAGCACATCCCGCTGCGGTTGCAGCTGCTGCGGCTGCTGCTGCGCGGCGGCCGCACCTGTTGCTGCTGCTTCATTACGGTCACTAGTGCTGATCGACGTGCGGACATTTTCGATCCTGATGGCATGTTTGGACGGACTGAATCTTACTCTCGATTAACTCGGCAACGCGATCCAAAGGAGCAAAACGTGTGGGAGGCTGGCATCGTGGGGGTCGGGTTGGGGACACATGAGGGAGGAACGGGAAGTGGTCTAAATCAGAGGCGAACCAATAGTCGACACTTGCGTAGTTAGCAAGGCGTGAGAGGAATCGCGTGAGTTCGCGGCATTTATCGAAGTTAATGAGTGGTGGTTGATGAGGGAGCACGGTTGGGTTCCCGTCCATGAAGAATGTGAGATCCTTGAGGACTAGGGGGAAAAACGGCATCACCGCCGACGATGTGCCTACCGCTTGATCGAAGGCGCGTCGATAGTGGTGCATGTTATTGCTAACGTCCATGTAACGCTTCAGCTGCTGAAACGATTGAATATCACGGCTCGAGAGATTTTGCCAGATGTGATCAAGGCGCTGGATCGTTGAACACTCCAGCGCCATGGTGATGACCATGGCTGTGTGGAAGTTCTTCCATTCGATGCACAACTTTTGTTTTATCAGACACACTTTAAATTGTCGTTTTCCTCCAGACTTACTTTTGCAATACGGATTAATTTACGAAGGATGTCCCTCCTCTGTTTAACCAATTTTACACAGCATATCTCATGCTTGACCCAATGGCATATCTTTACACAAACACAAAAAAAGGTAAGCAATAGAGGATGGCAGCGGTACAGGAAACCCTACCATGTTAACTCGCATTGTCAGGATCTTCGCAAACTCATTGCCAACAGCTTCGCCACGTCGCCAGCTGCCAAATAGGTACTCGTGAGCTGTTACATTCTTGAACAAGGTAAAATCAGCAAGAGTGAGGTACTGCGCGACCTCAATTGCATCTAAGCACGATAGGACAGATATAGTGGACGAGAGCATGACCGTACTACTGCCGCTACTGCTTGTGCTGCTGGTGAAACTGCTGATCGAGACCGGCGATGCAGGGGGAGTGATCAGCCCAGGAGCAAAGGATGCAGCTCCAGAAGTAGAAGCAGAAACAGCCGTCAATCGTGTCCTTTGCCGCGCCACTGTGTCGCGGATGGTTTCCATTTCCTTCTGATAACCAGCCTGGTTCCCGCATAGAAGAAAGTCATCCAATTGCTTCATCATGCGCCACTCCTTCTTGAAATCTTCGAACTGGAGCTTAGTCCATCGCGTGACAACGTTGATCACCCTTTTTTAGGCATATGAGGTTTAAGTCCGGATACCAGTTTCTGCTATGTTTATGCGTGAGCGACAACTTGCCTGCGTTGGATGGCTCCATGGCCCTTGTCAGAATTGAAGCGTGCGGTCAAATTCTCCAGGAGTTTTACGGAAGAGGAAGTAAAGAGTTTGTGGGTAATTAAGTAGGTATCGATATAATCAAAATCTATTGTTCACCGTATTACGTGTTAGCTCTGCCGTCACACACACACGCACACGCACACACATCTATATAGCAAAAGAATTGCCTTGGATTGCATCGTCAAGAAGTTTTGAGAAAAGTTCGGTAGTGGTACCGGCCACGACAATATACTTTTCCCTTGCCGTGGCTGGGCCTGCCTGCAATACCATTACCACGCTGTCATTCTTGCAAACTTGAAAATAGGACGGGTTTCCTGTCAAGCGTGCCTGTAAATGATCACATGTCCGCGCAACTGGTATTCCCAAAGCAGATAACGGCGTTGACGATGACAATGAGATGATCGTTCTGAGCCCCTTTGTGTCCTTCTCGGTGTTATCATAGTTTATATCATGATCATGGCCACCATCGGCTGAAGGGCTAGATGTAAAATATAAAGTAGATGACGATGGCGATGGTATGTGGTCTCCTTGCGGGGAGGAGGATGGAAAGGAAAAGGAGGAATTATCATTTGCTGTTCGCCTGAGCCGTTGATGGCGCATGAGACCCCCTTCGCGTGGTCGTGTGGAGCCAAAGAGGAGCTTCAGAGCGTTTGTGGCAGACGATAGCTGTTGTTGTGGACGGTCCTCGGGGGTTACAGGAGGTCTCCAGGATCCACTGTTATCGGAGCTGTTTCTAGTCGATAGCGTGCGCATGAACCGAGTGCCAACTTATTTTTCTCCTATTAGTACCAATGTCTTCTCGCTGTTCCCTTCAACAACAGAAACAGAAAAAAAAATGCATAGAGATAGCTCACATACTCATTCCTGTTGACCTCCTTTTGTTCCCGCCACTACTGCATGCCAACAACCATCAGAGTCGACTGATAAAAAAGGAGGCGAATGAGAACTGCCTTACCGTATTAATATATCGGTGCTGGAAGACTTTTTTGGCCGTGGGTCTACCTGTGTCCAGATGCAATCTACCTCTAGCAATTTTCAGCGTCTAGTAAGCCTAAAATTGTCTCTCACTTGTCAACAATGTGTTTTGTCTACCTCGCGTCTGGGAGAAATCCGACGAGAGCCTGCTTGAAAATGGAATCATGAGCAATCCATCTACGAGCAGCTTGGCATGTGCAATGAGGGATGAATGTATGGACTAAATAAGACAGAGAGAAAGAGAAAGAAAAAAAGTTAAAAGACTGTTTCAATCCTTGCCGCATTCACATGCCTTGGCATCCAACGCTAGGGGCATGGACGGAGATGCCTTTGTAGGCTGGTGTTGCTTTGTGATGGAATATTGGATCTGACGGACAGTCATGAGGATAGCGTCAGCCTCAGACTGAATGGCGCGACTGCGCTGCTTTCCAAGGGAGTGGACGATCGACGCAAGTAAGGACGAAGCACCAACTAAATCCATCAAGAGGATCTGATTATCTTCGTGAGAGCTGAGAAGGTGAGGCGCAAGGGTAAGCAGCGTGGAGATGGCGGAGGCGATATCTTTCCACATGAGTTGCTGTTATTCCCCCCCATCGGAAACTTATGTGCGTGAGATGAACTGAAGAGGCAAGCTGCTGTTTTGGCCGTACCTGATCATTGCTCATGAGACGCCGATTTTCGTCCGAGTGAATGGTTTGGTCGAGTTTATCGAGAATGGCTTTGACCTGCTCTGATTCGGTCATAATGGTCATTTGCTGTTGATGTCGGTGGAAAAGGAAGGAGCCATCCAAAAGAAAAAAAAAAAGATAAAAAAAAACTAGGCCTTTTAGGAGCAACGCAAGCAGGGCGCGAAGAAAGAAGAGATAACCCTATCTGCTAATTGTTGCTTTTTATTCTTTCTTTCACCCCTGAAAAAGGAGAATGAGATCTTCGTAGCAGTAAACAAATCAGTATGTGTGAGTTCGTGTGTACCCGCATGTCTACATGTACATCTACTGTACACAAGACGCAAATACCAAGTATGATACGATCTCTTGTTCCCCGATGCGCTTCCGATATACCCTTAGTTGCACGTTTGATTCTCTTACTTATTGACAGGGCGAGGACATAAGACAGACACCTTGTACCGTTGTCACACATGATCCACGTGCATATCTGTTCGCCATTTGTTCTACATGTTGAGTTGAGCGCAAATGCTGTTACCCATTCCTAATATTTTTTACATATTGTGGCTGTTAAGAGCGCACCATACTGTCATTTAATGTCGCGAGCACAGGCGAATAAGCTATCTTTTGATGATGCTGAGACCTGAATATTACGGTTTTCCATTCTTGACAAAAGGAGCAAGGAAACACAATGGGTGAATTGTACTGAAGGAGAGTTTGGCACCCATTTTGGCAATCATGATGATACATATGAGTTTGGTTGGTGGTTAGATCAACTATGTATTTCGGGCTCGAAAAAGCAATGGTCCAAACAGCATTACCGAGTTTACTGTCGTAATACAGTACTGTTAGATCCAATCACCAGAAAGCGGGTTGTTACATGAATGTCTGTCCACATTTGCTTTGCCGATCGTACTTTTTCGTCAAATGCACACTTTTTCATTTATAAGCACGGAAATTATGCAAATATATAAAGAGAGTGAACGACATTTTCTGGGGGAGAACGGCATTCATATGTACCATGTAATTCCGAAATCCAGTCAGTTATTACAAAAGAAGCGACACATGCTCTTTAAACCACCCCCTAAAGGTTGATGGACCTTCACATGCGAGTATACAAGATAAAAATAGGTCGCATAAAATTACACAAAATCATTGTGTCAATACGTCAAAATCTGTCATCAATCGGTTTGGAGCTTGTTAGGCAACCAGAAACACAATCTTTTCACTACCACAACATTTCGACTTGCACGCAAAGCTCCTCCAACTTTTTTCTCTTTCTTTCTCCCCGCTTCGAGGGACCCAGGAGTCACTGCGGCAACATAGTCCCCGGTAATAACCGGGACGGACCTGCAGCGAAGAGTGCCAACACATGAGAGGAAATTGGCGGCGACGGATGAAAGGAGTTGGAAGATAGCTCAGGATCTCCTTTCTCTTGCAGAATTCATCAGCTGCTGAAAAGTAATTGGCCGATCTACGAAGAAGATTTAATGCCGTGTTGGAAAAAAAATCAACCGATTTCTAGTGATCATGTAGCACAAGACGGTTGGAACAGTAGTGCTGATGAAGTAACCAGATTTGTCGACCGTTCAGTACCTTTTTAGAAAATCAAAGTAAGGATGCGAACGATGGACCAGAAGAAATTTATTTGTGATAACCGCGTTACAGCAGGTAGCAATACGTACCGCATCATGTATCATTCTTCCAATTTAAGATATCATAGTAGTGGGAATGTCCAGACTTTCAGTTTGGTATGTGTGGGTTTTGCAAAGGAGTACTGCGCCTCGATTTAGACCGATGTAGAGAAGGATGAATAATGACGCTGCATATGTTCATACGTATCCATCGTAGCCTTAAGGAAGCTGGGATAATGTCCAGCCACAGCTCCTCTGGTCGCAACTTCAGATTGACCTGCTCCTCTTTCTTTTCTTGATTGGGGCCTGCGGGTGTCTCAAGCTACATTTAATGATGCCTGATATTAAGATTGTTCCCAGGATTGTGGCTGTCTTCATTCTTGTCTTTGGTATTGTGACCACTGCAAGGGTCCCTTTCTTGGACCATGTCATGCTGCGTTTCGTATTAATATGGAATCCAGACTCGTCAAGGAAAACGCAGTTTTTTCTAAAGTCAATGTCGGTCATGTCCCATTTGCACACCCAGTCAAGACGCTGTTGGATCTTCGCAGCATGATTCCTGCCTACAGGCTGAAAACCGAGCCATTTTCAATGACAAGTTGCATTCGCTTTTCATAAACCGATGGAGCGTTGTTTTAGATACTTTGAGACCGTCAATCTTTGAAGCAGTTGCTCCATCAGCTGCTCTAGAACAATGAATGGATTTTCATCAATGTATTCTAAATAACTCTCTTTTGCTCTCCATTGGGAATACGCGAACGACCGCTTGCTTCAGATTTCTCTAAAGATGCTAACAGGGTCTTTCCCGTGATTTAATACCCATAGCTGGGCTGAACGAACATGGATTCCTAGCAGCCGATGCACTCAAGACCTTCTCAAACATCAGTTTGATAAAAATCCGACATTGTCTTGGTCAGTGTACGCTGTGCAACTGCGCTTGATCCCCGCTTCTTTCATTCGAATGCCTGTATCCTTTCGCTTGGGAATGTGCGTGATACATAGTAAGATCAGATTTATCTTTGCAAGGTATGCTACGCGGATATTCAGTGCGAGAACAAACGGATGGCAGAGAGTAGGTTTGTTCGTCAACAACATAGTCCATAGGTCCAGGGTAGCCGCGCTCATCAACGGCATGACCTTGGCCATCTTTGCAGAAAAATAGATTGCTCATTTCAGAATGTAAAAGTGTATAAAAGAGAGATAATCAAAAGGACAAATTTTTATAGTGATGGATTTGTCAAGCTTGTTTTTTTGTGCGATACCTTTCGCTATGTGCATGCGACATTTGCTTTGTCATCATGCGTAATGATTTATGGACAAAAGCTGACTTGTATTTTATGATCCTACGACTTCAGAATTGCTAGGACACGACTTCAATTCTGGAAAACAGGATATGTCTTTGTGTAATTCAAGAAGATACTAGGATCCGATGCAGATGGTCCCAATACATATCCCCACGGGAAAAGACATAGATATCCAGATGAAAGAAGCAGATTTGAAGCGCGGCTACTTTGACAAAGATAAGTTTAGATTTTTGAAATGGATGTTTGAGAAGGTCTAGAGTGCATTTGCTGCTGCTGCTTCTGCAAAATGGCTGGGAAGACATGTTTGTTAAGCTTCGCGATGGACATCACATCGTACGAGAAGAACCCCCACAACATTTTAAAAAACGTAGGCACAGAGATTGCTCATGTATTCTCATCGAAGAGCACGGAGATGTTTATTTAAGATGCGTTGATGAGAATCAATTGATCCAGAGATTTGAGGGTCTTAAAGGTATCGAGATAGGCACTTCGTCGATTTATGAAAAATTGAATGCAACTTGTCACTAAAGTAGGCTCGGTTTCTACCTGTAGATAGCAATAGTGAAGAGTGCCTTGAAAGGGTACGCTACTGGGACATGACTGCGATTGACTTTAGGAAAAAGAAACTGCGTCTTCCTTGATATATCGGAATTCTATAATAACATGAAGCGCAGCATGGCATGGTCTAAGAAAGGGATTTCTGCAATAGTAACAGTACCAAAATCAAGAGCGAAAACGATTACACTCTTGGGACGGCGTCAAGCATCATTCAATGTAGCCTGAAACTCCCACAGCCACCAGTCCAAAAAAAAAGGAAAACGTGAAGTGGACATTTTATCAACTTTCTTAACGCTACCATGAATGAAATGAACTACGCATGAGCATATGAAGTTTCATTGTTTGGTAATGGATAATACACCTATTCATAAGGTTGAGGATATCTCTAACTATAGAAATACACGAGTCTCGAGGATATCGATGCGCCTCATCTATCTTCTTAGTGTTAGTATTAGGCCTCATTTATCATACATTTCACTTCTTATGTCACATTCTAGTAGATTGGGCTACGCTTGATATAATGCTTTGCGGGAAAGTACACTCTATCCTGGTTCATCGCTTGTGTGTGTCTTGCTCATCATGGTGACAATATGAAAGAATCTAGCGGCCCGTTTAAACTTGTCTGCAGCAAAACTGTGGTCTGATAAACAAGAAGCGACTTGGAATAGCACAATGCATGTTTCAGCACTATTAATCACATGGATGATTGGTTCCTCATAAATAATTGAGGTTCTGAGCGAACTATCTCCTCTTTATCAAATCCATCCTTAGCCTGGTCAGGATACATACGCCTGGTGTTTTAGTAAGTCCAAGTGTAAAGGAAAACGCATCTAAATAACCGTTACACGAAACAAGTCAGTCCATAGTGTCATTCTTTGAGAGATGAGGTAATATTAAATCACACCTACAAAAGAGAATATTCTCTAAAATGAAATTATGCGTTACATTGGCAATCATTCTCACTTCATCAAGGATATGGGTGAAATTGAACCGATATCTTGAAATAAACAGAGTACATGATTTTATTGCAACTTTATCGTGAGCATCAGGCGAAGAGGAGGTTGCAAAAACACACGTTGAATGCATACCTGTGTGTGGGTGCTGAAGGAAGAATGAATGAATTGGATAGTATTTACAGCAGCATGGATATATGGTTAAGAAAGACAACATCTGCATGCTCATCAGGATACTATATATGAGTTACGTGTTTCATATTCATCGGCCATCCTCGATAGCCATGATAGAATTTGGCAGTGGAGGAGGTAACGCGGGATAATAATACGGCTGGAAGAGCAAACTGTCCATCGAAAGCCGGTGAAAGCTATAATCGTGTAAACAAGTCAGAGGGTGCACTAGAAGGCTTTCATTGCAACGGGGGGCGAGGGAAGGATAGACAGCATCTTGAAAGCAGCAATAATACTGGTTATCACCGTAGTGGCCATCCGCAGCATAGTTTGCAAAGCACGGTCCATTAGACTGCGATGATGTCAGGACGATCGTAGACATGGCCAGCGCGTACGAATCAGTGTTGTTGAATGATCCCATCGATGTGGACGACAACAGGTCATCGATCGGTTGGGATGTTAGATTGTATAACTGTTCCTGATAATGGACATCTGCCGAGTTTGTGAAAGAGTTGGGTGACTTGTAAGCTTCATTTTCTTCAAAATCATCATCATCCTCTTCATCGTCGTCCTCGTCTTCCAAAGACATGATGTTTGTGGTCATCATCGTATGAGCATTGTTGCCGTGGTGGTAGCCATCGATCAAGGATGCTGCCGCGGAGACTTCGGCTGAAGGCACGAAGAGTGGGATGGCATGTGGATTGTAAAGGAGAGTTGGGCTAATGCAGAAACTGGCAGCAATGGAGCGACAGCAATCTGCCCATTCAACATAGTCATTGAGCGACAGATCATAAGCTGTGGTGAGTAGATATTGCTGTTCGAAGTAAAAGAGGTCAAGAGCTGACATTTGAACAACGGACGACCACTATATACGCGAACAGAAAAAAAACGTGTCTGTTACTGATGACAGTGCAATGTATGGCCAACTCCCCACCCTCGTGTATATTTACAGAACAAGTCTGTGGACAGAGGCTGTCATCTTCAAGGTATTTGTACGCGAGTCTGATGGAGACAGCAAACAGTTGGCGCTTGGATGTATTGCAGGCGAGTTGACTTTGATACCGCTGCATGTATTTGAGTCTAATGAATTAACAAGCCGCGTGCACGTGTGCCACACATTTGCATAAGTGCGTATCCGTGTCTCACAATACTACACCTACAAAGGTATTTACCCTAGGAATACGACTGAAGGCGATACATTGACAGCAGCGAGAAACTCCTGGCAGAACAAGAAGAAGTCAAATGCTTGCTCGCATGCCCAAGGGCTGCCCTGTTCGTTCCAGAGCCAAGAACTGACAGCGGTGGCAATGTGAGGGTAGTTATCCATCTGATCGATGGCTTAGGGAAAAGGAAAAGTTGGATAAGGGCGGCAGTAATGAGCTAATGGACGAAGAGCGAAAGAGAGGGAGAGCACATTCTAAGACATCATTATTGTGCTGATAATGAAGAACACTTTTTGACGTAAACAAACAATCAGCACGGTGTGACAAAAACAAAAGAAGGGCGCAGCATAAACAGCCCAATGGTGCGACTCTCTCAAGAGCTTTCCAGTCGCACATGCTATGATCGATTTTAGTTCTATCATCTATTCCATTGTATGCATGCGTCATGCTGACTTTCGCATGAAACATCCATCGACTTCTACTTATATTTGATGCAAGCCGTGAGGATACGTTAGCCGGCCTAACTACAAACGCAAACTATGACTCTCATTCATTCTGCATCTCTCCCCTTATTGCTTAGGCGTTGGCCAACTTTCATGTTAGGCATCCACAGATCGAGCGACGCCGAAGCTTGTCCGAATAAAAGCTAAATAATATTCACACCATCGCTTTTTTGGGCAGAAGCGTCCCGGATCTTAATCCAAGTTTCCCTGCGCTCGTAACACTAAGCAGTCAAATATGAGCAAAATAAGCCTCAAAAGTGTCTGCACGACGAATAACAGAAGAACGACTATTGTTCAGATGGTGTTGGTGTTCGTGAATATATTATTATGGACAAGGCAAAAAAACCCCGCTTCTCGCTATTATTATTTTTTTTTGTGGTAGGCAAGCAAGCCATTGTCAGTCACAAAAAACACAAACACTCAAGAGGTTGCTTCGTTGTAACCTCCTCCTCGCCCCTCTCTACCTACTCTCTTGGAAGAACTGAGAATAATGTTTCACTCATTGACAAGACGGGTAGCATCGCGCTGCAACGTCGCTACTCGAATGGCTCTTGTATGGAATTGACGGTTTTCTCCTCGACAACAACGACAGCAATAGCGAAAAAAAAAAAACTTATAACTTTCCTCTGTTTATGCGTCCCTTAGCCCGTTCGTCACGTGTCGACTGCACCCCAGCGCACCGCCTACGAAGAAGCATTAGTATTGATTGAAACTGATAAGAAGGAGCGATTAAAGATGCTTGAGAAGGTGGAAAAGGAAATTGCACGCGTTCAGAAATGTAAACCACAGAGAAATGCCACGTCCATAAAAAACGCAACAAACCCACATTTCCGGTTTACTATTATTTCTTAGCCAACAGCCCTGCGCAATCTGCGCAACTCGCTGCGTTGAATGCACTCAAGTTTGACCTCCAGGTCAAGTCGGAACTGAACGATCCCGAGGTTCATCGCACTTTCGCCCGCGGAGGTAAGGAAAAAGCTGTCAAAATTATCTTGCGTTTTATAGAATGGGGTGGGGATGTCTCTAAAAACCCGGATACACAGAGGTGGACATGGGCCGTCCAGTGTTCCGATACATGCGCCAGAAAGAGTTCGAGAAGGCGCCGCTAAAACAGCTGATGGAGCGCATCACCCAAATGAATGTCGTTCCCGACGTGTTGCCGTTGGACGTCAAACCCACTGTCCAAGTCAATATCCACTTTGCAGATGGCTCGGCGATTGAGCCTGGTGTGTTTACCAAGCCTGAACAGGTAAAGAGAAGCAAGTGAGGTACGAGGGTAGGGACGGATTAATGGATGTCTCATATACCACAATAGAGTATCAAACCGCCGAAGGTGGATGTGACCAACTTCCACACTGAACAGCGTCTCTACACGTTGGCCCTCGTTGATCCGGGTAAGAAGAAGGCGATGAAAGAATGTTGAAATTGTCTGTATCTTATGGTAAATCCTAGATTCACCGGATGTGGAGAATAAGACGTATCAGCAGCGCTGCCACTGGTTAATGTAGGTGGAAGTTTCCCATGCCGAAAAAATGCCTAACAGCATCTTCTTGTATATAGAACGAACGTGCCTCTTTCTACAACACAATCTATTGTCGAATCCGGAGAGACTGTGCTGGAGTACGTCCCGCCTCATCCTCAGAAGGGCACAAAATACCACCGCTATACGCTTATCGCCTACGAGCAGCCGAATGGTGGCAAGGACAAGGTCGATGTCAAGGTCGACAAACGCGATGGTTTTGATATCAAGAACCTGGCGCAGAGCCACGGCCTCCAGGTCCGAGGCGTCTCCTTTTTCCGTCAAGTCTGGGATGAGACTGTGTCGGATATTTACAGCGATATTCTCAGTATGTGCAAGGTTGTGTTAGGAAGAATAAGTTTCTCACTCGCCCTTCTTTCATTTAGAAATGCCCGAGCCGGTGTATGGCAAGCCTCCCAAACCACAACGTTATATTCGTAGAGCCACGTACTTCTAGACTTCTTTCTTTCCTTTCGCGCTTTCCTCAATCTACGCACCCATCTTCTACCTCATCCTCTGCTGCGCGCACACACACACACTCTCTCTTTTTTTTTCCTTCTTCATTCTTTAATAAAAAGTTCATTGTGAGTGCATTTTGTAAATACAAGAATGGAAAAGCCGAAGACCCAAATACTACTGTAGTTTGACAGCTGAGCTCATATTTTTTGTTTGTTCTTTTCCCAATAAAAAGTATGCGACTCGCTCAGCTCTTGCCTGCTGTTCGGCGGTACACGACCGCCATCACCCAGAACGACATTATCCACCGTGTTAATTTACGCGTCGGCCAAATTGTCAGCATTGAGAAGCATCCTGAGGCCAGTCATTTGTTCATTGAGCAGGGTGAGGACCCCCCTCCAGAGGGTGACAATGGGCTTGTGAACGTCGTTGGACATGCACTTACCCACGCACTGATTGCATTCTATATATATATATTAGTGGATATTGCCGAGGAAAAGACGAGAACGATTGTTAGTGGTTTGGCACCCTATGTACCCATGGAGTCATTGATGGTAAAAGTTTTTAAAAAAAACAACCATGTATTCATATCTATCGATGCTAAATATATAAACCCCCCCTTCGCCCCCCTCTCCACACACATCTATATGCCTTTCTTTTTCTGTCGTGCCTGTTTTGTCCACCTTTTCTTTTTTTTTACCCCAAAAACTGAAAAAAAACAAAGAATAAAAAAGTGGTGGTCGTAAGTAACCTCAAACCAAGCAAGTTCCGTGGCGTCTTGTCGGAGGGTATGCTGCTGGCAGCCAGCTCGGCAGACGGCAAGAAGGTCGCAGTCCTGGAGCCCGCGATGGACAGTCCGGTCGGTGAGAGGGTACGAATCGAGGGACTCGAGCCGGCAGGCGAGCCGGACCCTGTCCTGAAGCCAAAGCAAAAAGTCTTCGAAACCGTTGCTGCCGACCTGTGCACGGATGCGGAGGGCGTGGTAACGTTCAAAGGGAGCCCAATGGTGACCAGCGCCGGCAAAGTCGCTTGCCCTACCGTGCCAAATGGACAGATATCATAGCGAAAATAAAATAACATGTTTATTATATGTACAGTGAAAAAGGACCATGGATGCCGAAGTGATGTTCTTATTGCTTGACGATGTCTGGGATAAGGTCGCCCGCTACACCGAGTCGTTTGAGCTCGTACAGAAAGCGGTGGGCTATCTCCTTGTTCTGCGCCGGAGGTAACGCCTTGGGGAAAAAACTAGTAAAGCAGTACGCTAGCCGGGGTGACCAATCCAGGAGATGAAGTGGGTGGGGGTCCAGGTGAGCCAATTCCAGGTGATAGTGTTGGATCCACCACCATCGAAAAACTACAAACCACGTCGGCCGAACATCATCTTTACTTCCTCCTGCTGAAAAAAAGCTGGGCTCAACCTCTCGGACATAGTGATTCATAACCGCGTCGAAGGGGTCTTGGTCCTCATCCACCCAATAGTACAGCATGTAGAGCACAAACGCCTGGCGCCAGTCCATATTGCTCCCGTCCATTGCCAGGCATTTTTCAGGACGTCCACATAGCAGATACCAACACCGCTTCGCGTAGGGTGAAAATGTGTCAAAAGCGTCCGACGCGATCGTATGATTGAGGAGGTCGCAGTAAGCTCGGCGCAATTCGCGTGACGAGGGTGGTGACATTGCAATGAGATGGCTCATGACTTCGTCTTTTGCCGAGTCGATGGCAGCGCGAGCAGCGTGCGCAATGGAACCATAGGTCAGGTATTCATATACCACAGCATAGGGATCGTTGATGTCACGCAATGACACGCGCTTCGCAGCAAGTTGGGCACCTGTCGACACCCTTTCCAGCAGCCATTCTCGGAACCGGGTCCACCTCGGGGTTTTCTGATCGTCGTCTTTATCATCAAACAGAATGGTACAAAGCTGCCAGCCATCTTGCTCATCCTTGTCGAGTTGAGTGAATCCATGCAGTGCGAGGTAGGGCATCCACTGGCGATTGCGCCCGGCAGAACACGTTAAGTGATCATCCTCTCTGTCCTTCTCAATCTGCTTAAGTGTAGCAATATGCAACTCACGCATCTAAAGTTACTCGAGCAACATGCAATCAGGATTTATTGCGAAAACGGAAAACAGAAAACAATACCTGATTTCGTCTTTCTGAAAACATCGTTTTAGAACGTTTATATGGTGGGGCTGTCAGAGTTTTGCCATTAACGTCGTTATCGTTCGTGCCATCATTCAGCACACGCTTCGTTGCGCCTCCGTAGAACAATTTCGGTTGCATTTAGATGAATCGATGAGAGTGTAAAAAGAAAAAAGGGAAATAGAGATGTAACTTCCAAAAAAAATTGCTACCCAGAATTATGCAGTCTTTACTTCAAAATTATGGTTCCTTCAGACGAATGGCCCTGCCCTGGTACATTAGTACAGGCACGGACATGGATCCATCTGCGCTGAACTCCGTTGTAACAGTGAGGCCATCCAAGACCTGCTCGGCTGCTGCGTTAAACATGAGAGACTCCAGTCGGGCGTCGAGAATTTTAGCCAATCCCAGAGGTACATGGCTGCTCATAAAGTGTTGGATCACATCGCGCGTGAACGGCTTGTGATGGACCGTGGCAAGAATTCCAATGGTTGGAAATGAATCCTGATTATGTTGCGCCATGACAACCGTGCCAACGAGGGCGCGCACATGGTCAGGGGTGCATCCATTTTTGAGATTTTTACATTGAGCAATAATATGCGGCCGTAATCGGACAGGCAGTCGTACTGGAACCGTCGATGATTCTGACATTCCTTCGGGTCGCATGACAGCTCGAAGGGATCCCAATGGCCAGTGCCCGCGGAGGTCAACGCCGCGGTCGCTTTTTCCACCAACGCGCTGGAGCTGCATGCCCATCGTGCGCTGGAACGCTTCAAGAGCTTGCCATTCAAAAAGAGTGCCTCGGAATGTAGTCGTTGTTCTGTCTTTCCCTTGAGACAATCGAAGGAATGACGAAAGATCTGTGGCCATCGAGGATTTGTGTCGACAAGACTGCCGAGGGGGACAGTACTGCCATGAACAACAGCGTGGACGCATGGTTTTATTTTTAATTTAAGGATATATCTGGCTAACTGTGACAGGTGGGGGGAAAGGCTAATGCGATGAAAGAAGTCACTGGGATCCAAAAAATGTCGCATAGAGTTATACCAAGTTGTTGCATCAACAGGTACAGAAAACATTAACCTTTCCCCTTTATATTTTGAATTACCAACCCGGCTCACACCAGGCATATCTAGGCGTGCACATGTCAATAACCATGGCGGAGCCGGTGAAAGACGGAACATCGGTAATTTACACCGGGTGAGGAAGGACAAGGAAGGCGACAGCCGAAAAAAAAGCAAGAGCATCTGGGGTGAAAGTAACGCAAGAAGCAAAAAAAGGAGGGGAAGGCCCTGTCCGAAGACAGGCCAAATCGCGGTCCCTACCGGATGATGCGATATCCGTTCTGGCCTCTCTTCCATGGATCATCAAGTACATGTACGATGGGTCAATCTGCAAAGGACGGAAGGTGCCATATTCGATATAAAGATCCATCATCTTTTCGCCGTGTATGCGGCATTTTTCTCTTTGTCAGATTTCTGAGCAGAACCCGACTTTTTTATTTTCGTGATCTCGCCAAGACACGACTTTAGATAACCGAGCCTGCATCGGCCAGTCTCATGACCATTTTATACGAACGATTAAACCCTCTTCTCACATCTATGCAAATTCTGTCTATTTATAAACACATGATAATCATTCCACCGGCACCTGGATGAAATAGCCTGCTCTATACACTTTTTTCCAAATTAAAACACTCTTGGAACATTAATCTTTTCCAACAAAGCCTATTTCGAAAAGATAAATGCAGCAGTAAGCCATAGTATCAGCATGGTTACTTTTCAAAGATTTCCTATTATTAATCATTAAAGCGGGACGGCAATGCACATTAACAGTGTGGAATCTAGTACGCACTGTGGAAGGGGGGGGGAATGGTGAGCTTGTAGAAGTTCTTAGGCAGTCACGGCCGATGACATAGGCTGGGGCGGGCCGGGGTTGTTGTATCTGTATGTGCGCGTGCGAGCTGGGAAAAAAAAAAGTGCGCACACTGTCAACTGGGAGCACCCAGCGAAAAATAATAGATATTTGCACTCCCTCTACATACACACCCCCCTCTCTCGTTGCTGCCTTTCTTTAAAACCATGCTTGCCAATGCTGCACTGAAACGTACGTCTTAATGTTCTCATCTGATTATCGGCGATGCTCATTTTTGTTTCGGCTATAGAGGTCGGCCGTCGTGCCTCGGCGATCCAACAAGCGGTAATAATCAACACAATTGCAAATCGTAACCGACCTATTGACCGAAGATATTATCAACAGCGTACCATGCACGATCTGACTTTTCGTAAAAAGACTGGTCAGAACATGATCAAATACGGCCGCGGCGGTCGGTGAGTTATATCGAAAAGCCTTCATTCGCATTGGACGTTTCTCCCAAACACGAGACATTGACTTTTTCTCCTTTGCCTTGTTTTTTATTTGCACGACACGCGCATTTAAAAAAAAACAGCTCGTCAACCAACGGACATATCGCGACTGTGTTCGGATGCACTGGTTTCTTGGGTCGTTACATTGTCCAGAAGCTCGGTAGGTTCTTTTTTTTTGTGCACGGCACAGGGCGTGAATAAATACATAAAGGCTCGCACTTGCGCAAGCACACGCACCTATATATTTCTATTGCAATCTAAACCCGTGCTATAGCCAAACAGGGTACTCAGGTCGTCGTTCCCTTCCGTGATCCCGATGAGGCTCGTCACTTGAAGGTCTGCGGTGATCTCGGACAAGTGGTTCCTTTGGTAAATTGCACTCGGTCTTAGAACCAAAACCCTCCGATTGCTGACCGCGAGAATGAATTCATTTTAGGAATTCGACTTGAGAAACCGTGAACAGATTATGGACTCTGTTAGACACTCGGACATCGTCTACAACTTGGTTGGTCGTGACTATGAGACTAAGAACTTCACTTTCGAGGATGTCCACGTAGACGGTGCTCGTGCCATTGCTGAGGCTTCCGCCGAAGCTGGCGTTGCTCGCTTTATCCAGGTCTCAGCCCTGAATGCTGACGAAAACTCGACCTCCAAGTTCTTGCGCTCAAAGGTACGTGTGGAACCTGGGCTGTTAGGATGAAAGAAGTGAATGATGCCAGTGCTTACATGTTCTTCTCTTTCATTCAATTCCTAATAGGCTTTGGGTGAGAAGGCTGTCCGTGAAGTCTTCCCTGATGCTACCATTGCACGACCTGGCACCATGTGGGGCCACGAGGATCGTTTCTTGAACAGAATCGGCCTTGGTGACGGCTGGCAGTTCTGGGTTAACGAGGGCAAGACCAAGATCCGCCCTGTCTCCGTAAGTAGCTGGACGAGGGACAACGAGAGGAGGAAGTATCTTAATTTTTTCCGTACCATAGGCCATTGATGTCGCGCAGGCTTTGGAAGTTATGTTCTTGGCCGACTCGACCGCTGGTAAAACCTACGAACTCTACGGGTAGGATGATGTAGTACAGGGGGAACGCTCGCTTCAAGATATCTGACTCTGCTTCTCTCATTTGCTAGCCCGAAAGAATACACTTATGAACAGGTGTATGAGATGGCTCGTGAGATTTCCATGAAGCCTCTTCCCATCTATCCTATCCCGTTCCCGATTGCCAAGTAAGTTTAAAGATTGAGGAGAGAAAGTAATTATCACCCTCACACATTTTATTGCAGGGCTGCTGCTACCTTGATTGACAAGCTTCCCTACAATCAGATGGTCGGTCCTGACCTGATTGAGCGTGTAAGTTACCATTTTACTGGTTGAGTTGTTTCTTTGAATGTACTTGTTAAATTGGTGTCTGGATTAGATGCGTCTGGACGATAAGATCACGCCTGGTGCGCTTACCTTCAAGGATCTCTATATTGATCCTGTCAGCCTGGAGAGCGTTGCCCTTCAGTTCCTCCGACGCTTCCGTAGCAATGCTGTCTTCGATCTTCCCTATGAGAAGGGTGAAGGCGAGATCAAGAAGGGTGTCTACCACCTTATTGATTAAATATAATGTCATTTCTCCTTTTTCCTTTATTTAGATAAAAAAAAGACAGTCGGCATACATTTTTTTGGCCACAGAAATGATATAAAAGCACTAAGATATTGTTCAAATCATTTCAGAAAAAAAATCAAAAGATTCCACGTTCATTTATGATTTATGTCGTAAGCTGTGTGAGTTAGAGAGTTGGTGCTACGTATGAAAACCCAAAGAGGAATGAAATCGAGTCTTTGAGACGGGATCTTTATTGAATGGTTTTCAGACCAGGGTAACTGTGGTTGGATTGCGTACTGTAAGCGTGAGCTGATGAACTCATTCTCTTTCCTCCATTGTTCCCACCTATCTTCAGCTTGTGTATTGTCTATGTCTATAGTTATGTAGCATAAGCTCTGCCGGATCGAAAACTGTCTTCTACGATTTATTATATAGTCATTATATCTTTCATTCTTACCGGCTGATGTGTACTTCCAGAGCACCAAGTAGTTTGCTAACTATGTTACGAGGCAATAATGCCAAACCCAGTGGCCGCAAAGCATGGAAGGGTCCACTATTACAGAAGGCTGGACATCTATTGCAAATTCTACAGATATCCAATAGTCTAGCTCAGAATTCGGTTCTTGCGTGAAAAACGGTTTTCCGCCCCCCCCCCACGGCCGGCTCCACATGCAGCTACATATAGCCGATTCTTGGCAGATATAACCAATTTTGCCGATGGATGATCTACATACATCCGGGAAACTTCGATTCTGACTTGGGGGGGGAGGTTGGCGGTAGGGGAAGGGTGGGGATGACGGTGTAGACCTGAGCATTAAAATCGATAACGTTAGCTGCAGAAAGGTACGCTCTAACGCGTCTCATTGTGGCCTTCGCCAGAACTTACCCATCGATTCTATGTAGATGGGACTTGCGCACCTATGCGCGTTGGGTGTACGCACAAACACCGTCGAGTCTGGCAAATCATTTTCATACGTAGCAAATATCTGGTCTGCAAGTAAATACTATGTACAGTACACTGGCAGGTAGGCAAAGAGAGAGCATTGCTTCTGATCTACTTGTTTGTCGGTCTTCATATCACTTTATCATACAGGCCAAATGTATGTAATTCCTCCGGAAGGTGAGCGTCAGCTGTATAGCTCAGGTAAGACCAGAATGCGCTGTGTGCGAGATTGGTCAGCTACGTACTCTTGAGAGGTCAGGAGTCTCTGGAATTTGCCCAAAGTCAAGCTCGATTCGACCTACAAAGAATACGGATCGATGCTATCTCGGTCATGAGCGGTAGATATGTAGTAGATAAGTAGGGCGAGGGCTTAGCGCACGTGGTGAAAAACAGCTTCATGATAATCTGCCATTCGTGCCGGATTACATATGCAATGCGACGAACATCAAACAGTATGTTTGAGAGCCACAAAGGCTCTTGATATAAATCCAACTAGAAGAAGAAATGCCAGACATTATAAAAAGATATACACGGCGCAGTTGTTTGTTGCAGCAACGAACCGGGTTCCCATCGGATGATGCACTTCTGCTTTGCCCATTCTTCCACGGCTTATCAAGTACAGGTACGAATGATCAATCTACAAAGGACCAGAACGTGTTGGATTCAAATAACAAAAAGGCGTTACAAAATTTCATATAGGAAAACGAATGGGGAGAGAGGCCAAAGAAGGAAATAATTCGCTCAGAATCTCTCTATTATTCATGCGAAATCAGTCATCTATGTGACTGAAAATGCCGAAACAAGTACAGTGACCTGTCTGATGATACTCTCCTCCAGGACAATTAAATCTACGACTCTCATCGCTGC
Organism: Dichotomocladium elegans; assembly: GCA_025716815.1. Classification (NCBI taxonomy): domain Eukaryota; kingdom Fungi; phylum Mucoromycota; class Mucoromycetes; order Mucorales; family Lichtheimiaceae; genus Dichotomocladium; species Dichotomocladium elegans. The sequence goes on along the minus strand of JAIXMN010000036.1, from coordinate 232,161 downwards.
TAGTTTACGATCCTTCTTGTTTATCAGATCACAGTTTTGTTGCAGACAAGTTTAAATGTGTCCTTTGATTTTTCGATATGCCATCCCGATGATCAGATACATGCAGGCGATGGTTCAGCTGCAAAGCATCCAGTTTATAAGGATGTGATTGACAAAGTGACACTGTTTGGCTACGAGTCCGTGTTGTTGTGCCCCACGGACTGCGTATTAAAACCACTACTGAATCAAACTTGTCTCATATGAATGTGTGTAGTTATGTACTCATTATCAATTGGTAAACAAACATGCGCTTCATAAAGAACTCACAGCTTGGACAAAGCTCTTTATCATCTGTTTCGCGGATGAGTTGTTCTATACAAATCAGACAAGTGACCATTCCCCTGTCATAGTTATCTTCGCTCTTTTCCTCCCTTTCTTAACATATTTATACGTACCGTCATGATCACTGTAGCATTATCACAAGTGGGTTCATAGTTTTTCCCGATTACGACAGTTTCACTGGACACCTGCGAATCCTTCGAGATCGCACAACTTTAACCTACTCGATGTTTCACTGGTTTGGGCCATCCGTGTCTCACTTTCCATTACGTTTTATTTTGCTCTCCAGAACTGCCCGAAACTACTCAATAAGATTTAATACAGATATATAGGATGGAAGATAGACGCATCGAACGTCCTCGAGACTCGATGTATTGAGAGATGAAAGTTTTTGTGTGACATCTCTCGCAGTGCATGCGACATTTGCTTTGTCATGCGTAAAGATTTCTGGGCAAACACGGGTTTCTTTTTTTGTAATGTTGCATCTTCAGAAGTGCTCGGAGGTTTGTAGACAAGGTTCAAAGAAGCATACACCAAAGGAAATCCAAGACGGCCCTCAAGGCGGTAAGTAAGGAAATCAGAAAGGCTTAGAAATATTAATGTCACCCCATGGGTAAAAAGCCAGAGTACCAGACAAGGTCCGGATGGTTGCCAGGGGGAAAGATAAGGGCACTGGTCCTTGACGGTACTACTGCCCATGTCGGAGTCGATAGCTTGCCTTGGGGATTTATGTGGACAGTGGTACCCTACGCTATGAGAATGTTTCCCCAATGGGGTGGGAACCATGCGCATAGTCGCGCCATTTTATCCGGAGAACATTACGATCGGCATTGTGCTTAACGGCTATTCAACAAGGGATCTCCACGGTGGGGATACACAGTACTGTACATCGCTTATCTCTGTGTCGCTCTGGATAGTTCCGTAAAGGTTTCGATGACCATCTTGCTGCTGCGGCAGAACCAACGTATGTTCTCTCACCATAAAAGACGAGGATTATGCAACGAACGACGCTGAAACGTCTCACGGTTTGATCCCGTTATGCTGATGATGCAGGGTCGGAATGAGAAATAAATCATATGACTCATGCCAGAAAACAGAACACTCAACTTATTGGTGCGATCGCGTAAATCACCAACTATGTTTCAAGGCTCAAAAATGTGACTATCTTTTTGTGCTCCGTTGAATTTGTCTCGTGATTGGTGTAGTCGTATGATGTTTAATTTTGGCACAGCTTCCTGAATCGTCCATTGACAGCAACTCAGGGCGTCATCGATCTCGTGCACCACTCCCCCCTATCGTTAGATGCCCGCGATCACCCTGTTTCCCCAACGCCGGCCGACACAGAAAATCAAGGAAAAGGAGAAAGTATATGTTTCATCCATCAGGATCAAAAGAAAGGAAGAAAAAAAACGGGGAAGGGGTGGATTGCTATTGTGCAAACATGTATATCAAAGGAGGAGGTTGTGATAGTTGAGTCTGAAGAGAATCAAAGATAAGGAAAAATGCGAGTTTGCGTGTGATTCATTAACGAACTATAGATGATAGAGAAGAAGGGGAAAGTATGACACTGATTTACAGGCTGTCCAATCTCTGGAAGGATCTGCCACCGCGCGGCCGTTCATTTAGTTTAGGATTCTTCTTGGCCAGAATGTCTATAATAGTATCATAATTTAATAAGGGTACAGTCGACACTAATGCCGACGCATTATTTACCTTTATCCATCGACATATGGTCAAAGTCACAATCATGTTTATCAGGGTAGCGATGGCTATCGCAGAAGACATAGTTGCACCTGCACTTGTTACTCACTTGCTTGGCGAGGGGTATCTACGTCATTGTCCGTACGATTGAGACGGTTAGCTATATCTGCCATCCGCCTGGCCATATGTCGCATATCAAACCTTGGCGCGACATGTAAGGCATCGACCAGGGGTCTTTTGGATGGGCTTAGCAGTTGTGGCAGATTCGTTTTGATCGTGCTGCTTCAAGCTCTCATGATCAGGGGTAGCAGCAGAAGTAGCAGCTGCACAACCACCGCTGGATACAGTTGGATGTTGCTGGACGAACGTAGCAGGTGGTTCTTCTGCTCCAATATCTTTACGTGTGTGAGGGTCCATAGCTTTCCAGGAAACGTACACGGCTCTAGTTTTACCCTTCTTTTGTTGAGTGGCCGATTGCTCTCGAAAGCATTTCGAACACATATTGTTATATATTTTGCTTCCATAAAATCCGCAGCCTGCCGTGCATGGCAGGGGAACATCTGAGGTATTACTGTCTTCCATTGGAAAAATAGAATGGAATGTAATAAAGTGAATGCTGCGTACAGGCTCCGTCAGCCAAGAAAATGATAAGAGAAAAAAAGAGCTGCAGCCAAGCTTCAAGCACACAAGCTCCCAACGGGCAAAGCAGCAGCAAGGGCCAAGAACTAGAAATGGGATAGTCGTGTGACGTTGACAGAGTAAGGATCATACCCGCAGCGCAACCACCCCCTCCCCTTTTCTTTATTGATTAGTGATCGACTGCGGTAGGGGGAGGACGAGGAGGTGCAGATTGGGAGAGAGAGACGAGCACGAGAAGCACCATAGGAATTTGCCTTTGGGGGGAGGGCGGATTGGTGGGTTTCCCGTGAGCGTAGAACGTAATGAGGCGTAGCAAAAATAACTATGACCAATAGGACAAACGCTGCACGCACAGTGAATCATCCGGAACCGTGCGATCCAATCAAAGAGCCGCGACTCAATCACCTAAAAAAAACGGCTGGGTATTGTGAGTCACCTTGGTTTAATTTTTTTCACCCGTATAAAAAGAGCATCTCCCCCTTTTCCTTGTTCGCTTTTTTTTCTTTATCGGACGACCAACAACAAAAAGCATTCTTTAACTAATTATACAACCAACTCCAGCACCTCTTTTAACTACCAAACCTCCTCTTTTACTCTTTCTCTTTTTCTATATATATACACACAATGTACCCTGTCGACGTTCGTTCCTTCTAGGTTCAGCACTCTCATTGCCCGTCCTTCTTTGATAACGCCCGCTTTTGTTCAACCGTTCCTCTATCAACAAGAAGATTACTCTCTTGCTCTGAACCCAGACCAAAAGAACCGTCAACGCCGATAACCCTTTTTTTTTGCCAAGAACTATGAATCCATACTACTCAGCTGCTCCTGCTGCGCAGCCAACAGCAGTCACGCTCCCATCGATTGGTGCAGCAGCAGCAGCAGCAGCAGCATCCACGGCCTATCCTTTGGGTCACAAATACAATATTCTCTCGCTTTTACTCAGCGGCAACCACATCGCCCCGTCTTCCCTCTTGCACCCACTCGCCACGCCGCCTGATCAGCAGGCCAATGTCCAACAATCTATCAACGCTGCGAAACAACACCAGGAAAAGCAACGCGCCTATGTGAATGCTCTTGTCGGTGAGTAAAACCCGAAGATCACCTTGTTACACACACGACGTAGCCCCTTTTATTTCGGGTGGGGGTGTGGGGAGAGTGTGTGAGGAGGAGAGAAGTGAAGAATGTCGGACGGCATGACCAACACACCTTTATCGTCTGGATAGACGTAACCGTTCAAGCAATCGCTTCGATCTGGCCCAACGCATCCAATCAACCCTCTGCGGGAAATCGACCGATTGCCAACCTCAACACCTTTCTCCACCATATTCTCAAACATTCACGCACCACGCACTCGACGCTCCAACTCGCCATTTTCTACCTCTTTCGTATCCGTCCTCGTGTGATTGAGCAGCGTAACGCTATCACGACCGCGAATAGCACGGATGTCAACTACGGTAGCGATGTATATATTGGCTGCGGTCGACGCATGTTCCTAGCTGCGCTCATCTGTGCGCACAAGTTCCTGCAAGACAAGACATACAAGAATTCGGCATGGAGCAAGGTATCCGGATTGAGCGTTGCGGAGGTCAATCATGCTGAACGGGTCATGCTTCAGCTTCTCGACTGGTCCTTGTATGTCCGCAAAGATACCTATGACCGCTGGATCATGATGTTGCAGCGCCACCTGAAGTATCCATGCCCAGCCACCAGTGTTCCTTGTGCTGTTTCTGGCGCGTCGCCTGCTGTTCAACTCGCGAGCAGTGTCGATACCACCGCCATTACTGCTACCATCCCCGTTGCTACTGCGGCTACTGCTGCTGCTGCTGCTGCTGCTGGCTTCCACGAGGTCACCTTGCCAGCCATTGTCAACAAGATACCCAACAAGTCAAGCACCACCCTCATCAACCTGGGTATGCCGACACCTGTCGAGGACGGTCTTTCGTCCCCACCGCATAATAAGCGCAAGGCCGAAGATGATCCTGTGTTCACTCCTACCCAGGCTGTCAAGAGGAGAGCTTATGTACATTAGAAGCGTGAGTATGAGGGATAAAAAAAAAAAAGAAATACAATACATTTATCTTTTATCTCCCTCTTTCTCTCACACTCTCTATTTCCCCTCCCCCCTCCTACTTCATTGTCTATATTTTTTTTCTGCCTTGTTTCCTTTATCCTAATCCAAACCGTTTTCTGTGTATTTTTATTCAACCGAGCCAAATATCCTTTGTTTCCCTTAGCCACAATAAAATAGCATCTGATGTATCTTTCCTAATTTACCAAAAAAGTGCTTGAAAGTGACCGTTCCAGGTATATTTGGAGATTTCGAGAAATGCGTTCGTTGGGAGTTCGGACTGTCAAACGAAACATCTTTTTATTCCTAAATGGTGAGTTTTTCTGACCATGGGCAAAAGGAGAGGGGACGGTGACTCACATTGTATTCCAGGTTGGGCTCCAGCCGTACAAGGACACCGAACTTGCCACCGTGTTTGCCCAGATCGATCACGCCTGCGCCCACAAAATTGTTTGGGTTGGGGTCCACATGTTCCAAAAGGCCCAGTCCAAAGCCTCGGAGGATGCGAGCAAGGTCATCATCCTTCAGGGCCGGCAACGAGGCGGTAGGGTACCTGAAGATTGCCTGGGCCTCATGCGGCGGACCGCTGCCGAGCTGGTTCCACCGCCGAAAGAAGCTGGGCCCGTCCATGGACGGCGCAATGGGTCCCAGAAATTTGGTTAGAAAGACGGGAACCTTGAGGTGGAGCTCAAGTGGCGTGTTGTTGTTGTTGGATTGCGAGGCAGGGCCCTCCTCCCCCTCCTCCATCATCACCACGCCCAGCACCCAGAGCGATGGAAGATCACCATCATACACACTGACAATCTCTGCGTCAATGGTACAGCTGATTTCGCCTCGGGGAGCAATTGTCCTGTCGTTGTTGGCGTCATCATCCCACAGCCTCGGGTTCAGCAGGCGTACCACCAGCCCGGGCGAGGGAGACCGCACACATATCCTGACACACCGAATGGCATGCTGCGTGAGGTTACGCAGCACAAGCGCCACCACGCCACGTCCGTCGCCCTTGCCAAATCGCGTGGTCGCTGCGATCTGGATCGAAGCGTTCTGGTAGAGCACAGCCTGAGACAGGTACGTGAACGGATACAGACCGAGAGCATAGTTCGGCGCCAGCGGGATGGCCGCAAGTGCCTCTTGTTGAGTTGGGCAGATCAGGCAGGACGCTGCTCCTCCTCCTCCTTCGCAGCGCGTTGTCCTTGCAGCTGCTGCAGGACCGGTTGGGGGCTGCACACGTTTGTCTTCGTCGGGCTTCTCGGTCATTCTGAGGAGCATATCGTCAGCCACACGCTCTTGAGTGAACGGGGGCATTTCTTCGCACACGGTCTGGAGGAGCATGGCGTCCGACCCCATGGTGGCAATGGCCATGTACTCGCACGCGCGCTGCTGAAGCTCAGGGTCGAGCGAACGGCGGTAGGTGTCGAACACGGCCAGGATGTGACCCTTTATCTCCGGAAAGAGATTAGCAAACTTGAGGTAGGTGGTCAGCAGAAGGGCGCGCGTGCCCGGCGACGACGTGACGACGACAAACTTTGAGTGGATGGCTGCAAACTGGTCCATTGGACTCGCGTTGCGCTCGTTGGCGATCAGATGGCCGAACTCGCCGAGGAGATACCCTGCGACTTTGAGTATGGTCTCGTTGGCGTGCGGCGCGCGTACGTGGTGCAGGGCCATCTTGGCTGCGTAGGCCTGCAGACGCTCATGGTTCGTCACGATCTGAATGACTCGATACCAGACCTGCGGCCCGATTTGGTCGCCTGCCATCGCAATCAGCTGCAGAACGGTGTCCACATACCATTCCAGGTCTCTCGCAAATTTCTCGGTCAGGATCGCTACCTTTAGCACCATCTCATCCCGCATCGCATTCTCCTCTCCCTCCTCCAAAGCAACAGCAGCAGCAGTAGGCAGGCGCCGGAGCAGCTCCGCCACAATCACCTTGCAGTTGTCTGCGTCGCACATGGCATACATCAGGCCAAGCGCGCGTCGCCGTACGCTGACGTCTCTGTCGCGCAGCAACGCCACAACCGTGTCGAGATGGTCCCTGATCGGCCCCAGCGAGTCCACAGACGCTGCAAGATGCGCCATCGTCTCAAGCCCCAGATACCGCACATTCGTCTCTCGCGACGCTATAAACTTGCCCAATAACCCCGTCGCGTGCTGGCATACTGTCGAGTTGCTGTCCAGATGGATCGCAAGATGGATCGCCTCGAACAAGACCGCTTTTTGTGCATTGCTGTGTTGGATGTTACTCGGCGGCCGTTCCTGCGCCTGAGAGAGGATCATCGCCAAGAGCTGGCTCAAGTCCAGTTTCAGCTGCGGATCGTCTACATTGGTTTTGTTTCCACACACACACTCTATTGAGTCACTGAACCATAAATGATAATAATAATAAGAATTTTTTTTTTTACCCGGAGGAGGATAATATTGCAACAGGCGCAGAAGCTTGATCTGAAGCCATGGTATTGGTACCTTGTAGTACACGTAGTCGATGCTGTAGTCACAGTCGACCAGGATCCGCTTGAGTCGATTCACAGCTTTCGCGTAGCATCCCTGGTATTCATTCGGATGGTTCCGTGCCAGCGCAAGGACGAGAGAAGCTGCCGAAAGTGTGACACCCTGGCGCATAAAATTCGAGGTGGTGGGGGGGAAATGATTAGTTCCTGGAGTACGCGACGCTGGTCCCCTTGATGGGGTTAGGCCTGCTGCTCCAGTCCATGCTCACCAAATCATACTCATCGAGCAGTCCCACGATCCGCTCGGCCCAATCCGCCACTGGCATGACGTCCGGATATTTTCTATACAAACGCAGCAACGTGAGCGCAGCTTTCTTCTTGACAAAGCTTTTGGAGGTTCTATATAAAAGAAAAAAGGACATGTTTAAGAAAGGGAGCGGCGTGGGAGACCAATGGGAGCAAGAAATACATGCGGCGATATGAGGAGACGATGGACGTCGAGTGCAAGCGATTCAGCCATCTCACGGCCGGCGATATTGGCTATGGCATGGAGTGCCAGGCAATTGTTGATCTCGTTCAGGTCCTGCAAGTCCTTTTTGGCGGAATTCACGACTAATCGGATCAACTCGTGGTGTTCGTGCAACAGGAGTGTGACCGCGAGGTATCCCTTTTTTTTTTCCCCCTTTTTCAGCTTAATTCTCCCCACACACAAACACAGCCCTCCCTCAATTTACAATCTGCTTTTCGCTATACTTCGTACTGGCTATCAAGCTCAGCGCCTCGGTGTGTCCAAAGTCAATTTCCCATCCAAGCATATGCATGTACAACAGTTTGCACACATATTTCTTTTTCTGGTATCCATTCAGACGACGATCTGCATATAAAAAGAAATGAGCGCCCGCATGGCGAGATTGTGGAGCCCCCGTCCATTCACCTTTAAACTTGGAACGAATGTTGGCCATTTCCTTATTAATTCGTTTTTCTTCAAGTTCTCGCACTCGACCTATAGTCATTTTATATAATGTAAGTCGCACACGTCGTCTTACTGTGGGGGAAAAAAAAACAAATCACCATGCTACTCACAATTACGAATGTCAGCTACAATGGCATTCCACTCACAGTTGTTATTTGACGCATGGGTCGCGCAACTCTTTCCTCTCTCTCCCCCCCTCACCCTCATCGGCCTTTGCTTTCAACGGCTCCCTCGTCCTTCGCTTCACCCCTCTCCCACAACCCGGTGGGGGAACCGAGCGAGCGAACGAAACAGCACGCTCTGCAGTTCTTACTTGCCTATAAAACTAATCCAATTCCCCCCGCCCACACACACACGCACACATACAGACCGGTCATACACCCCAATGGTGCGAATTAACGTTACCCATTCAGTAATGTCATTGTAGGTGGTACAATACTACTCACACCGTCAAACCGCGCATGGCAGACATTGCTGGATTCCTGGAAATGAATAATGATACACAGCGATTAAGCCAAAGTAGGGAAAATGGTGCTAGCCAGTAAAAAAAAAGATCCTCTAGGAATTTTTTCAACTCGCAGCACCCAGCGCACGGTTCTTGCTTCTGTTTGTTTCAAAACCATCTGGGCATTGACGCCTGTTCTTCGACCACCCGACCGTAGGACAGAATGTCCCGGAGATAGAAAATGAGTACATTTGGAACGGTCAGCATAGGGGAATTGCGTTGCATCGTCATAAGATCGATTGAAGAGAAAAGGCCTAATAATAACACAAGAGCAAGGAATGAACTATTCGTACACAAACAGGGATCTTTTTTGTTGGATAAAAGCGGTATGCAACGAGCATTTGCGTGGTGATGTTGGAGTACGGCCGTATGGTCGAGGCTTGCCAAACGACACACTCCTTGAATGACCAGCATTGGCTCTCGTCATGCTGATTGCCCATTGGCCACCAAAGGGTTTGGAAAGACAGGGTCAGGTTTTGCCGACGCTGTCATTCTTCGGAGTTGTTCCACGGCATTGTCAAAACGTGGGTCGCACAGAGGAAATGGGGTGGGTGGGAAAGATGTCATACCCCCCCCCACCCACCCATCCATTGGCTTCGTTTAAAAAAATAAGGACACGCATCACAAGCATTGGGAAAAAGGTCAAAGGCCTTCTGTTCTGCAAATAAAGCCCCGTCAACCCTTTTGGTTTTTCCCCCCATTCCTTCTAAAGGGCAGACCACGGTTACCCGCGTGGGATTTGTGTAGAACATAGTCTAACAATAGAAACCCTATTCACAGCAGCAGTAGTACTCTTTCGAATGGAGCACGTCTCGGCGCTCGTATCCTGGAGGACTCACTCCATTGGCATCTCACACATTAGCATTTTTGACCCCAACGGCAACATGATAAACAGATGTGTGCAGTTTTTTTTTTTTCTCGCTCCCTCTCTCTCTCTTTAATTCCTCCTCCTTTCTTTATACGTCTAATAACGTTTGAACAGGGACGACAATGGCTGGCGCCAAAGAAAACACAGTGATCCATCCGAATATCACACGCCAGCAATCGATACAACGTGTACCGGCACATGGTGATGGTACGGCTCGAAGCCCTCCGGCCCCGCTTCATCCACGTCCATTAGATCGTGTTCCTCGACTTCAAACGTGGTCACTGATTCGGATAAAGATCCGTCTTCCTCGTCATCCTCGAGATCCTGGATATGAGATTTTTTCAGTAACGAAGGAAACCAGTTCTCGTCCGGGTCACTCTCGGCGTCTGACTCCTGCAGCTCTTCCGTGTCGCTATCGACAATCACATACTGGCATCCAGTCTCCTGATGGTGGTGGTCAGTAACCTCATCGACAGTGATAGTGATCTCGATCGTTGGGTCTTGATTCATGCGTTGACAGCAAAAAGGGCGGGGAGGGGTTGCTTTGCTATATGTATATATCCAAAAGGAAAAGAGAGAGAGAGAAAAAAAAAATGAGAGAAGGTGGTGGGGGGGGTTTGGGGGAAGGAGGAAGCATGCATGTCGCACAAGATAGCTTAGCCCGTCGGCTTGATTCTTTTACCTTCCATACTCCCCCCCAACCCGTTCTCCATTTACAAACGAGCAATTTATTTCAATGGGCGCGCGCACCATGTCAGTGATGGCCAGGGGCGGGGGTTGCCTTACAGACCAGATTGCTCTAGGATATCCCGAAATGCTACTGCAGAGCGCGCATATACCACTGGCAACAATGACGTCATTCCAAACGGAAAGCAGTGAGGTGGAGGAGTTGTTTTGGGAGAGGAAGAGCAAATGAAAAGGAATGCACGGCCCACGATCGTATCATCAGGGCGGGGTGGATTTACAGTACGTAAAAAAGAAAAAAAAACCAGATCCTTCGCGATAGACAGGCATGTGAGAGGCGGCAAGAGTCCCCCTTCTTCGTACGCGCCGTGCTTTGCATGAGCCCGCAACAGTATGAAGCAATAGGTAGCATGAAACAACTGCAGCGAGAATGAAAATGACATTATGCGGAGATCGCAATGGCGACAGCATCAGAACCCGCCGCTTCCCCCTTCCTGCTTTTGTTTTTTTCAAAGGAGGGGAGTGGAAAGAATTGGGCGAGAGATCCTTCCGTTTCGAGTGGAGGAGGAACAGAGTCCCTGAGATTCTCTAGGTCTTCATAAGATTCGCCGTAACCGTCCATGACGTGACACCCTGCAGACCGATGAGAGACCACGAATTGACATAGCTTGATTCGCCCCTATATCCCCCAACTTTAAAAACATCCCACCCACTTCCCGTTTTTTGTTTGGTGTGTGTGTGTGTTGGGGGGGGGAGGGTGGAATCACGGGCCTTGGAGATCTGTAAATCTCATCATGATATGGTATGGCATTTTGTTTGGTATATATATATATAGGGCATCACCAATAACAGTAGTGCTTATTCTCTTCGCAGGATCCACCGACAGAGAGCAGTCATCGGGGCTGCTTCTAAAATCCGGACACGAAGGCCTTGGCCAGCAAAGCTCGAGGGGATGGGAGTGGCCAAACAGACATGTTTTGAATGAAGTTCAGAGCTGCAGCTTACTTTGGAAAATAAAAAAAAAAAGTATATTAAAGGAGACACCACTAAAATCAATCGCTTCCAGGTGTTGCAATGGGTGAATGCACGATAGGGGAGGTAGAGGCGGGAAAAAGAGGCGACTCTTGCAATTATGCTTTCCGTAACCGCCTGATCAACGCCTCGCCGTTCTTACCGGTTGCAAACTTGGCCTTGTCGTTCGGTAAACCGATGGATTTCAAACTTTGTTTTTTTTTTAAAAAAAAAAAGGGGGGGTGGGGGATGGTTGAGTTGTTTTCCACGCGTAATCATTCCAATCTCTCCATGCTTGGCGATTTGCGTAGCCATAAGATATGTCACTTACAAGTGATAAATGTCAAACGGTGCTCGAATGACAGATACGTCTGCCGCTTCACTCGACACGATAAAATGTTCAGCGTTTGTAACGCTCGCTACTTCTTTGCTCATCTGCAGCAAATAGGCGCGTTGGGTGAGATCTGCAGCAACGTATCCAAATAAGGTTGGCAAACTGGACGCAGGGGGGAAATAGTGGAGAGTCATGCGCGCGCGTCATATATTAGAATTTACCTTGGATACCGGGCCCGTAATTGATCTCAAAGAAAATGCCACGGCGCATCGCTTCCTTGACTAGCATGGGATCGAGTCTAAACGGCAACCGCTTTGTACAGTCCATCGAGATGATGTCAATCATGTATGACCGGCACGCATCCTCAAACACTTTTTCGTCGCTTGTACGAAGAGCGACCAGCTGATAGTTATCGTGCAGGAGTGCGATGGATCCCTGTGTTTACATGAATCCGCGTTGGTATAAGGATCTAATTGCTTTAGAGGCGCATCGCAGCGTTTTTGGTTACTGTTGCTACTGCTGCTGCTGCTGCTACTACTACTGCTTCTGCTGCTGCTTACGCTGTCCAGTGGTTCATCCGTCTCGACCGTGACGCGCGTAAGCTGAACGATGGAATGCTTCACCGTGGCTGGAGTCAATGGCTTTATCGGCTGGATCTATTTTACTGCAACAGTCAATCAAAAAATAAAATAAAAAGATGGGCCATGAGCCTGTCTAAAACGCGTACATGCCTTTTTTGGATCCACATGCTCGATCGTATGGTTGAGAGCAATCACACTTTCGCCCACTAATACAAAAGACGAATATGAACGAAGGACAGGCAGCAATGAGTTTATCCGAATAGACATAAAAAGGCGGGGGAGGAAGGTTTTTACATTCGCTGAACCGGGCGAGGATCAAACGGATTCGATCGGACTGTTTGATGCCATCGTTGGCAGGATCGTAGGGAATGTTGAAGTCAAAGAACATGAGTTTACAGGATACGGGTTTTTTTTCTCTCTCTCTCCTTTCCCTCTCTCTCCCGCATCCCGCGTGACGGTGGATCTTTAAAAATTCCCAAAATTCCCCACCCCTTTTGGTTCAAGCAAATGCGTAAAAAGACTGTAAAAACGAGAGATAGTATATTAAGTAAAATGTAGAGACTCGAAGGGCTTTAAAGATATAGTAATGTAATTTAGGACAAGGGGCCAACAGGCAAGGTGAAGTAGGACGATTCCTTGGTCAGCAAGCCGGCAAGGGCGTTATACCAGGCAATGCAGGCCGTGACGACACCCATGGCACCGCCAGCAACCTTGCAGGTGGCAGATGAGTTGAGGTCAGCAGCGGCGAGGAGGATAAAGGTGATTTCGAGGCAGAAGAACAGCGCAACAAGACCGACGGTGGAGCGGTGGCAGGCGATGAGCATGATACCCGTGAAGATAGACCAGGCAACAAGGTAAATGCCGAGCGAGTGCGCAAGCTGGCCTGGATGGTCAGCATAAGCGGCCTGAATGTTCGCACCAGGGATAAACATGATCGCGTAGGAGAGCCAGAAGCCGCCGTAGCTCGAAAATGCAGTCGCACCAAACGTGTTGCCAGTGCGGAACTCCCACATACCAGCCAACAGCTAAAAAAAAAAAAATATATATATGGGTTAGGGCTGACATGGAAGGAGGGGCTTCAGCCAGAATAAACTTGCCTGTACAAGACCGCCATAGAAAAAGGCAAGGCCAACAACAACGTTGCTTGGCGTACCAGCAGGCATGCCCGCATTGGCATTATGCAGCGACAAGACGAGGGTTGTCAAGGCAAAGCCGCAAAGGCCGAGCGGCCCGGGATTGGCAATCGGCGTAGGAGCGGCAGCAACGGGAGGAGGAGCCATTGCGTACTTTGATTCAAGATCGTGATGGTGGTGCTCAGACATTGGATGATACAGATAAGAAGGCTACGAGAAAGAGGCAGAAGAAGAAGAGAAGATGTCTGAATGTAAGCGGGTATTTATCAAGGAGAAAAGCTTGGGGGGGGAAGGTGATGGGGGGAAGGATATGAGTTTAAGCTCTCTGAAGGTCCATTTCCATTTAATGGAAGTAGTTCTGCTGCTGCTTCAGCTACCCTGTAGGAGCAATCACCCAAGGTAAAATACTAAGATGATGATGAGGTACTTCGCAATTAAAACGTATCGCAATGAGTGGATCAGATACTTTCTCCTCCTCCTCGCTCTGCTTCTTTCCCTTCTTCCTGTCGTTTTGTTCTAGCGGATTTAATGGTCACTAGAAAGAACGCAGTATGCTAGATACTGATAAATAGTGCGGTTGGTCATGTTCCGAGCATGAATACAACGCGGGGGTTCCTGTGTGGGCGTATAGATATGCGTCAAGACAAGGATACGGACCTCCGCCCCCTTTAAATGAGCTAAGGAGGCAACAGACATTCTTTGTCTAATAAAAATAGATGATTTTTGGGAGACATCAAGGGACACTTCATTATATCCTTTCTTAAACATGCCTTTTTTTCTTATATTCCGGGGTTCGATCACTCCCCCATCAAAGACAGCTTGGTATTTGCCTGATATGCATTGCACCCGACTGGGCGATATTGTAAAATAGTGTGTGGGGAGGGGGGTGAGAATAAGGTGAGGAGAAAGCTTTAACTGGAGGGCATGCACTGTCCCTTGACGCACGGGGAGCATACCATCCTTTGATTACCTCGCCTTAGTTCCTACTCCTGCGACCCTTGTGCGCATGAGATTGGTTTGGCGCCGCCGCTTTTTCTTTGCCTACAATAGGCACCTCATCTTGTGCCTTTACTGCTCTCTTTGTGGACGCTGCAAAGACCATCCATCCCGACTCGGATCCTGTGCCAATATTCCTTTTTTTACCCCCTGCTTTTTCTGTGGAGGGGGTGATACTTGTATTGATGTAATGTGCAGCTTGACGCACATCTAAATGAGTTACGTCCTGCATCCTCGAACATTAGCATTATCTTCTGGTCCCTTCTCACAAATATTCTCAAGGGAAATATGTAAGAGCGAAAGAGAGCAAAAGAGTATTTACAAAGAAGGAGACATCTCTAGGTCTTTTCTCGCCTAAAATCCATTGAGCGATCCTTGGAGCAGCGAACAATGGACCGCATTGATCCGTAGATGGTGCTTTTGTAACACAAATGATGCGGACCGATCGAAGAGGTCTTTTGTTTTTTGGAATGTCAACAACTACTGAATCCAAAGAACTCAGCAATCCCAGGTTTACTGAGGGGGAAAAAATGAAACGCCCTTTGTTACGTGCTGCTTGACTCTTTATAATAGTGCTTCTTCGTCGTGCATCCGTTACGGAAATATTCCTCTCTCGCTCGGTCTCCTCTCAAGCCCCAAAATGATCTCCATCCCCCGCTCTTTCTAATATACTTTCACATAATGCAAACTCTTTCCATCTCTAATAAAGGGCCCTCTCCTCACAGTATAATGGAAACGGTTTTGGGGGGGATGTTTGAGATTACCTGACTGGGAATCTGACCATGAGTCTTACTCCCGTTGGGCTATCATCACCATCAATGAAGCAAATACAATTTTGACTGGGGAAACAGTTGTGTGTAGAACGAAGATCGTCATGCGCCACCCACAGGTCATAGGGTGAAGGAAGAAGCAGGAGTAGGGTTGGGAGGGGAGAGGAGAGGAGAGAGGATGATAAAACAGCGAGAGAAATGACCTAGTGTGGAACGGCCCCGATAACAATGGTCAGGCACAAGCATAAAAAAAAAACGTAAATGAGGAACGAACGAGTGAGTGCTAACCTGTAAGACCCTTTACCTCGGAGATTTCGCAAAAAGAGAAAGTAGGTTCTAAATGAATAATAAAGTATCTTGTTTTTTCTGGAAGGTTACACGAAGTAGTTTAAACTCTTTTGCTGATCCTGCACGCGGAACACACATACACACACGTACACAGCAGTAACGTGGAGCGATACTTGGCCCCTTCCGCATCCCCTCCCTTTTTTTTTTTATTTAGACATGCCATCCTACGAAAAGAATATTGAGAATGCACGCTCTAAGAAAATTTATCCATAACAAAGAGTATGCCTAGGATCTGACGAGAGGTAGATAGTACCCTATCATAAGATCGTAGAGCGCCGCTTGCTGGCCGATAATAAAAATGGAAAAAGGAGACCAGCGTAAAAAAGCATCACTATGCAAATCGAATAGACTAAAGAACAAGAGTTACATATGCATTGCTTAAAAGGCGAGATATTCCGCGGTCCTCTCCTTTGGCTGCTACTGCTTTACATGCGAGTGGTTCGATGCAAGCAATATATGTAGTTAGAATAGCAAATAAGCCTTGATCTGAAGGATCAAAGCCATGTGTACATTTCCTCCGTAGTCACCATCGAATACCGCTCTCTTTTGAGCATCAAGTTTTCCCGTGGAGCTACGATTGGTCTCCTGCCAGGATGCTCACAAAAACATCCTTTCTAGTGTCTTCAGGATTTGAGATAGGTATGCCCTTAACAATAGCTCGAATGACGATAGCGGGGGGCTGGCAATGCCGCAACATATTGCGCCCAGTGTCGATGACCTGAAATAATGTCCCATGTTTTGCTTATCCACAGATGTACAGTATAAACCACAATCAGCATAGTAGCTTCACATGTTGATTAAATGTGTCTTTTATTGCTGTTACCCATTGCTTGAGACCCTCCATGTATTCCCTGATCCCGGCGGTTGATGCGACTCGGGCGGGCTGGACGAATGTTCTATGCGAGTTTAATTACTACTCCTATCATGAAGTGCTCATATGCTCCCCTTCTTTTGCTCATATGATGACACATAAGATGGGTGTGTCCATGTTTTCCAATCAACTTTTGGTTTTAACAGCTGGCACAAGAAGAACGTCCGTCTGCAAAAAAAAAAGAAACCACAGGAATTAAAACCAATGTTGCGTGATGTAATGCTCGGTGTTCCTTAGACATGCGCTGTGAATGGTCTTTCTCTCTCTCTTCTTTTTCGTTACCTGTTATCAGGGGTCTAGATGGCTACGACAACAATGCTCTCTCAAAGATCGGCATTTATGCACTCAAATAAGCAAGCCTCCCGGATACTCTTCCTACCCCGCAAGGCCTGAAAGATATACAAGACGACACACACATACATATATATATATATATATCCACACTATGCGATCCGCTTAACGAAATTCCTCAGACTCCCAGAATCATTGTGTGATGATCTTTAAAGGGGCGCCACACGAAATAGGTACCACACAAAGGAGTCCAATCCTGAGACGACAATGGCCCAAATGTGCCCGATGTTTCGGTGATTCAGGTCAACTGCGTCTTGATTACGAACAGCACCGTTGACGAATGGTCACGCTAACAAGGAAGAACGTGCTTCCTCTCCATTCAACAATAGAAATGGGAACACTGGTTCACAAGACAATTGGAGGATAGAGAAAATGAAAAAGAGATCCTATCCTTTGCAAAAGTGTCCATGACATCCAAAACGATGCAATCATTGTCATGCTACGTAGTCAGGATACACCGTTATATATGCCCTTACAGCGCTTCCAGTGGCTCACAACTAGCAAATATCATAATGCAACATAACGAACTTGTGTGTGGCGCACTTTTCTTCAAAGCCTTCACTACGTACAAAGGAGATGGCATCTACTCTCGTTGGACTATGATAGGAGCTGTTCGCTTATTATTGTGGTATTTTCGACCGTCTCACATTGCCTATCTACAGTTCTAAATTCTTGAAATGGGATGCCCTAAAAAAAAAACTGGTCTTGTGGACTTTGCCTGCGTATTGTTATAGATGTTTTGATCTCGAAACGGCAGGTGGGGCTAGAACGCTTTCTGGCTGCGCAAACGGATGCCGATGCGATGACCTACGTATTTGAACCTCGTGGCGCATGTTAAAGTGATGGTATCATGGGATTTCTTGACGTATTGCTCTGTTATTCTTGCTCCCTTCCCTTTTGGTGTATTTCTGGGTATGCGTGTGCAGCGTTTTCTGCAATTGGGCTTTCGTTATACCCAGAATTGCATTCACTGCTCGCCAGAGACGTTAACCGGCCAATGTATTCATGTCATTTGATAGTGGACGTATACATTCTCTTCGCTTCATATGCATAAGACCACATTCTGAGAGTTCGATGCAAGTACATAGTCGGCTATGGCTCATAGATAGTCCGCGCAGTATTTATCTATTGGCCAGCGATTAATATAACCGCAGGAAACCAGGGACCTTGCGGATGTACTCGCTTTGACGATCATGGACTGGGGCATATGACTAAATAATGTTTGAGTCATGTACATAATGATCTCACTCACTCACTCACTCACTCACTCACACCCTGAGGATTTGTTTGGTGATTCGTCGATGAATTTCTGTGGATGGCAATCGGCCTAATTGAAGCTGTTGAGCGAGGCATTCAATAGTACAATACCACCTGACTTTTTTTGTTTTCTCTGATCAAACGCAATCCACATATTTTATACCGTGCAGATTAGCAGTTAAATGCACTGCACGGAAAGATGATTAACAGAATTTTCCCAGGTCTAGGCTCGTCATTCGTGAGTGGAAGATATTGTGCTGTACCAATCCAAGGAATCCAAATGGTCTGTTTCCTGCTCTCCACCCCCCGGAACTGAGTGTGTAAAAGCTTGGGGGGTGGGCTTCGCTTTCTTTCGTCATGTCAAATCACCCACAAAAAAAAACAAATATAAATACTGCAGCCTTTGCTTTCTTTACTAAACCCCCATCCTCTTTCCCTCATGTGCTTTCGAGCGGGTATGCCAGTATCACGCTGAATCTGCAGAAATATAATTTTTGGGATTCTCTAGAGAATATCGATCCTAACCATGTGCCGTGAGAGGACAGGTATATATAGCTATATATATAATGCCGGGACGAGAACGATTCGGATGCACACATGCAGCCAGCCAGTCACCCACCGCGACTTCTTTTGAGGTTCCTGTTGGGTCTTTTTCTCTATGCGTCCCTTCCGTCCGTTTTTCCTTGCCCCTTCCCCTTCGCACGACTGCTTCCGGTCTATATATATATATACGTAATCTCCTTAATTCATCCGCTAACATGGTTGCAGCAATAGGGCACCTGGGCTGCCCTTCGGGGTGAAGTTGAAGCAAATGGATGGTGAAGAAGACTCTGCCATTCTTTTTAGCCATCCTAGGCGACACTATTTAATATTTTCGTGCAACGCCTGTTTTGTCTTGTATGTCCATCATAACTTGGTCGCTCTCGCGGAATGGATGTTTTGAAAATGGAGTAAAGTAACTTGATGAAGCGGGCTGTCGTGCTCTGTGCAAAGAATGATACCTTGCGTCCGCATATATTTTAATATGCCCCGAGCTAGTTTGGCTCGACAGGCAGTATTTAGTAAGAATTGTACGACTCTCTCTCTCTCTGAGAGAGAGAGCGAGGAATCCCTTGATCAAAATGGGGTCGGCAAGGAACGGATGAAGCCCTCGTTGTGATGGTTGCAGATAAAATCATGGCGGATATTGTTTCTTCGTTTGATGACTTCTGTGCTATGGGTTTGTAAATGATGGACAACATTCCAGTAAGCATTTTAGAAAATTTGATGCGTTTTGTCATCCCGCTTGTTCAAATAAACACATACGTACACCGTACATAAATAAAAATTACAATCCTGTCTAAATCGCACAGGATTCTCACACGCACGCTAACCCACACGTGCCTAGTCTCTTTCTCTCTCTCTCTCTCTCTCTCTCTGCGTGTCAACGATCTCCACAACAATAACTCTGATGGCATGCAAACCCCTCCCCCCCTTTGTTTCTGATCGTCCTTATCTTTCCAGGGAATGGCACGGATCTATTCAGTGGAGGGAAGGATGACTTTGAGTTCTGATACGCAACAGCAGCAGAGATCGTGACCTGAACATGGCTATTATTTTGTAAATGTTTGATACAAAAAAAAACTTCATATATGTAGGTGAAAATGTGGGCGCATGCATTTTCGCAGAGTCGGCAATGGGGCATATTTTATTGTTCAGGTGTTTGTTCGCATGCGCATAAGCACATACTCACTTTTTTTTTGCAAGGACGTATCTTCTTGACTTGGTTATTCATTTTACACTCAGTACGATAAAATGGATAGATGAAAAAAATTACTTCCATGCTCCACCTAAGCTTAAAATGCACGACATTTTGGGTCATCACTCTCGCTCTCCGCGTCTCTCTTTCTTCGTTTTTATAATCTTGCTTTATCATCCAGTATCTGCTTATATATATCCCTCACTGGAATCCTGCATATAACAAAACATGTCAATGTCATCTACTTCTTCTTCGACGTCAAATATGACATCCACGCGTAATTTTCCATGCACGCAATGTTCAAAGGGTAGGTAAGAAAGGAAGTGAAACGTGACCCCCCGCCATCATTACTCATATGACTTGGCAGTATTCGCAACTCGATCCAATCTGTAAGGGCAACTTTTTTAGATTCCCTCTTTCCCTCGTTCGCTTTTTGAACATTGATCCCTATAGAAAACGCCATATGGAAAATCCGAATATTCATAATATACCCTATATCCGCAGTCGCGATCAAAAGCGATGGAAGGGCCATTCCAAAAAAGTTGTGTCTAAAGAAGAGACGACAGAAAGGTAGAGAGGGGCGGGGAACCCTGTTGGTTCTTGAAGAAAAAAAAAAAAACTTGGATCAACGTCATTTTACTGATATGCTCCGTAAAATAGAATGCGAAGGTGGCGCGCCGAAAATCGAGAAAAAAACCGACAAAATGACCTACGATGCCGCGTGTATCGCCTTGCGCGGCAGAAGTTTGGAAGTCCCGATTCATTGGAGAAGCAGCAGTTTGTACTCGAGGAGATTGCACGGCGGCTGGGCCGGCGCATGCTTATGGAACAACACAAAATCAAGCAGGAGGCGTCAGTTGCTGCTGCTGCTGCTGCTGCTGTTCAGAACCCGGTTGGTTTCCCGAACGCTCTTGATGTTGACCATGCCGACCTGCCATTTTACAGTGCTCCGCAGCAAAAAATCGAACTACCCTGCCTATGGCGTCGTGACAGCAGCAGCAGCAGCAGCAACAACAGCAATAGCACAATTACGAGCAGCAGCAGCACCTGTAGCAGCAGTGCCAGCAGTATTACGTCCTCACCCATGATGGATAATGCAGATCTCTCTTTAGCACCAATTGACATTACAACTAATACGATGACAGCCACCGCAACCGTACGATATGTAGATCAGACCAAGATCCTAGATGAATTCGTAGGCCTTGTGCTAGATTATGCCGGACATCCCTCTTTGTAAGAGCTACTTCTTCATTCCAACTTTTGCCTTCGCTTTTTTTGTTTATATAAAGTAAAAGAACTTCCTTACTCCTAGTAGTAAGAGGACCGAAGCACATAATAAAGCAAGCTTGGATCCACACTTGGCGTAAAGAGGGGAGTTTATTAAATACTTTGCTCGATGACAGTGCATCCATCATAACTTAGAGACCGAAAGCATTTGATGTGTGCCTTCATTTGTGTCCTTTTGGGCGAGTGAGGGTGTTTTTTTTTTGAGGTTGTCATCTGCGGTGGCCTATTTCTTTCGTGTTTCACCAATAGGTGGGAGTGTGTGTGCCTGGAGGTGGGGAAAAACAACGTGGCTAGGTGTCTCGTTGGTCTTTTGCGTGATCGATTCAGCATATATTATTCATACATACATATATAACATTACCCGCATACATGCACACATAGCACATTATATGCATATATATGCGCTATGTGGGTGTGCATTGAACCAAAAAAAAAGAAACGCAGACAAGCAACCGCAACAACCGGTTTGAATGAAGCGGACTGAACATCGCGCTAGTTTGCTGACATTTTTTTTTTGTTTTGTTTTGGTATGAAGTCAAATTCTATGATGCTGTGCATTGCTACAATACGTAGCAGCTGTCTGCAACCAAAGATTTTTCATCGGCTCCTTCTTCGTTTTGATGATAGCAGTGTCTTAGCACATCGCCTTTTTTTTAAACGTGCCGGTACAATTATTCACGGTCTTCTTTGTTGAAGGCAAAGCCAAATGTGACATATATATATATATACCAATAACAGACAGGTACGCATCCTACGTATTAGTTATGGAAAGATAGCTGAGAGAGTCATTGCCGAGGTACAGAGGGCCGGTGTTTTTTTAAGAGTGGATTGATGCGGGTACTAGGGACACAATATACATGGTACGTAGATGCAGCAGGTGAAACAGAGATAGATAGATAGGTAGGGCACAACAACGTGGTGGAACTTCTATCCATCTTCCCTCACTCTCCCCCAACCCCAACCCCACACTTCTGGGAGTTCTGTCGCTTTTTACGCCATTCCCTTTTGGATGATATATTGTCCAGGTGACTCTGATTTGCCCATCATCAAACGTCACCTGGATAAAGAGTTTTTTTTTGTGTGTGTGTCTCTCTATCTCCGGAATTCCTCGGTATTGTTTGATGAAACAGGCAAGCCAAAATAGATGGGGTCAACCGACGGCACTGTCCCCTTTTGCCTGTCTGCCTGTCTGCCTCTCTCTTTCTTTTCTTGGCTGACAGCGTCATCCCGAACCCCAGCCCCAACTAACCTTCCAACCCCCGACTCTCGATCATGTTACGGTGATGGGCGCGGCTGGGGTGGGGGTGAGGGGATGACAAGGAGAGATGGAAAAACGAATAACGTTGCTAGCCTAACTTTTGTGTTGCGTTGCACACTGTCATCATCGAGATTGGGGGTTTATTGGGAACTAGGTGAAATTTTATTTATACGGGCGAATGGCACACATACACAGTATAGGAAAGCAAGGTATATGTGTGTACGCATGAGAGTCTGCATGAAAGCCGACTTGGTTTGTGTTGAATGGCAAGAAAGGCGGGCATTTTTGTAACACCCGTGCATGTCATGGAAGAAAAAGTACAAGTACGTTTGCTTTTTTTTTTGTTTTTTTGTTAAATAAGAAAGCATTGGGTGCTGAGCGGGGTTTTACGGTGATGTAAGTGCGCGCTGTAGGGATTTCGTAGAGATCCATCTCCAAACGGGCCGCAGAGGTATAATTGAGTATGTGTACATGTATGTAAAGATAAAAGCAATGTAGGCTGTGCCTATTGGTTAAAGGTTATGCGGTTGTGCTCCGAAACCGATCCCCATTGTGGAGAATTACAACTGGGCGTTCTAGTATTTGTCCAACATGACCAGTCCACCCCATTGTAGGTCTTGTACACAGATGTCAGGACAGTGTAACCGAGACCATGAGATGGAGCAAAAGGCAGGCCTCATATCCACCGTCGTCCGTGCCAGTAGACACCAGTTTGAGGAGGGTTGGGGAAGAAAGGGACGACATCTCAGGTACGGTACATTCATGCATACAAGAGATGCGTCTATATGTCAAAGATGGGTGGGTTACGTCTGCTTGTGTATGCCTCGGGAGTTGAACCCCATCAAAAAAGAGATCGCTCTGTGTGGTACCAACTCCTTGAGGTAAACTATATAAATATGTTTGTCTTCCTTTCCCAACTTTCTTTATTTTTCCTTACTCCCCTTTTTTTCTTGCTCCTCTTTCTTTCTCTGCAAGACATCTCCAGCAATGATCCGATCAATCCTTGGATTCTGGCTCGCAATGCTCGACGCTCTTGTTTGCCAGATAGTTTATTTCATGTCGCTTTTGCAGGCAATGCTTGAACAAGTGACGAACGAAGGATCCCACCAAAAGCAACGACATAAACAGCAGCAGCAGCAGCAGCAGCAGCCACCACAGAAATTGTATAAGCAACGGGCTATACAAACCGCGAAACGACGAAATATAGGAGAATGTGTAAAGAGTCCCGTTAGCCAGCTGCCGAACGAACTTCTCACGGAAATCTTCGAGTTGGCTGGTGCGCGGCACCTCTTTCATGCGACGCTAGTGAATCGCCGCTGGCACCATCTCGTCACGCCCATCTTGTGGCGGGCCCCTGTTCTGAGCGGACCTGTGTGCTGTCTGCCGCCCTTTGTAAAAGAGGGCCATATCATGTATTGCGATCCTGTACGCGCCTCTGATTCGTTCCCCGTCCATCTACCAAAATACGGCATGGCAGTCCGATCTCTCGTTCTCCCACCGCTCCATACGACGGATTGCTCGGTGCTTCATATCGCACGCTACTGTCCCAACCTGACGCATATTGTGCTCGACGACTGCAAACGCATCACGACCTTCAGCATGTATCTGCTCTCACAACATTGCAGTCGTCTTGAGGCGGTCTCGGTCAGTCGGTGCACACTCGTTGATAATACTGGGCTGGGGCAGCTGCAACGGCTAGAGCGGTTGTCGAGCGTCCGGCTCGCTGGACTGCGCGAGATCACCGACGAGGGCGTGATTGCGCTCGCAAAGGCGGTGCCGTTGACAGAGCTCGATGTGAGCGATTGCAGCGGTATCAAATGCCTCGACGAACTCGCGAAAACGTGCGGCGACCGGCTCACTCGTCTCGGGATGGCACGCCAGCCCTTGACGGCACTCCGGACGATTGTCAAGCACTGCCCGAATCTTCAGCACCTCAACGTAGCAAGGAAATCCATGGCCGACAGGCGGCTTTCCTACCTCGTGGATTCGCTTCGAGACCACGATATTCGTCTCTCGCCGCTCGGGACAACCCTTGTAAGACGCCATCGTGCGCTTGAAAAGGCACACCATGTCGATCAGGACAATCTAGACACCATCCTGAAGGGGCTTTCCAAGCTCGAGTACCTTGATGTCACAAACTGGCAAGTGAATTCCCCGGAACCATGTCGTGCCTGAAAAGAAAAACGTTCGACAGGCATGCGTCTTTTTTTTTTGCCTCCCTTAGCCCATCCAACCCCAACTCCCCCCCCACACCTTCTCCTCTAAACAATGCCAGACGCGCAACTTTTTTCTTTTTATGTGTGTATATACGTTTCCCTTCCTCTTCTGTTCATACCCATTGCGCCGGCTCGTCTTCTACTTTTTTTTTGTATAATGTCTTGTTTCTTTGTAGTATATATCACATTCATAATAAATCAACATTTCTTAAAAAAGAAAATTGTGAAGGGGACCCGGTCATCCCCGCAATCCTTGGGGTTGGGGTGGATGAGACTCTAGGAACCAGGGCCATCAATTGCTTTTCGCACGCAGCCACGAGAGAGAGAGAGAGAGAGAACAAAGGCTCTAGGTCATCGGCATCCTTGTCCCGCAACGGTCACACAAACAAATCTTGACGTGTAACAGCACTAGCATCCTTTTTTTTTAGCACTCGGTTTTCCCGATATACAGAAACAGAAGCAACCGACATCGAAGAAGGTAAAGGGGAGAGAGAGCGGATTTGTGCCGGAGAAAGAGAGACACACACTTCTCTTTCTTTGATGATCACTTGGAAGAAGGAGAAAACGACGGTCTGTGCAATTAACAAAGAAATACTTTAGCAAAAAAAAAAAAAAAACTTTATTTGCGCCTGGATCGTGCATCCTATCATTTTTCGCTCCGCGTTTGTCTCGCGTTGAGTTTGATAACAGAATTTCTCTCTCCCTGTGTTTTTGTGTGTGTGATTTTGTATGACTCCCAGGGTTTGTGGTCACATTAGTCGAACATTGTTCGGAAGGGCAAATGAAAAACATAAACATGTGAATAGAAAAGGTCTTCTTTTACAGCATGGAATGTTGGAGTTGGGAACCAAAATTTTAGATGCTCCACTAATTTTTCTTTAGCGCTCCCCCACCCCTTCCGGACAAAAGAAAAAGTCTTTGGTGTATTATTGCAGTTGAAAGTGCTATATACCATCGCCAAGTTAAACTTTCAACTTTTTCTTTGATGGCTTCGGGACACCTTTGGGATGGCTTTTGACGTGGAAAGCTCGACCTTTTGGTCTAAAAAAAAAAAAACCACAGTTGAAGAAGGAGTTTTTCCTTCCGTGATCGTTTGTGTTCATTCACTCCCCCCCCTCCATTTCTTTGCTCCTCTCGGTCGGTGCATGTCTCTTGTATATTTCTTTGCTCAGCACTGGGCAATACATGGACATCGTACTTTAGTTGTCGGGCCCACTTTCGACAGGCTGCGAAGGATTTTAGATTTTACACTGGTTTGATACAGATCGTCTGTTTCAGTGATAATAAATCCTTTATTCGGAAACGACATCAAGCTACCGCATCGACCACACCGATCCTTAGCATTTAATTGCTGTGCTGGAACTTTTCTTTTGCTTTGCGTTATAGCCAGAGGAGGGCTATGTCCTTGCGTGATCTTCGGACGACCTGGAACTGACATTTTTTTCCCTTTCCTTGGGTGGGCGCAATCAATGCAGTTTCTGTCCGGGTGTAATATCATGTAGCAGTCAATCAACAGCTGACAAATATTTTGTTGTGTAAGGGCTTTCTCTCCTCTGGTATGAGCGCTAGCGTTTTCAAAAACACCTTTGGGTCCGTATGGCACCGATCCGTGTGTCCCTATTTCAATTGTTTCCTCCGAGTTCTCCCTTTTCTCTTCGCTCATTGATTACAGTACATAACATGTGATTTGTTTCCTGCTGTTATAACGAGACAGACTTCCATGTTCAACGATATCTTTTTTAGGAACCATGACTGTATATCTGTGTGTGTGTGCGCGCGCGAATGGACGGTTTTGGTCATTGATACTGCTGTATTGGGATGGATTATCGAAGACGGTCTCTGCCACCCTCTTTCCACCTCTCCCCCCCAGAGGGAAACATGGGCTTGATGCAACATCCAATGTGATACGTACAGGACTTGTCCTTCATTCGATTCGCGTGTTCTGCGCATTGGGCAGGATCCCGAGGGGGAGTCACGTTCGTTCGTTAGGTCGGTCACATCGAAGAGATCCGTGGATCCCACTGTCGCTGTCGCAGCTGCCGCCCAAAAAAAGTACAGAGCTGCATAAAAAGGCAACGACAGAGTGGAGAACAGAACGATGGGTTAGCTGCTTGTCTAATCGCATTGTATGACGTACGGTGGGGAAGGGGCGGGACAATCACGGTGATCCGTGCGGAGTTGTCGTTAGACAGACGCAGAATATTACCATAGTGGGTCAGCCCGCCGATGATCCCTACAAGATCTGACCATTCATGTAAACGAAGCGAGATCAACTCATACTTCTCCATTGGAAGAAAAGGAAGGAGATGATAGGGATCCGATCTGTTTACTCACCAACATAGCCCCTTATGTCATTCTTTTTATTTTCAGAGAAAGGATAAGATTCTATGTCGATGTGGAAGAAAAGAAAAAAAAAAGGGAGCAACAGGGCTTAGCACCTCATCACCCATTGGTCGAGACATTCAATCGGCGCAGTTCAGCTTTGCCGTAAGAGAATGACGACGGGCTTTTCCCTCCACAAAGGGAACGGACTCAAAAGCCCAGAATGAAACCCCACGGGGCGGGGAAAGAGATTAAGGTGGGAAAGAGAGTGATTCCATTATACACATATCAAGAAAACGCAGTAAATCAAAGGAAAGATTGGAGGGAATTGCTGAAGCTGCGCAGCAGCATAAACATTCCTCCTCAAACCCCGCTCTTGTGGCACATGCGCATACACAGACAAAAAATCCTCTTTTCGCAACATAAAACGGATCCGTTCCGTTGAAAGCCGTCGTCTCTCTTTTTTTTTTTTACTCCTTCCCGGCTCCACCTCCTACACCCTTCAACACATATTCAATCCATCATTGCTCATGTCAAATATTACTGTCGTCCCTTGCAAGTACAAGACCGGCAAAGTTCTTGGAAACGGTACCTATGCGACAGTAAAAGGTAAAAAAAAATTGCGAAATAACCCGCAAAAAAGGGCACGAGCACTCGCCTTTCTCACTGATACATGCGCACGTTCTCTGCACACGTAACTCACAGAGGCGCTACAGGTAGGGGGAAAAAAAAGAATGTGGGGTTGGGGGGAAGGGGAGGAAAACGTGCAGAGGATGAAGTATGCTCAGTTTTTGAATGGGGAACACGTTAGATCGAAACAAACAAGTTCTTCGCCGTCAAGATCATCAATAAAAAGCTGATGGAAGGCCGAGAGCACATGATACGGAACGAAATCAACATTCTGAAGAAGATCTCGCAAGGGCACAAGAACATCCTTAGCCTAGTGGATTATTTTGAAACGCTCAATAACCGTGCGTATAGGAGGAGGAGGAGGAATGGGTGGATGGAAGGGAACAAGAGAGGAAGATGACTGACCCCGATGTTATATATATATGTATACAGTGTACTTGGTCACTGACCTGGCCATGGGCGGTGAACTATTTGACCGAATTTGGAAAAAGGGAAGTTATTTTGAGAAGGATGCAGCCCACATTGTTCGTACGGTATGTGACGCTGTCTGTTACCTCCACGACAACGGTGTCGTCCACCGTGGTAAGGCAAACAAACTCCATCCCGCACAAAAGTGAATTTTGGGACTCTTGATGTAACCTCCCCCTGCCCTTTTCTTTGTAGACTTGAAGGTAAATTCACAAGCCCCTTGTTTTCAAGCTGCAAAAGGGAATTCAATCGCTATGTTTGCTTCTTAGCCTGAAAACTTGCTCTTTCGTACACCCGATGAGGATTCGGACCTGCTAATCGCTGATTTTGGTCTTTCTCGGATCATCGACACGGACAAATTCCATGTGCTCACGACCACATGTGGTACTCCAGGTTACATGGTACTGCATTTTCTTTCTTTCTTCTCGATTGCATTTCCTAAAGGAAGTTGGATTAGGCTCCTGAGATTTTAAAACGAAGTGGTCATGGCAAACCAGTGTAAGTAGCTCTCAAGTAAGGGTGGGGAATTCTTTATTTTTGTGTGTGTGTGTGTTGGCATGCATGCTCAGCTCTCTCTCTCTCTCTTTCTTCAGGGACATGTGGGCAATTGGTGTGATTACCTACTTTTTATTAAGCGGCTACACTCCCTTTGAACGGGAAAATAACGTTGAGGAGATGAATGCGATCCTGCACGGTGACTATTCCTTCGATGACGATTTCTGGAGTACGATAAGCGACAATGCCAAGAACTTTATCCGCGCGTGCCTGACGATCGACCCCGCAAAGCGGCTGACCGCCCACGAAGCCATGAAGCATCCATGGCTAGTCTCCGACGCAACCCAGGCCGCCTCGCCAGTGGACGACCAGCGGGATCTGTTGCCCGGAATGCGTGGCAACTTCAATGCGAGGCGTACCTTTAAGCGCGCTGTTGACATGGTTCGTCTCTCGTATCACCTCGGCCATAAGCACGTGCCGTCAATGAGTGGCAGTTCGGCGAGCAGCAATGATGATAATGACCTCCTGTTGATGACCGATGTGAAGCCCGTCAACGAAGGCATAGACAACGTTCTCAAAAAGGAAGACGACTAAGATTCCCGTTATTTATTTATTATTATAATCATGTATACTTTATTCTCCCAAAATACAAAAAAAGATTGTCGCATAAAGTTGTAAGAAATTGTAGGTATTAAACAGGTAAATGGATTTCGGTAGTCAACAGAAATCTTCCTCTTTACACTTTGACTTACCAACCCGGCTCACACTAGGCCTATCAAGATGTGCGTATGGCAACAGCCATGGCGGACAGGATTGGTGGTGTCACAGCAGCAAGGACGGGCAACACGGCTTCAGTTTTGGAAAACGGTGTATGCCAACCAGCTCTTTTCTATATTTAAATACACGGAGACAAAGGAAGGTATCTTGTGTGATAAATTTGTTATCTATATATAATGCGTGTAAGATATATTTATATATTTGTATGTGTGAGTAGTATATGCGTAGAATGGGAAAATGGAGTCGGTGAGTTAGGATTGGTAGGGGCTACCGGGTCTCTATGGATGGCGTGAATGTTCAGGTTGCTTATTAGGTTGGTGGGATGTGGTGTTCGTGTGTGTGTATACAGGGGAAGAAGTATGTATAAAAGCGAAAGAGGGAGTTGTGAAAATAAGAAAGAAAGAAATAAAAACTACATGAGAATGCAATCACCATCCTTGCCATCCGGTGCGCCATCCTGACCACGAATATGCTTGCGTTTCTTTTGCGGGCCACCCCGTTTGAGTTCCTGCAGCCGGCGGATGGCGCGCTGGTTTTGCTGCGCCGCGGCCCGCAGATACCATTTCTTTGCAATTTCAAGATTCTGTGGAGTGCCGACACCAGTCTCGGTGTAGTAGCCGACAGCGTACTCTGCCTTGGGATAGCCGCGTTCGGCCGCCTTTAGTGCCCAGAGATAGGCCTCCTTGTCGCTCTGCTGCAGAATGCCCTCTGCACCGGTAAGGTACCAACCCGACAGAGCGAGCTCAGCCTCGAGATGGCCCTGCTCTGCCGCCTTGGAGTACCATGCGATCGAGCGGCGGGGATCTATGGGACAGTTGAGAAACCCATTTTCGTATGCGAGACCGAGCTTGAACTGGGACGGCGCAAAGCCGTACTGCGCTGCCTGGGTGAAGAGATCACGTGCGTAGTCAATGTCCGGGATCACAGAAGGCACAACGCCTTCCCTCTCAAAGGCCAGGCCGAGTTCGTGGAAAGCTTGGGGAATATTCTCATTGTCATTCGCCTGAGTTGCTCTCTTCAGCCACGAAATGCCTTCCCGCGGATTGCTGTTCTGTCCCAGCAGGCCATTGATCAGGATCATGCCAAGCTTGTACATCGCAGGCGCGTCGCCGAGGTTGGCCGCCTTGCGATAGTACATGATCGCATGTGCCTTGTCCTTCCGCGTGCCCGCGCCAAGCTCGTAGCACACCGCCACGCGATAGCTGCATGCGGGGTGGTTCTGCTTTGCGCCGAGAAGGTAGAGCGAGAACGCCTTGTTAGCATCCTTGTCCTCCGACGCGATGACGCCCGTGCCGGTGCTGTAGCAATGCGCCAGATAATACATCGCATCAGGATGGAACTTGGCAAGCCGCTTGACGGTCTTGTACGCCTCCGTCATCAATGCCTCGTGCACACTTGCTGCTCGCTTGGGGTCTTTGATGTTCAGATGCGGAATCGTCTCGATCATGTATTTCGACAGATCGAGGAGCTGGGCTGGATCATTGCTCTTTTGCGCCTTAGCACGGAACTTGCTCAGATTCTCCATCGTCGGCGGCGGATACGGGCTTCGCTTGCGAGGTCGCCCCGCAGCCGAGGCCGCTAGCAGCGAGCTCTCGGGAAAGTACTCGTCATTGGCCGCTGCTAGATTGGGACGGACGCTGTTCCGCCATGTCGACGGTGGTGGAGGAGGAGGAGGAGCAGCAGCAGCAACAGCAACATGGCCATAGTGGTTGGTGGCCGGTGAGGGTCGGGGTGCGCCATGCGGTCCTGATGGTCCTCCCATCATCACCATCATCGGCGGTGGGCCACCGCCATAGGACGTGTATGGTGCTGAGCCGGCAGGCGCGGGCATGGGTGGATAAGGGTGCGCAAACGACGGAGGAGGGGGGCCCTGTCCTTGGATGTGTGGCGCTGGAGGAAGCCCGTAATAGGCATTGTGTGGCGGAGGGAGGGGTGGAACGGGTCCCATCGACATGTCCTTTACGGGCGGTTCTGGAGGAGAGATGGCGTCTTTGGAAGGAGGGAGGGGCGCTTGTGAATCTGAAGACGTTTCGTCGATGGGACCCGAAGGTGGCGTTTGTGGCATTGGTGAAGCTGGTTGGATTGGAATCGTCGATCCGCTAGAGTCATCGTGTGCTGCAATGGTCGGATTGAGGCCTCCTCCTTTGATGCTGGCGGAGTCGGTTGAAGACAAACTCTTGAGTGATCTTGCAGCGGAAACCGTCAGCGTGGGATCAATGGTTGTTACCATGAGCGAATATTATAATGAAAGCAAGAGGGGTACGTGAAAAAAAAGAGGGTGGGGGAGAAGAATATATCAGGGTTGGTTTAATTTTCGCGAACAAGAGAAAAAGAAAATACAGGGACAAAGCAGGTTGAAGAGGGTCCCTTTTCTTTTTCTTAAAAAAAGAAAAAGGCAAGATGAAAAGGGGGCAAAGCTAGTTTTAAAAAAAAAAACCTTAATCGGGAAAATGGTAAACGAGACAATACCAGACAACACACGATCATGGCGGAGATTTCCGTGGAAACGAGCCTTTTTATGTTACTGAGCATTAATGACCGTTGCCCAAACAACAAAGACATTAGCAAACAAATGTGTCCATAATAGCACCAAGGGGGATTTTTTCATCGTCGTTTCCTTTTCATTCAATCGTTGTCCATGCCTTCGGTCACTCTGCCAACGCCGGCTGACAAGGCTCTTGTGCGGAAAGCCGTTCCCACCTCGGTTAGTACCACAATTAGTTACGCGGATGTGGCCAGACTTACTTGAACTAAACCTATATACCATCTGCGTCATGAACCGTTTGGGTGTACTTGAATCTCTATTTGGTCACTGCCAGAGAATATATACGGCAGCTGTTGCTCGATTATTGGTCGCTTATCCGCTTGCTAACGAATGGTCTCAGACCGGGTTATGGGGAGCGGCGGTGCTGTGCAAAGACAGAAAGAAGGGCAACTCTTACTTTATTCGGCTGGTAGCACTAGAGGCAAGTGTGACACGCGCTCCATGTGCTCATTTGTGTGTGCACACGCTTTCTTTCCAGGATGAAAATAGAACGCTTGCCATATCCATTAAACAATGAGCTCACTCGGTCGTCCCTAAACCTGTTCTGTTCTAGTCAAGTCAAGTGGTTTGGGAACAAGAACTCTACGAAAACTTCGAATTCAACAAGGAGGCGCCTTTCTTCTATACGTTCGAGACCGATGTAAATATATGGATATATATATAGCTTACCATGTCGGTTCTCTAGTTTATATTGGCTCTTAATTAAATCAGTGGATGTGTGACGATGATGACAGGATTATGTCGCCGGGCTCGAGTTTGTGGACGAAGGTGAGGCGACCGTGTTTGCAAGAAAATTAAACGCCCGCGACTCGATCCAATTGAAAGGCGACCAGCCACCGGACCAATCATATCACTTGCACAACCCGGTGCGTAAGATGGCTGATTTTTGGCATAAAGCCACATCGGCTGCGACAGAAGTAGCGACAGTGCGCGGAGGCATACGCAAATCGAGCATCGGGAGACCGTCCGATTTCCGGTAAGGTTGTGCAGAAAAAAAAAAAAAACTAGAAGGGGCTAACATGGAGGTGGCTCATGTGCCATGCGCCGCGCAAAAGGCACGAAGCACACGTTGGCTATACGCCCAACCATCTGGATGATAAGTATAATGGCAGCGGCGATAGAGTAACAGGTCAATTGCAGAACATTCAGGAGCCACCCATGAATCAAATGGGCGGACAACAAGCGCTTGCCCACGCTTCCTCCCGTCCTGGCGCTCTCTCGTCCTCATTATTATTGCATACTCGCCTGTCTGTCCCGCCGATAACGCCGGCAGTCCACTCATCATCATCATCGTCATCCGACACTGCAGGCGAGTGATTGAACTACCTATCTATGACGTAATTCATCGCTTCTTATCTCCCCATGTGTTCTGACAGAGCATCCAAAGGTTCCTACCGTGCCCAACGTCCCTCCCCCTCCCCCGAGATCAAGAACCATTTCTTCTCGTCAACATCATCCGCCTTTGCCCGCACTACCTCCGCGACCAGAAGGCGGAGCACCACCACCACCACCTACTCCTCCTGCCCCTGCAGTTCCTCATCCAGGCGGCGATCGCGGGCGTGCTGATTTGATGGCCTCCATCCGCGCTACAGGTGGCTTCGGGAACCTCAAAGAGGGCGGTCATCTGCGGAACGCATCGGACCAACGCGCTGTCGCTAGCCATGCGGAGCATGATCAAGACGTATCCCATCACCCGATGCCTCCTGCCGACCATACGAGTCTGGCATCGTCGCTCGCAGCAGCCATCCGGCAGCGCAAAATAGCCATGAGAAATGATGATGATGATGACCAGACAGACATAGACGACGACAGCGAATGGGAGTAGTCCCACCCGATTTGTCCCAGGAAATGAATGAAACTCACCGCGTAGTATATCAGAAAGCAACTGAAACATCACCCCATCCCCTGTCCGTTGATAAGCAAAAGTCGACCCCACTTGGGGGATACTTCCTTTTTTTATATATATAAAAAAAAACCCGTCGTCTAATGTCGAATACAGACTATCTCGATGTCGGTCCAGAGCATGCCATTGGGTATGAGATGCACCGGAGTAACAGCGTGTCGTCTAGTACATCCTCCGAATACATTCCGACCCGCAGATCAAGCGAAAGATCAACGAAAAACGTGAGTTCGTTTATCAGCAAGCTGTACAGGTAATAAAAACAAAAAGTGGGGGGGGGAACTGCGCGTCCGCAATGACTTCTTATCTATAGACATTTGTTGTGAAAGTCTCGTTAATGACACCCGATATCAAGATCTTATTTCTTGGAATCCAGCTGGCACTTCGTTTCTTATCTGCAATGTCAAAAAGTTTGCGCAGAAGGTGCTTCCAGAATATTTTAAACATGGCAATTTTTCCAGCTTTGTCCGATTACTCAACATGTAAGGAAAGCTAGACAAGAAGCGTTCATCTAAAAAAAAAAAAAAAAAAAATTCCAGGTATGGTTTCCATAAAATCAACAAGAGCCCGCGTGGCCAACGAGGAAATGAAAACGAGATCTGGGAATTCTCGCACCCGCAGTTCCAGCAGAATCGACCGGATTTACTAAAGGAAATTCGACGCAAAGCCATGGATTCGGAGGTGCTAAGGCGCGAGACGGGCGACATCCACTCGTTCTTCTCTATGCTGCAGGTCTCGCAGGCTGACCTCCAACGTCAATTCCAGGCGTTACAGACAAGCTTTTCTAATCTATTGCAAGGGTTTGAGGAGACTAGGAAAATGCAACTCCAGCAGCAGTTCTTGTTAAAGCAGCTCGCGGATCGACAGGGCGTGCGGATAGATGACCTACTACCCGGACATGGTACCATGACTATGCATCCTACTACTACTACTACTACTACTACTACTATAGCGCCCACGACAGCAATACCACCAGATCAACCGCCCGTCACGATTGCTCCTGCTCCAGTAGCAGCAGGAGCCTTCGCCACAGGTACCCCAGATGTCTTTATCACCGGACCATCCATGGTCCCTATCCACCACGAAGTTGCTCCCCCCATGAGAGCCAGCAGCAGCGGCGGCGGCATGGCCGTTAGAACTCCGGGTCCGCACGATGTATGGAGTGAACATGATCCCTGGGATACCTGCTCCTCCGACATGTTGCTCTCCGTAGCATCCAAGACCCCTCTGCCACCTAGTCCAACGCCTAGTGTCGACCCTAATAGGATCATGTTATCACCTTCAGCCTCACCCATGATGTCTTGATATACCGTAGATTTTTATAAATTCAAAATTAATTGCTCTATGCACATTGAAAACAATACCACGGACATTGAGTCCATTTCAGTCGTAAAACCGAAAGTAAATATATATATATATATATATTAAAGAAGGAGCATTTGGAGGTGGCTCCAAACCATGGAGGGAGTGACCGAGCGGTTCGTATTCCCGGTTCGGCTGTATATTATAGAGACATAATGAATAAGTAGAAATGAAACGGAATGCGTACGTATAAATGATATGGATAGCAAAAAGGTTTAAGATGGGTGAGTGTATCCAGGATTTCTACATGGATGGATTGCCGAAGAGAATGCGGAAGGTCGCAGCGCAGGTGTTAAACAGCGTTTGGACCTTGCTGATTACACCATCGGGCATACCGTAGACAAGGACGTTCATGACGGCCTCCTTGTCCTCGGTGTAGGGGGGGTATTTGGCTGCCATGACGCTCTCAAACCTGGTGGATTTTACCATAGTGGCGCGCTCGTGCGTGAAGGTGGCAAAGGACTTGTCGCCGTGATAATTGCCCATCCCAGAAGCGCCCACACCGCCGAAGGGCAATGATAACTCTTGCAAATGCATCAGGGTGTCGTTGATCAGCGCACCACCCGAGTTCGTATTGTCAAGAACTTTGATAATAGTTAGTGTCTAAAAAAATACCATCGGAGAGTAACACCTCAGTTGGGTAACATTTGAGCTTACTTTCGTTATACGTCTTTTTGCTCTTGGTAAAGATATACAAAGCCAAGGGATGGTCACTGCGGCCCGGGGGGGGTGGGGGGGAAAGAGAGTTTGAGATCAATGACTGTCTATCTACTACAACAACGAGTATATTATCTTACCGAGAGTTAATAGCATGGATGGCTTCTTGGATGTCATCGACAGGCACGATGGGTAGGATAGGGCCGAAAATCTCATCGGACATCAAGTTAGCGTCATTGATATGGACGTCAGTGACAATGGTGGGCGCGATGAACAGATCGTCCCGGTCGGTCTGGCCACCAGCGACAATTGACTTGGGATCAATCGTGTCCAAAAGACGCTTAAGACGGTCAAATTGGCGATGGTTGACGATACGACCGTACGACATGCTCTTTTGCGGGTCTTCGCTATAGAACTGACGAAGCACCTTGGTAACCTGTTCAATAAATGCCGAGACACGGTCTCGGGTGATCAAGACATAATCGGGCGCGACGCACGTCTGATCATTGTTGTAATGGAAGGATGTGTGAGAGAAAGAGGTCGAGAAAGAACACTTTGTCACACATCACTGCCCCTTTTTTCCCTACCTGACCACAATTGTAAAATTTGCCCCACATGAGACGGCTGGCAGTGATCTCCAAGTCTGCGTCGGGTGCAATCACTGCAGGTCTATCAGAGGACGGAAGGGAGGCGGGAGGTGTTCATATTAGGAATGAAAAGAAAGACCGGAATAAGCCAACTTACGACTTGCCGCCCAATTCAAGTGTGACAGGCGTAAGGTGTTTTGCCGCTGCTGTCATGACAATCTTGCCGACTGTGCCATTTCCTGTGTAAAATATATGGTCCAGGCGTTGCTCTATGCGTGTGCGTAGCATTAGCATTCTTTTCTTCCCCGCGCCGCGGCATGTCTCCACATACCCAGAAGAACTGTGGTCTCCTCGACGGCGCCATTAACAACCGTATAGGCGCGTTTATCCAGGTACTGGGGTAAGAAGGTAGCCATGACCGCAGCCGTGTGGGCAGACACTTCGGATGGCTATATCCATCTTCACGTGTCAGTGCTCAATGCATATGCTTTATATTAATTGCGTCACTCCCAATTTTTTTTCCTTGTACCTTAATAATAACACAGCAGCCTGCGGCGATCGCACCCACCACCGGAAGAAGTAGCAAGTTGACCTATAGATAAATGAAAATGGAGCCGTGTTAGGTGAATTTTCCCCCCTGCTTCCTCGTATGAAATAATAAATGGAAGTACAGGATAATTCCACGCGCCTATTTTTTTGTATGAATTAGAACGGTAAAATTAATTAGCTGAGAATCTACTTACCTAGCACCGCAACAACGCCTTTGGGTTCCTTGCGAATGTAAGTCTGATCCATACTGTTCATCTGGAAACGTTTCTTGGTATACGTGGGCTTTGCAAGTCGATCAAGTTCCTATGTTCCCTATGTCAGTTTTTTTCTTATTTTTTTTTTCATTCTCCGGGAATACTCCTCGGACCTCGATCATGTATCGGCACTCTTCGACGACCAGCGAAATTTCACCGACGCCGGCCTCGATGGAGTGTTTGTGGAGATCAGCATATAAGGCCTCTTGCAGAACCTGGGTATGTTCGATGCAGAAGCGCTTGAGATTACGGAGCTGCTCTTTACGGAAACTTAAGTCCTTGGTTAGACCTATAGACAGAGTTGCACGGCTGTCTTGTCAATTTTTTTTTTGGGGGGGAGCGGAATAGAACGTCTCT
The DNA here is from genome assembly GCA_025716815.1 of Dichotomocladium elegans. Taxonomy (NCBI): domain Eukaryota; kingdom Fungi; phylum Mucoromycota; class Mucoromycetes; order Mucorales; family Lichtheimiaceae; genus Dichotomocladium; species Dichotomocladium elegans. The sequence continues at coordinate 194,904 of JAIXMN010000036.1, read as the reverse complement.
GTTATATCTCTACCTGTCATAAACGTGCTGCGCAACGACTGCACAATTCCAGGGATTTCTTTTGAAGGAGTGTATTCGAGGTTTGCCATGTTAGATAATAAAGGAAAGTGAAGAAGAATGAAATTGTTTTCATATACGAGCGTGTGCCACCGTGAGTCTTTTATAGAGAAAGACGCGGTAACCCCGCCCTTGGATCGTGTGTCACATTTTTTTTGCGTCAAAGAAGTAATCTAATGAGTTATTAAGCTCGTTCTTTCCTATGTATCATGATGGTTGGTTGGAATACATTATCCAACTTGGTTCTTCCTACATGTATCCACTGTAATAAAAAAAAATAATTAGTCATTCTGCAGTGGACTACTTTCGTGTACACCTTGTTTTTGTTCTGTTAAGATGGCACATAGCATCTTTTTTTACTCTTTCTCATCAACACGTTGAACAAACTATTGTCTACTTTTTTAAAATTCCAAAGTTCTCCCCCCTGCCAACTGGATCCATAAAGTTACACATAGCGGATGCTGGTTATCCTCAACCGGTTAAGCAGCGATTTATGTATATTTATATTTTTTAAACGCAACAACACGCTGGTTATTAATAAGTCAGTTTAGGCTTTCCGCTGGAGTTCCGCGATGCAAGAATCGTCATTACGATGCACGAGAGAATGTACCCACTGAACTTGAAGAATGCTGACCGCGAAAACTGGCGTTCTTCCTCTGGGGTCCGGAAGGATGAGTAGATCTTCCACAGATTTGGGAGCGCCATGTTGATGAAGGTGAGGTCTTTGGAATGATAGATGAGGTGAGGGGACACGGATGACAGGCGGAAAGCAGCACGAGGTTTCTTTTTTCGTTGGTCGAACTGTGTTTGGTTGCGAAGACGTACGATGGCGGAGAAAAAAATTATACAAGAGTCGTGTGCCCTATTATTCTCTGGGTGTTGAAGAACAAGAAATAAAGAAGCGTTTCTTCAATATATGGTTGCTCAAAGCCACTAGCTCATAGACAGCTCTCTTTTACTTTGCTAAACAATGTTCATATGGGACAGACAGAGAGAGCATTCGAACACGTTCCTTTATTTTACAATTGGTCTCCGCGGACATTGCCGATTTTTATGAAAATCCAAATCTGCTAGAAAAGGGAAGAAAAAAGAATAGATCATCTTTTTTTCTCAAACGAACAGCCAGGCAACATCAACTCGTTTCTAATAGATTGGTCTTATTCGGGTTTCGTTACCCTCTTTGAGAGCTGGGAAAAAAGACATCCAGGATATCGGGGAGAGAGAAAGAGAGACAGAAGCAAAAATACGCCATCTTCAAAGATTAGCACTAAAAGCATCTGGAGGGGTGAACAGCAGTCTTTTGCCATTACCACAACAGCCGACGATGCGATGGGTTGCTCTTGCGGAAAAAGGTACAATTCAAACGAGAGAAGCGGAGCTCAACAACCAGAGCGCCATAGCAGCTAAACGTTGCATATACGGTGAGTAGTTACCACGCCAGTTCCAGGTACAGGGCGGAACAGAGAGAGGGAAAGAGAGAAACTTTATAACTATGACGTACACAAGTTAAATTACACGTCGCACAAAATTAAGGTCGATGGTGCATAATTTCATAAAAGGTCCCTCTGCACCATATGCTTTTTAACCTTGCAAGGGATCGAGGCGTGTGCGCCGGCGATGACCACCATTTCTGTAACCGAATCCGTCATCGTCTTCTGATATATGAAATCTTCTAGGCTTACCCTCCCCGGAAAGTGCACGACGAAACTTTCCGGGCCCACATGGAAAGGAGTATTCCGCTTCCAAGACTAAATTTGTGTTCGCTGTTAATACGAGCTATGGGGCTCATTAGAAGTCGGGTTGAAATAAGTTTTCTGTCTGTCGCTGCGCTCTACGAACAACGCGCTTGACCAATGAAAACAGTCGAACGACCATTGTTACGTTGAGTCTTAGCGATATCCTTTTGTTACAGTAATACTATTAGCGGGAAAAAAAGTAACTGCCTTCAAGTAGAAGTTGGTACGCTCAAATCTCTCATTGCAGACGCTGTATACCGCGAATCTAATGTTGCTAGTAAAAGATGTGCTATGCTAACTTCCGGTGTGACAAGAGATGTGCTCGAGAACATGCATTTCATCGTCAGCGACATAGTGCGTACACTCAAAAAGAGTCTTTCCACTCGTCAGAGGCATGGATAGGCTGTTTTTGGATTGTGAACGGATCTTTTTGTGGACTACCATTTTGGGGGGATCCTGCGATTTTCTGAGTTGGCTATTAGGGTGGCGACTTCATTTTTGGGAAAACACCGTATGCAAACAGCCAATCAATGTCTTTTCTTCTTCCATATTCCTCCATCCCAAAGCAAAATGGCAGCAGCATCAGCGGGTGAGTGCTCTTTTCCATGTCTCCGAATTGTCTTGCAATGGCGGGATCTACTGCACTCAGTGGTGCTACCGGTCTACGACTTGTCCTAGTCTTATATACTAATGGTCTACCTCTTTTTTCTTTCCTCCTGCGGACGCTCACACATCCACACGTACACACACTCTCTCTTTTCCTAACTCCCCATTGTACCAGATATACATCTGAGTTTCTTGGCTCCTGTCGATCAATCCAAATATGAGTCTATCTTTTCGCAAGCAACTCCAAACAGTAAATTCATGTCTGGTAATTGGTAGTTTCGCGGGAAGGGGGCGATCCCAATACTCGCATAGGGATAATAACTCTTGCAATTAAATGGATATAAAAAGCTGGCGTTGCCCGAGATGTCCTTTCTCGGTCAGGGTTGGATTCCGACACCTTAGCAAAGATCTGGTGAGTCTTTTATTCGAACCTGGTTATTCCCTTTTATCATGCGGGGCAACCGGGAGCGGGTTGGCAGGGTTGACTTATTTTTCATCCATCCTAGGGACCTCTCCAATGTCACTCAGGAACCTCAGCTCACGTTCCCCGAGTTTGCAGTTGCAATGTATCTAACTTCCTTGCGTATGTCGGGTCGAGACATACCTTCGACATTACCTGACGCCATCCGTAGCGAAATCGAAACTGCCACGGCGATTGTGCGTTCAACCGTTGATAGTCAGCCAACTGGCCAGGTTTCTACAGCGTCCCTGACGACATCGACAACAATGCCGTCATCGCTTGGAGTGTCTACTGGTGTGGCGCCTATGCGCTCCCTTTCGTCCTCGATGCTCTCGACCCTTGCGAAGGGACAGAGCATACAGACTCAGCCGACAGGGTTTCAGCAACCGCAGCAGACCACAGGATACTATGCACAAAATGCTACGAAACAATCGTCTTTCACAGGGCTGCAGGCTCAGATGACGGGCATGACGCAGCAATTGACGGGTATGCAGCTGCCTCAGGCCACTGGTCTCCAGCCACAAATGACAGGGCTCCAGGTACCAATGATCACGGGCGTCACGCCAATCATGGGAAGCAACCTCAATGTCCCTATGCCAACGGGTATGGCCGGAAATAATCTCCAGTTCATGAACCAAATGATGCCTGGCGCACCATCCAACGCAGCCGCCGGACCCCAGCAATTCCAAGCCATCAAGGACTCGGTCAAGATCCCCTGGGCGGTGACGAATGAGGAAAAGGAACGTTATTCCAAAGTGTTCAGGTCATGGGATGAAGATGGCAAGGGATATATAAGTGGAGAGAAGGCGAAGGAGATTTTTACACAATCGGGACTCGCACAGAACGTCCTGATGCAGATTTGGTAAAACGAAGAAGAAGCGAATGTACTTGCTATGTACTGAAATACGTGTAGGAACCTCTCTGATCCAAACAACCAGGGAAAACTAAATGTTGACGAGTTCTGCGTGGCGATGCATTTGATCTATAGAAAGCTCAACGGCTATGATGTTCCCACCTCCCTACCAGCCGAACTCATCCCCCCCTCGACCCGTCAGCTTAAAGAGACCGTCAGCGAACTTAAAAACTCGATTCTGAAGAACATTGCAACGAAGCGCGGTATCACGAATTTCAGCTCTGCGCCGACTCTCTCGCCACCGAGCCGCTTAGCTGGTTCACGGGCCCGGTCCGTCAGTCCTGGGCCGAGCAGTGCTACTCGCAAGTCAACGCGGGACAAGTACGTGGACGACGATAATGCCGAGCCAGTGTACGTCTCGAGCGCACGACGGATGGGACCCGATCGGAGTAACCGCTGGGGCCAATCGCGGGATGGAACACCTTCAATGACACCCTCCAAATCAGCAGGAACTACGGCATCCAGTTACTCATATCGCTCCAAGACGACACGTATCTCCGATTTGCGTAAGGAGATCAAGGACCAAAAGGAAAAGCTAAAGCGCGCTGAGGAAGAGGCGATAGCCCGCAAGGCCACGCCATACGATGAGCTCTCGTACCTCGACAAGAAGGATATCGATGACATCAAGGAGAAAATCCGGGAACTTCAGCAGGAGATTACGCGTTCTGGAGGCGATGAAAGCGGACAGATGTGGGAAAGATACAGCGAACACACGGCAGAGCTGGCGAATTTAACCGAGCAGGAAAAGCAGCTTGAGGCTGAGATCCAGTACTTGATTGAGACCACCATCCGTGGGCTCGTGCGACAACTTAAAGAGACGGAGGAGGACCTTGCGGAGAAGAAGAAACAGATCGTAAAGAATAAGGCGAGCAAGGCGTCGGGTCAGACAGCAGGACTGGAGATAGTCGGCACGGGGCCCAATGGCGAGGTGACCGAGAACGATCGAATTCGGGCCAAGGCGAAGGCAATGGTAGCTGCGCGAATGGGAAAGATCACTGGCAAGAGCAGTCAAGTGGATATGACAGCCGAGCTGGAGCAGATCGAGGAGGAAAAGCTTGCGTTCGTGAGCCATGCAGACAGCATCATGACGGCGGTGGATGAGATGGAAGATCAGGTCAACTCGGTGCGCATGGAGACCAGCCTTTTGGGTTTGGATATTCGGAAGCACGAGCAGGATCAAAAGAAAATCGATGAGCGGCGTCGGTTTGAGAAGGGCGAAAAGGTGGCAGCAGATCTCAAGGACTTTATCCAACAGATGACTTTTGAGGCGGCTACTGCAAAGGCGCCTGACGTTGATCCAGGCTTTGAGTCGCGTTTCCCTTCCTTTGAGTGAACCCACCCACCTCTTTTCCTCCCCCCCCCGCCCTTTTTCTGACATGCGCATCAATTCAACCTCGCTTTGTGGGGCACGTTACCCTCCTCTTCTCTTGTTACTGCACACATACACACACACATACACGATAGAATACCTGACAGGGTCAAATAAGCAAGTACGCATGCAAAAAACCATCCATTTTGTATTTTAGTCTTCAAACAAGTCTTCCAGTTTCTTTCCTTTGTCTGATTTGGGATTCTTAGTCGACGGTGGTAATTGTCGGTTTGATGCTTCAGACGAAGCTGCAGCTGCAGCTGCGGCGGCGGCCGCGGCGGCCTGCTTTTTAGCATGCTCCTCGATACGCATTTTGGCTTCATCGACGGCCTTCTTCCAATCTTCGTTGTCATTGACCCAGATGCCCGGTCGTCGTTTCCTAGCATCTTGTGGATCGGCGGGCAAGACAGCCATGGTATTATAATATTTGAAGAGGGTCTTGAGCGTGGCCTGATCGATGTTATAATCGCGTTCAAGCTGAGCCCATGTGTGGGGTGAGTCCAGTGCGCCCGGCGCAAGATGTTTGCGTCGTTCCAGTGCAGAAAATATCATGTCGATGGTGACACCCGGTCTCTTTTCCTCGTCTGCCTCGATTCGCTGGCGTTCTTTCATGATACGTAACATTGGATCGGACTGGAGAGCAAGTTTTAGGAACAGAGCTTGTTTAGAACTTTTTTTTTTTTGGGGGGGTGTGGGTGGATACACGCTCTTCTACCCCGACCCCTAAGCATCCAAACGCATCCTTACTGTACGCATGCGAGTCGTGGTCTGCTCAACCTTCACCGGGCCCAGCGAAGCGAGGTTTTTGTGGAGAAGCGAATCGCGTGCGTCTTGAATAATGTCGTCTATGGTTGCAGAGAGTATGCGATGCCATGTTGGTTCATCACGTTCGGTAGTGTAGCGATTTTAAAATGTATATCGAAAATGACAGACCTGCGGTCTCTTGCTTCATCGTCGAGGGCGATTCGAGCGGTTTTTCCGATTGCAACGCCGAATCACGTCGTGCCTCTTTGGGGAATCGTCGTATAGCCTGCTTTGATGCTTGGGCACCCATAATATAGGAGAAGAGAGAATACACGCATTTAAATTTTTTTTTAAAACAGAAATAATAATAATAAAAAAAAATGCTTGATTCATGCCAAATCTCTCTCACGCCCCCCACCCCAATCAACCCGCCAAAGGAGTATGTATAAACCATCGACGCGCACCCTTCATCCTCATAACAAAGGGCCAACAGACATGATGCGTACCCAGGATTTTATGTTTATTTTATTTTTTGTACTTCATCGACAATGCCAGGTTCCTGAGAATGAAAGCGTTTTAAGACAGGGCCAACAACCTGTATAAGAGCGCCGCCAGCCCCGTTTAGGCCTTCTATGTTTGGAGAAAAGCGTTCATGTCAGCATCCCCAATCCCAATGCGGTAGATCTCTATTGCAGTCTAAAGAAACAAACCTTGGCGAAGCGGAATCTCGGGGGAGGAGCACGGTTGCGACGGTCAACAACGGAGCGAACACGGACAACGCGAGCGTGAATGGCGCATGAGACGCAGTAGTGGAGCTTCACGTAGAGCTTAGGGATAGCGTACTCTGAATCGCCAAACGCGGGGTTGTAGCGTGAGCGTCTGCCTTCGTTCATCGTGTGTGTGTGCGCTATTTTTTTTTACCTTCGTAGACGGAAGCCTCCTGGAGATCACGGACGGCAGCAGCCTCGACCATGTTGCGGATGTTGAAGCGCTTGATGGCCTTGTCCTATGGATTTATATATATGTATTGACGAGGAAACATTTAGTTTCCGCGGTGCGCGATAATGGCATACATTTAAGCTTTACCTTGGGGACACAGCGGGAGCAGTTGATGCAGCGAACAAACTTGTTGTGGCCGCGACCGTGCTTGTTACGTCCGTTGTTTCTTCTCTTGCAGGTCTAGTTGCATGTCCCCCAAGTAATATATAATATAAAGAAAGAAGAGAGAGAGAGAGAATGTGAGCTTCTTGAAACAGGCACCCCCAAAAAAAGAATGGATTTGCTCCCAATCCATTTTGGCCCAGTGGTATTCCTCGTCCAAGAATCGATCGATGAATGTAATACAATGACGATGGCGTGGCTATTGCATTGAACAACAGATCGATCGATGGATGGATGGATGGATGGATGGATTAGGGGTTTGGGGGCACGTACCATGATGATCAAAGAAGGGACATTCAATCCGGGCAGGCTAATGGCTAATTTGGGCGCTGGGGGCAAAAACCGGGGGACGGAGGGGGGCGCGTTCCTTTGTGACTGCGCAACCCCATTGGACGCTAAATGCCCCCTTTCTTAACACACACACACACACACGCATGTTAGACACAAGGACAGCTCTCAAGTACGCTCCGGATGGAATAGAAATTCTATGCAGTTTCGTAGTTCAGGACTAGGTGGCTGTGCTCAGTCAAAGAAAAAAAAAAGACGGGGTGCTCCCGCCCGACGGATGGGCTGCGAGTGCGTCGGCGGGGCCGAAGATGCCCGCCCAAGGTGTATATGTGGATCAATAACCGACCTTTCGGTACAAGCTCCATGCAGCATTCACGTGGCTCAAAAGAGAGAGAGAGATACATAACGACACCCGATCCGGGCAGGCACGGCGTCCGGCAAAAGTCCTTGTCCTTCCCCACTCTCCCCTTTTTCCCTTTCTTTCTTTCTCTCTCTCTCTTTCTTCTTTCTTTTCTTCGTTGCGAGGCAAGCTCTAACCAACAACATGGATACCTCGCAGTCAAATTGCCCGGTATCCGACGACGCATACAACGGAATCATCCAGTGTACGTATCCTATTGAAGAAGAAATCTAAAGCACACATTCAAGGACAGCAACGTCCGAAAGAAAGAATGCGAATGTGTGCTAAGATACCGTTTCGAAATATATAAAAAGGCGTCATCACGAACCTGTTTTCCTTCAATACCACAAAGCAAGAAAAGGTACTGAAGCACTACTATCACGAAGACGCTCTGTACATGTCCCCTGTGCTATCCACCAAAGGCATCGATAATATCCGACGGTACATAGATACGAACCAATCCAACGCCCCTCATCCGTGCTTAACATCACAGCGAAAATGGGTTTACGTGTCGTCACACGCGCCTTGTCGTATTTTTCTTTCTCTCGCTTTGTGAATGTATATTTGTTTATGTGATAGGGTGCTACTGGTATGGAAAGCACTGAATGGAAAGGAGCCAAACATTACCAACATATGCTTTGACGGCCAACGGACGTGCACGGTCTTTCTCACGCAAATCGTGTGTCCCAGAGGTATCCCAGCCACTCTCTTCGGCATGGCCTTGCCTGTTGTCGTCACACTTAGCTTCGAAGACGTTGAGGGACATCCCGACTTGATGAAGGTCGCGCGCCATGAAGAGCATTGGACTGCCCAAGGTGGGTTTGGCTACATGGTGAAAAATTTGGTAGCTACGGTATTTATAATATATGAACTCAAATAAAAGGCTCTTTTCAGGCGTAGTGGATGCTCTTTTGCCCATGGTCGCTCGCGATTGGTACGACCGCCTGGTCCGCGTTACATTGGGTCAGATGCTAGCTGCCGCAGGGCACGTGCTTCGCAGTGCAAACGAAACTGCGTTGCTGCTGTCGACACGCGCGCGCGAGATCGAGGATGGGGTTCGGAGACTCGACGAGCAGCGCATCACAGCGCATGACGCCTGCCACCATGATTCTGAAAGTTCGGTCACCGACGTGGATGTCGTTGCCGTCCGCCCAAGCAAAACCTAAGATTTCTGTATATTTACCCAAAATAAATTCCGTACACAATGGCGTAAAAGTAAGACATATCAAAAGGGTCAAAAGTATCTTGATTAACTCACTCTCGGGATACGGGGCAATCTTCACCTTGGGCTGTGAACGTTCGGCTTTGTTTCACCATGGCAATCTACATCACTACGCTCGCTGCCTCAGTCAACTTTCTCTTCATCCCCCCCTTCCCCTCACCAGCTATTCGATAGAACCCTTTCTTTCAGAATCGCGCGTGAGAGCGGATGAGTTGCGAGGATTTATGACGGTGTCAGAATGAGACGATATGCGTCGCTAGAGTGGATGAAGGTGCTTAGACTTTGTCTAACAAAAAGTTGAAGCATGCCCACCCGCACACAATCGGTTCTATTTAGCCTACTGTAGACCTTTCAAAGCCCTACGACGTGCAAGATTGCTGGTTCGATGGACAAAACAGCTATTATTTGAATACGACAACGTATCTATCGTCTACTCTATGATAGCCGAAAGAGGATCACGATCATCTATCCTGGGCTACTGGAACGAATACCAGCAGTCAGTGGTATTTGCATCTGACAGAGCTCAACGATAAATCGAATGCTGACAGTATTCTCCCCAATTCGGGATATGCGCAGACTTGCTCACTAAGCAAGTAGACGGTGTGAGAACAGACGGTGGAGGAGAGTACATTTCCTCATCAACGACATATCGATAGATTTAGGACACCTATATTCGTCAATGCCCGTCGTAGTAAAAAAAAATAAATTGTTCATTTCCGATTGTAAAAATGTGTATAGGCAAAAGCTGGGTACCTTTAAAGAGATGAATTTGCGCGACTTCAGAATTGGGTGGCGTGCGACTTTAGATTTTGGAAATGGTGTATAACCCGTCTTTTCTTTCTTTCTAAGCGTGCGCGCACCGTTTATTTATTCACACGCGCACAGAATAATAACAAACAACAGGCGATTCTTCCCCTTCCCTTCCCTTTTGTTTTATGACATGGATCCCTTAGCGCTTGCCATACAACTCGTGTGTCTCTGGACTATCATATACCTGCTTGTCTTTATAGCAAAGTTCTGCTGTACGACAAAGGCAAGCTTCCTAAAGTAGCATAGGAGGAAACGGTTGCATCGATCTCATCGCATTGCTCTCATGTCCCTTTAAGGTGGTCGGTCGGCGAAGAAAAACTCGGAGCGAAGGCATCTTGCCAACCTTCTCTACCGAGGAATCGAACGATCAATGGTCCATCAAGCTATTTAAAGTCAGGTACACAACCAAACGATTCAATAAGCCGTTCCAACGTCTGGCGAGCGCAGCACCCCGATTCTGGAACATGTGGTTCTCTGTCGGAACGATTGTCGCTCTCTTTGGAATGGCGTGCGGGATCATTGTCATTCTGTACGCGGCGCTGCGGATCATGGCTGCGTTTTATCACATTCTCAGACCAGCCGATCACGGTGCGAGTAGCTCGAGCCGACTCGCAAAACGAGAATTTGTGGAATACCCCGACGCAGCCAACGATGACAGCCAAGTATTCCAACCCATGGTATGTTTCGTCAGACAGAGAGAGACATGGGAAGCAAAGATGAACATGCAGCTCTGCTTTTGCAGATCCCGGGGGTCACGGTCCCTCTTTCACACCTTGGATACTATCTGTCTGCGCTCTTGATTTGCGGACTGTTCCATGAAGCGGGGCACGCGGTGGCAGCATTCAGGTAAAATAAACAGAATGTATTTCGACCGAGCAAGGAGCAGCAGAAAGGCTCATCATGATAGACAAGCCAGCGCATCCGGATCAAGAGCGCGGGAGTCTTCATCTATTATATTTACCCAGGTGCGTTTGTCAACATCTCAGATCAGGCCTTGTCGCTCCTGTCGGCATTTGACCAGCTGAAGATCATTTGTGCGGGAGTCTGGCACAATGTTATTTTATACCTGTGGACTCTTGTTTTCTTGTCGGGTGGGTTGAAGGTGTGCCTGCTGCTGCTGGGGTGGCAGTCGCTCGAGGGCTCGGGTGGAGTGAGCGTTGTGGGAGTTCGGTACGATTCGCCGCTTGTGTACCATCTTCCGAGCGGCTCGATTGTATATCAGCTAGATGATTTCCCGTTGGACAACAACATCATGAGCTGGAACGAATACCTCCTCGATGACACCCAACGCCATCCTGCCACCAAAGGGTTTTGTACCATGGTAGCAGCGAATGCGGAAGACAGGCAGGCCGAGTGCTGTCAAATCGATGAAGAGTATCCTTTCGGTCGGTCTTCGAACGCATCGCTCTCTTGCTTCCGCGACTTCAATCCGTCTGCAAAGGTACCGTGCTGGTTTTTTTTTTTCACCCTCACCCTCAACCTCCCTCCGACTGTGCGACCGACCATGCTATTTCTCTTTAGCCTGCCTTGATGGCTTGTCTGCCAACCACTCAGGTCCTCATGTCCAAGGAGGCGGCACGCTGCTCATCCGATAGCGATTGCCCTACCAGCCTGAGATGCGTTACACCATTTACGCCCTCCACCCGTGGTCAGTTTGTAAGAGTGTACACCAAAATATCACCCGAAGACGAGCAGGATGCCAGAGACTTTGTGTTTGAAGGCGAGCTGGTGGATATCTGGGAGAGCGGTAAGTCTGGAGGGAGGCGGGGCGCCCATGAGGAAGAGGAGGAGGCGGGCAAGAAGGAAAAAAAAAAACTAAAAGATGAATGTGACCAGTCAAAGTGGGCATTCTGCATCCGCGATACTGGTTCTTGCCTGTCTGGGCTCCTCATACCATTGAACTCCTTCTAAGGTAAGAAAGACCCACTCAGTGATGCGAGGAGCAAGAACCATAATATATATGACCAGATATATCTCGTCGTTTACGATGGCCTTGGCACTGCTGAACATCTTGCCGGCATTTCATCTCGACGGCGAATTTGCACTAGGGCAATTAGTGACGATCGCCACGCAGCAGGCACTCCATAATCCACTTGCGACAGGCCGTCTGATCAACAGCCAAAGATATACCCAACAGATGGTCAAGTGCACTTCTGCGGTAGTTGCTTTTGTAATTATGGGAAGTGTCTTGCTTGGACTGGCTCAAGCGTAGATATATATATATATGTAGAATATCGTCTCATTTACGGATGGACCCACTCTTTCTCTTCAGGGTTTACTCCCTCTCTCTCCACCCCCCCCTGCATCCATCATCATTATCCTTCTCTGTGTGGGAGCCAATAAGACCATGCCAGCTTAATTTTTTTGCAACCCTCCTTTCGCTCTTCTTCTTTTTCTCTCTGTCCGCTGATTTATACAGGAAAGCGATGAATATATTCCGTCTTACAGCAGACCTGATGCACCTTGTCTCGATCTTGATTCTTTTGGTCAAGATCCAAAACTCACAATCTTGCGCTGGTAAAGTCAGGAGCGACCCCACCCAAGGAAGGAAACAAAAAAAGATTGGGCGTAGCTAAAAGAAAACGATCTGGGTTTAGGCATTTCCTTCAAGACGCAGCTTTTGTATAGTGTTGTGTTCCTGACGCGCTACGTGGATCTTGTTCTTCGCTTCGTATCGGTGTACAATACATGCATGAAAGTCTATTTCATTGCGTCGTCGGTGTACATTCTGTACTTGATGAAGATCAAGTACAGGGCGACGTATGATCAAAGGATGGACACGTTTCCTTACGTGTACCTTGTTGGTGCAGCCGCGGTCTTGGGCGTGGTGTTCTCCTATGATTACACGCCTGTTGAGGTAAGAGACAAAACCCCACCCCGGACTTTTTTCTCGGTGTGTGTAATCTATGCATGCGTTGGGTTTATACAGTTTTTTTTTTTATTATGATTGGAACAAAAAGGTGCTATGGTCGTTTTCCATCTGGCTAGAATCCGTTGCCATTATGCCGCAGCTGTACATGCTTCAACAGACGGGCGAAGCAGAGACCATCACGACCCATTATTTATTTGCGCTCGGGGCTTATCGCGCACTCTACCTCTTCAACTGGGTCTATCGCTATGGGATGGAAGGCCACACGGACTGGATTGCTTGGGTAGCAGGTCTGATCCAAACCGCGCTCTACAGCGACTTTTTCTACCTGTATTATACAAAGTACGTATCACCCTTTCCTTGTGCTTTATATATATATATGCACACGATGATGGCGGGGAAAGAGAGAGACAGAGACAGAAAGAAGAAAAGAGACTAAAGCTACTGCTGCTGAATAACCAGAGTCCTCAAGGGCAAGAAGTTGGAATTGGCAGGGTAAGTTGTGAGCAAGATGGGAAAGAAGGGCTGTGTGGGTCAGACGGAGCTAATCTGTTATGGGGGTGGTGGTGTGTGCGTTGCGCATGCGGGGTTCTGGTGTTTGTTACATGCAACTGTGTAGAATGGTCTGAGCCCTTATTATCTCATCCAACACACACCCATTACCTTTTGATTCCATAATAAACACGTCAAGCAATGAAACCTCCGGGTATCGCCTCGGCCAATGAACAAGTCCCAATGCGTTTCTCCAGCCCCTCCCCCAAGTTTCTCCGACGCTCGAAAATGGAAATAGAACTTGGGTTGGGTTGGCAAGACCATCTTTCTTGGGAAAAAGCCCTGCTACTCTGGGGTTGGGCGGGGGGAGGGGCGAGAGGGACGGGACGGTGGAAAAAAAAAAAAAACTCACCTTTCTTCTGCTTAGCCCTTCCCCCAAAACAATGGCAGATACACAGCAAGACGTGCACCCGTTGAGCAAGGAAACATTCACAGAGCAAAACCCGTCATTATCATTATCGCCGCCACCTCCACCACCGCCGCCAAAGCATCCGCCACAACCGCCCGTCGACGTGGACCACGACGACGACGAAGCGCGCGACACGTTGCCGGACGAGATGCTGGGCGTTCCGCCGTCGACATCGACGTCGATGATGCAGCGGCAGCGGCGGGTGTCTGTGAGTGCGGAGTCGATCCAGCCGTCGCTGAGTCGGACGAAGCAGGCGTATCCGGTCCATCCCAAGACGGACGAGCAGCGGGCGCGGATCTATGCGACGATCCGGAACAACTTTCTGTTCCGGAGCCTCGACGAGGACCAGTACAAGCACGTGGTCGACGCAATGGCCGAGAAGAAGATCACCAGCGGCGCGACGGTGATCGAGCAAGGCGCCGAGGGCGACTACTATTACATTGTCGAGTCGGGCACGTTTGATTGCTTCATTGTGTCGCGCGACACGCTGCAGAGGAAGAAGGTGACCGAATACGGCCCGGGCGGCAGCTTCGGCGAGCTGGCGCTGATGTACAATGCACCGCGCGCGGCAACGATCGTCGCAACGTCCGACGCCGTTCTCTGGGCCCTCGATCGCGTCACCTTCCGTTCTATCCTCATGGACAGCACCGCAAGAAAGCGGCGCATGTACGAGCAGTTCCTCGCCGAGGTCCCCATCCTCAAATCCCTCGAGCTGTACGAACGTCACAAGATCGCCGACGCACTCGAACCCGTCCAGTTCGACGACAAGGAGGTCATCATGCGCGAGGGCGACATTGGACAGAACTTTTATCTCATCGAGGACGGCGAGGCCATTGTGACAAAGAAACAGTCCGACGGCGGTGGCGCCACCGAGCTGGAGGTCAACAGGTTGAGAAAAGGTGAGGAAAAAAAAAACAAACACACGCATACACACAGAGGCACTCAAACATAAAGGGCCATGGGTGATGGTGGCGTGGCCCCGCATTCTCCATTGCAGGCGACTATTTTGGCGAGCTGGCACTGTTACATGACAATCCACGCGCTGCCACAGTCGTTGCAAACGGTCGACTCAAATGTGTCACGCTCGGCAAGAGCGCGTTTACGCGCCTGCTCGGCCCTGTCATGGACATCCTCAAGCGCAACTCGGAAAACTACCATGCCGTCCTGCGAGAAGCAAACGGCCAACATCCTTAGACAATCCCCCCCCCACTCAACTACTACTCACTTATGCTTATAAAAGAAAAGAGAGAGCGTCCGTGCGCTTGTGTAGCTGCGTATAAGCTATGTCCAGGCCAGGCGTATCTTATTTACAAATAGATGTCACATAAATTTGTTAATCAACTCTTTTCATTTATCCTCGGAAGACACCTAGGTCTGCCATTTATGACGACGGACAACGTAGCAGCAGAAACAGCCGGGGGGGGTGTATGAGGGGAGAACCTCGTTCTCGTGGGCACTTGGTTAAGTTGATATGATAAGGCTATATATACATACTGATATCCCTTTCTGTTCCATCGGAAACAAAACAGAATGGCCAGTTCTATTTTGCATGAGAGATTCAATAAAAATAAGCGTCATTCTTGGTCGCTGTATGGTCGCCGCGCTTGAAGTCTGCTTCCTTCATCTGCATCCTTTCGCTTGGGGGATATATACGTACGCAGATATTCTGTGAAAGAGAGAGTGTGTGTGTATACATGTCCTCATCAATGCCCATCTTTGTAAAAATAAATAAATAAAACAGACTGCTCATTTCAGAATGGGATTTGCCAAGCTTTCTTTCCCCCGTGCATGCGTTGGGCAAAAAAAAACACGACTTCTATTTTGGGAAAACGGTGTATGTTTTTATCGGGTATAATATGCGGCCGATGAGGCAAGCATATCAGAAGAAGAGGCAGCACTGTACGCCTGGTATCCAACCATGTTCGGGGGAGGAGGAGGAAGAGAAGATTCTTGGTGCTGCTGCTGCTGCTGCCATACTTCCGAATGGTCGTGTGTTGGCATCGTCGTTGTCGAAGGAGCGGCAGGCATCGTAGGCACCAGAGGATGGGGAGAAGGCGTCGGCGGATGATTGCTGCTGCTGTTGGTGCCGGTCATTTCTCTTCTTCCGAGTTCTTGATAGTTTTCTGAAGACGTTGCCTGGTTCGCACCTCCTCGCCTCTTTCTGCGCAGATACCAGAATGCAAGCCCCGCAACGATTGCTGCACCTGCAAGAGCACCAATCACACCGCCAGCAATGGCGCCTCCTCCGTTCCTTGTTGGGGCAGCCGCCGCTTCGGCCGCAGCATCAGTCGCCGTCGACGACGCGATTGAGCTTGGTGATACAACAACCGTCCCGTCCCCGTTATAAGGAGGTACGGCTGGTAATGTGGTACTAGGCGTATCCGCATTTGTCGGAGGATGTTGCGGTTGTGATGGCAGCGGCTGTTGTGTGCTTGGCACGGCTGGTGGTGGTTGTGGTGCATCTACTACGACGGGACCTGTTGGCGTTGGCATTGGCGTTGGCGTTGGCGGATGTGGAGCTGGAACGGATCCGCCTACTATGGGTGGGACGAAGATGAGCCCCTTCACGAAACTGGTATTTTTTTTTTGCCCAGGCCCTAAAACCTCTCAAACCTGGTGCATCATCTTCATCGTCATTAGGTCCATCCTCGCCAGTAGGATCACCGCTGTATGTATCATCACCCGTCGGGTCATCTTCTTCGTCTTATGCAGAGGAACAATGTGTCTGAGTTGGTACAGTCCATCTTTTCCAACCTGGTGAAGCCTCCACCTTCTCTCGAGACACACACACACACACACACATCCTTACAAACCTATCTGGGCAACTGTGATTGTTGATTGAAGTATCAGCGACGGCAAGATGAGAGCCAGAGGGGGGATGCGGGGTCTCATTATGAGATAGGGAAAATAAAAGAAAGAAGAAGAATACAATGGGTGAATGGACGAAGAAAAAAGGAATAAAAAGGGGGAGGGGTCGTGTGCGGCAGGAGAGTAGGAGAGGACGACGGCGGCGGCAGCAGCAGCGGGGAAGACAAGCTCTCCATATGCAGAACATCAAGCTTTAAAATAGCAGGATGCGCTGCACATATCTACAGTACCAACTTTCTTTTTGATTTTTGTGCCTTTAATAATCATGGCGATCACTTGCAAAACAACCGCGTCTGCCACTATGGTTTGTCATTCAAGTTTCCTTCCCACCCCAACCTTCACGCCCTTCGCGATTTTTCTTTATTAACTCTTTTTTTGTCCTATGCTCTCTTCCTTCTTTCCTTGCTACTACAATAGACGCCAGATCGCATATGGACGTATCAGTTCCTCAGATATAAAGAAGATGGGTGGGGGAAAGAACTGTGGCGCCTACCTATTACGTACAAAGCTGTTGCCCAAATGAGGGAAGTTATGACAAGCTCTGCTACGGCTTGGTGCGAGGCGAGGTTCATAGATTCTAACCGATATTTCATACACACCTTATTACATCCTCAGATCCGTAGCATGCGCAGAAGAATGGGATGCCCATCGCACCCACCCCTCCCTCTCCGCGCAGTCCTTGCTGTTCAACCCATCCCTCTTTGTCTAAGCCTTTAAGCTCATGACAGTACTTGGCATTTAACACTGTGGCTACAAAATCAGCTTTGCTGCCAAGATTGCAGTTGCCGGTTTATATACCGTTACACTTGTCCTTCCCTATTCTGTAAGCCTCAATGCTTGTACGATATTAGATCGTACCTCACGCTGATCGAGAAAGGCGAGGATTGGGATCAAAAAGAGAGATTTTCCGAAGGCTAACATAGGGCATATAATGGCGGGATAATGTTGGATGATTTAGGATCGGGCCGGTGGTTTAAAGAAAAAGGTAAAGGGATCCGGTAAAGATTGGTTCTCTGCTCCGGTTGAAAAAAAAAACAAAAACAAAAGAGGTTCATCGAATGCTGAGCAAAAAAAAAGAAAACATGCAAGTAGACAGGTAGAGAGGAGTAATAGGGACTAACATCGGAAAGATCTTTTTAGCCCAAAGAAGCGGATTGAGAGATCAAAGAATGCAAAGTTTGGCTCTCTCCAGAGCTGTTTGAGAATGACAGCCTTCCATTGCCCTTCGTCTTACGTACGCTGCTGCTGCTACTGCTAACTAACTATTTTTATATATGATTTCGAAATCGGCAGCGATATCTCGCGTAGGATTCTGAAGAACAAGAAGCCACGGGCAAAGCGTAGCGTTGCGAGGCTCGGCTCAAAAGCGCATGTCTGGTATCGTCCCTTTTGTGCAGAAAGGGGAGGGATAAAAATAGTTATCGGATAACGAGTCCCGGGGCTTTGTGTGGTCGTGTAACGAAGGCTAGTTTTCACTGCGGAAACTGGAACGGAAACAAAAGCTTAAAATTCATATAAAAGGCCCGCTTTTGTCGACCCGTCTTTCATCCTCTCTCCCTGTTTCTTTTTTCTTTCTTTCTATCTGGCTCCAGCCACACTCGATTCTCTTTCATCATGCTTAACAAGTGCTGCTGTTGTATTCCTCTCAGAGCCGGAGTCTTCATCATTTCGCTCCTGTCCCTTGTACGTGAGGACTGTCAGTTCAAACACACGTCCCTAACGTTTGCTGCTCTCCATTCCATAGCTCGTCGGTGTTATCTCGCTTGTCGGTCTGATTGTTCAACGAAATTGTACGTTTACCTAACATGATATCCAAGAAACAAACCAAACAAAAAAAAAACATTACAACTTCGCCAACCTCCATCATCGCCTTCCATCAATAGATATCCTTGGCTTGGACGTAGTAGATGGTGTCAACATGACCGTACCCTTTTATGTTTTCATTGCGATCTCGAGTGTACTTGTTCTGTTCTCGATCTTTGGACTTGTTGGTGCCATGGCAGTACGTATCTTTTCTCGGGTTAGATTCATAACTATGTACTGACAGAGAGTGTGTGTAATTTTGCGTGCACAGCAAAAGCGCGGCTTCGTCCAGGCATTCCGAGTCATGTACTGGATCTATACCATCCTTGCCTTCATCGCGACGTTTGCGGTTTACATTGCCCTCCTCGTGAAACGCGCCGACGTCCAGTCTGCCTGCGTGATTGAGATGATGAACGACTCCTCGAACAGCAATTCCCTACCGGCCGATGCCAGTTACGCCGATCTCTGTAGCCGTGCAACGACCATTACCCTGGCCGTTGGTGGTGTTGGCGTGGTGATTGGTAACATTTTATCGGTATGTTTTATTGGAAGAAAAAGAGAAGGGGGGGGAGGAAACGGTTTCCGTGGGTGGCCCGGAAAAGAAATAAAGACTTAGTCCATAATGTGATGATTCTTTTCTCTTCTTCTTAGATCTACTTCGCCTGCGCAGTGTCGGCTTATGCTACCCGCCTGAAGCCTAGCTATCAGCATCACCCTCTTCGGGACCTGGAAGATTTTCCCCAGACGTCATACAAATCCGCCGTCTACTAAAGTAACCCACCATACCAACCTTTTCTTTTTAAACAGAGGGTGGACCTGATGATTTTCCTCCCTCTATACATACCTGATGTGTACATTATCCATTCCTTCACTCGCCTCTGGTACATTTTTTTTTACATATATATAACATTCATATCCTTCTCTTCCACCCCCCTTTTCCATTGTAGTTATTAAAAGAAATCCGAGGCTTAGTCTGTTCTTTTAAGCTGAAGTTAAACGCAGGTTGTAACACAAGGATCTGGGGGGGGTAAGATCCGATGATTGTTTTTATTTTCAACAACTCGAGCAGTCATTTCTGACTCGTGTTCTTTTTATGGGAAAGTATCCCTACTCATATGCCGCACCGGAGGGGGAGGTGGGATGGTTGGCACAGTGAGAGAGAGAGAGAGCTTGGCATCATGTGGGGTTATTGTTAGAAAGAGGAGCATCCGGGGGAGGTGGAAGGCTTGGCGCGCGTTGAATTTCTTCATTGTAACGAGCAAAAAAAAAAAAGACTGACATTTTTTGCATGATGCCGTTACCTAAACAGTTATGAACGCCCCATCATGGCCTTTTATATACACACATACAAAAGCTTGGGTAAGAGAAACAATAGAGCATGCAGAAATGGATGGAGGGCGACGGCGACGGGGATGACTTGGACCTCGGCCTTCAAGCCTTGGGGCTACAATACAGTACACACACCCAAGGGAGGAGGATGAGGCCCACGTTCGTTCTTGTTGTTTGTACTTCAAATAGCTGCAGCTACGCAAACTGTGCCAAGACAATCATCCGGGCGGTTCTCCTCCTCCCACCCGCGGATGAGTATCTTGTGCTCGTTCCAAAAAAAAAAAATAAAGTGCACAGCCACCCACTTGCTTCTACCTCGCAAGGAGACGATCACCCGCCATAATATTCATCAGCCTCTTTCCCACTCTTCACATCAGATGGTCCGCATCTTTGGTCATGAAAAAAATAAGGCACCTCTATTTACAAAAATCATCATCACACAATGCCCGCTGCTTTCATGACAGACCACCGTACGTGGGCTAGGTCTTCTGCGACCTGATCTTCGTTCTTCTTCGACCTCCGTCGCTTGCCAGTCGCCAGCATCTCCGGGTAGCAGCAGATCGCATGGCGCGCAAGATAGCTTTCAATCTCGGCTCGCGATTGATCAAAGGCCTGCCCTGAAAGTCGGTCGCGCTTCGTGAGGATGACCTGGTACGAGAGTGGCTGTTGATCCAAGAGCTGCATGATCTGTTTATCGGATTCCTTGATACCTGCCGTGGGATCCACGACAATAAAGAGTCGCTTCAGACTAGATTCGGAGGAAAGGTGGGGGTGGGTTGGGGAAGGAAAAATAATTTAGAGTCCTGATGGTGGTGGGGGAGGGCAGCAGCAAATAAATGAGTGCGTTGGTTTTTCACTTGCTTGCCACGTGTCCGCAGATAGTGGAGAATGAGATCTCCCCATTCGTCTCTGGACCGAAAGCCATAGCCGGGCATATCCACCAGTGTCATTTTCCCGCCAATGTCAAAAAAATTGAGCGCGCGCGTGTGACCCTGTTGTTCACGCCCGCCCCGCCAAAAAAAAAAAAAGCCGTCAGTCTCTTTCTCTTTCCTAATTCAGAGAACACTTTACGGGTTTGCTGGAGGTTCTGACAAGCTTGTTATTGTTGACCAGGCGATTGATCAGGCTCGATTTCTAGTGTCATGGTGATGATCAGACGAGAAACCGGAGCCCCATCCCCGTTTTTTTTTTTTTGTAACTCACCCCGACATTACTTCGACCAACAAACGCAATCTATATAGATTGCACACCCCAACCCCCATTTCAGTTTAAATAAAATAAAATGGATTTTTTTTTCTCGGTCCCTCCCCCCTTCCCCCACCTCCGGATTGGTCATGTTGGGTATCTGATTCGGATGCGTCGTGCTGATGAGGAAACGCGCTGGTTTTGCAAAGAACGCGGACGCAGCGTGCTTTTGCGACGAGGTCAACCGCTGCTGCGATTCAGGAAAGCGAATCAATGTGTAGCCCTGACGATGACCTGCTTCCAGGTGAGAGGCATGGGTCAGCACTGTTTCGTTCCGCAACGGTTGGATCGCACAATGAATACAGCGTCTAGCTAGCATTGAAGCAGGGAAAAGTGAAAAGAAACAACAAGGAGAGAAAAAATAAAAAAAAAAGCACCGTGCACTTTTTTCATCATACCCACCTACCTATACATACGCATAGATGAAAAAACTTCCATGATGTTATGGATTTCAAAACCAAGGGTGTTCGGGCAACGGATGCAACATTCATCGGGGGCCTCACAAGTAAAACCATGGAGCGGTGGTCCCCACCACCCACCACCACCACCACCCCAACCTCCACAGTCCTCCTTTGTGCATGTGCATGCATTCACTTTATTATGCGAGCGGATTGGGAAGGAGTCAATGCGATCAATAAGCTTACAGTTTAGAAAAAGACGGGTGGGGGTGGGAGAAAGAAGGGATAGATCAACGTGCAGAGAGAAGTGAAGAACAAGGTGAAGAGGGGACGTAATAGAATCTTTGTTTCAGTGCTGGCCGTAGTAGGAGGAAGACCCGGGTTGAGGAGGATAGCCGCCTTGTGACGATGGGGGATAACCCGAATAATACGACTGTGATGGGGGATAGCCCTGCGAGTAGGGCCCTTGCTGCTGGTAATAATCGCCCTGAGCCTGTGGATAGCCACTTCCACCCGCAGGGCCGCCGTACATGGCGGGAGGATAACCGCTGCCTGCGTTAGCGTATGCAGCCTGTCCTGGAACCATGGTCGGGGTGGACATCATCGAGCTGCTGTTATATGAGTATGAGGACTGTTGCTGGATGCCTCCGGATTGGAGAGACACCTGGCTCCCATTCGGGTCCTGGAGCGAGTAAGGATTCGGTGGTACAAGACCGGCACCAGCAGGCGGCAGGGCTTGCCCGGCGTGGTATTCTCCACTGCTTTGTGTGCCACCATATGAGTCCGCAGCATCAAATGCAGATGTGAATACAAATGTTTTATCACGGATGATACATTCAATCTTGATTTCCGTCAGACCAAAGAACATGCGGATGGTCATGTTGACTTTCTCGCCCGGACGTACTCCGTCCAATGTTGGCATACGGATCGGGAAATGGCCCACCTTCTTGACGAGAGAATGGGTCGTGAGGCGCGGCGGAGGTCCCTCGCCATCAAATGCAAAGAGATCTGCCATAAACATTTCATCAGCTGAAGCTCTCTCTCTTCTCGGCCGAAGGGTCCCTGTCTCATTTACCTGAATCTGTATCGTTCGGGTAACTAATGACGAAATTCTTCGACACGCACTCATCCACCTTCACGCTCTGGCCCCTCTGGACGTAAACACTGAAGCGTTGTCGACAATATTGCCGTCCGTCCACACCCACTACAGAGTATTCTGGAGGATCCAAGTCTTTGTTGAAGAGCATTCGCGTTTCAACACCATAGGTCCTCCGCGAAACACGCTCAGTCACAATCTGCGGGTTAAGACCAAAGTAGACAGCACCTCGGACAACAGCAAGCTCACCGCGAGGAGGGACACCAATCATACCGACCCGATTCGCAAAGACCTCCTCGACTCGACGGAACAAGTAGTTCGATTGACCGAAACCACCGACGAGGAAAATGGCTTCCAAATTGGGCGACTGAATAAGCTGACCTTCAATAAGCTGGAGAACTTGGTCGATGACCGGCTCAAAGACCTGATCCCTCAGCTCATTTGCTGGAAGACATAGGGAACCGTTCTCAAGCCCGATGCTCTCGTCCGTCAGGTCGCCGAGACCCATAGAGGCAGGCAGCTCCAGGAAATGGTCCTCCACACCATCAAACTCAGGCTAAACGATTTGCTCGCTTAGCAAACAACGAGCCGCAAAAACATCATTTGCGGGACTTCCCCGCTTTCGCCTCTGCCCGCACCCCGCCTTACCTTGATGATGTTGACGAAAGCGTCCATGATGTGTTCCATGGCGGAGTCGTTGATGCTGCCGAAATGGTAGAACTTGTTCTTGATGTACTCCCGCATACGCAGATCAAGGAAGCCCGAGCCGCAAGAACCACCGTGTCCGTTGGTCACCTCCTTTAGCGTGCGTCTAAGAAAATGTTCGTGAGCGGTGGTGGTCAGTTGCGGAAGAAAGAAAGAAAGAAAGAGAAGGATTCTAACCTGCCACCCGGCTGCTGATCAATTTCAAATACGATCAAATCCACAGTACCACCACCTGCATCGCAGATCATGAAACGTTGCCCGTGTGCTAGATTGAACTGCTCCGACTTCTTTTCGCAGTATAGTGCGGCGGCCTCGGGCTCGGAGATCAGCATCAGACGTTCGGGGTGGTCACCTCGTTGCACAAGTCCGGCGCGGATGGCTGCCTCGCGCATGGCTGCTTTGGCACGGTCGCTCCACATGGCTGGGACAGTCAGACACTGAACGTATGAGGCAGTTATTTTTGGCATGTTTTTTTTTACCACGCACATCCACACACACACCTCCGCCTGAACCCTTCCGCTCCCTTAACACTCACGTAACGGAACTTGTTCTGATCGTAGTTTCCTGCGAAACCCTTGAGCAACTCGTTGCACACGTGTGTGTGGAATGCACGCATATAGTCTGCAATCACATCTATCACGTTCAAGTTGTTGGGTAACGCATCCTGCTGCAAGTGTTCATCCAGATACAGCTTGAATTTGGAAAGTAGTAAAAAGTCGACGCTATTGGGTTTCATAGCTTGTCGACGAGCACCGTGACCCCAATCCACAAGCTGTGTCGATCCTTTCCGGTACAATGACAATGTGGGTGTCTGTAGAGCGTAGAGACAAAAAATACCGATGAGCAAAAAACCCCCACCACCCCATTTGCCCTCATTCAACCGAGACCAGTTCGCTTTTTTTACCTTTGGGTACACGTGATTATTTTGTCTAGGCCTAACAGACACATAACACACAAAAAGCGCAGTGAGTAATGAGATACTGGCAGGAGAACAAGAAAAAAAAAAGAAAGAAAGAAAATAAAAACCATTTAACAATATCGATCACTTCTTCATTCTGAGTGAATGCGTAGCAACAGCCCGAGAAGGTTGTACCTATGAAACAGTAAGAAACAACTTAAAACGCTTTACACTTGTGCATCCATGCTAACCAAAGTCAATGCCGACAATGACAGGGTAATCGGCGTAATTAAATCCTGAAGATGAAGTCTCCATCAGGTACCGGGAATAGGTGGTGGTTTTTGAAAAACAATAACAGGAAAGGGCCGACTCGACTCCGTTTGGGGGGGTGCGATTTTTTTTGGGTCAGAAATGAATTCCAATTCGGTTTGCTACCTACAAAAATAGTAACAGGTTGGGAAACCGCAGCAGCAGCATCCTTATTACAACTTGCACCAGAAAAAAAAATAAAATAATTGCCAATGTGGAACTGTGTATACATACACCGCTCTAGCTGCACTTTCACTTGGAAATATAGATCCTTCAGCCCTTCACTCCATTTTACGTCTTTCCTCCCCACATGTTTGCTAGATGACTTGGGGTGGAGGAGGGGAGGGGAGGGGAGGAAAGGAGGGGGAAGCGACGGACCAAACACATACAGAGTACACTTTCAGAACGGACGCCGATTACGTTGTTGTTGGGACTGGTATTTGGACTTGTTAAACAACCATCGATGTTTGTTCCTCTTTACGCCCTGCCCTCCCCCCACACGCGCCTCTCCCTCTCAAAACAGCAATCCACGACGTGGACAGCAATGAATCAACCGATGAACGGCGCCGCAACAGTTAGATAATAATAAAAAGATCAGCAATCGAAAAGCTGTGAATTGATTACCTCCCACTTCTCTTTCCCCCAGCTCCCCACCGCACCCACCACCACCACCGGCAAAAAAAAAAAAGTCAGCTGTTGAATTCATGAGGGGTGGTGGTGGGCGAGGGATACAACTGATGGGATCATAAACATCGTAAACGGGGTGAAGGGAAATCACACCCAAGCAGAAGAGAGTAGGATGGGGAAGGAGGCTTTGATCTGCTATTTTATGAAAAAAAAACATGCATTATGAAGGGCAGTTGCAATCGAGGCTGCTGGATTCTTTTTCTTTTTTGTAATGTTGCATTTATGGTTGCTCAAGAAAAGCATCTTCTGTAAGAAGAGAATCATGCAGGCGTGAAAATCCCTGCGCTTTACCAAGATTAGGTGCCGGATCTTTTGCGATGCACAGAGAGAGAGAGAGAGCACATTGGTATTATACATGTGGCGTAGAAACGTTATTCCCGCACCCACCCACCCACCCACCCGTCGTGCACAGTCGGCCCTGCTTTCGTTTGCATGTAACGGTTTCCGGCAATCCCGGCCAAAGGATAGATCCACGCATACAACTCCGTCGTTATTCTCTCCGGTGCTAACTAATCTTGGGGTAGGGCGGGCGGTCGGGCGGTCGGGGAGAGGTAGGTGTTTTTTTGGCGATGTTTGGCCTTTTCATCACTTTGTTGTGATCAGCTTTCGTATTTTGCAGATGCTTGCGCATTCCCGACTTCCCAGAGAACAAAATTATATAATATATTTGAACGCCCACCGAGCCGACAACCGCCCATCGATATATACGCGGACTATAGGGAGAATGCCCTATGCCGGGACGCAAGAAACAAGCGTCTTTTTTAGCAGCCGAACGACGTTGTCAACACCATGATTCGCATGGGATATAGGACCACCGGCTGAAAAATACCTACCTCGGTGCGTATAAACAAAAAAATGAGATTTATGGTAATGGACGCAGGTCGATGCGATGTGCATGCAGCAATTCATCAAAAACAATTCTTCAAAGAAAAAAAACATGGCCGCTTAAGAAAAAATGGGGGATATGGACAAATCCATATAAAGATGACCTATTTTTCTTTCTTTTTTTTTTCAAAAAAAAAAGGACGACAGTAAACTTTTTTAAAGCTTCTCAATCCTCAGCAACAATGAAAACCGGTATCTTTGTCTTCATCGCCATGGCTGTCTGTCCCGCCGTCATGGCCACGTACATCAACCAGGTCCAGGTGAAGGATAGTCCGAGCGCGTCGACGGGTACAAACGGAGTAAGTGCCGGCCCTCTTACTATACTAATTTGATCATGCATCTGAGAAAGCCTCCCCTCTTTTGTTCTCTTCCCTCTACTAGGGCTTGGGTCTCAGCGTCTTGGATGGATCCACCAACGTCCTGGGGAACCAATATTCTTCAGATGTCACTGTCATGCATCAAGAAGCCAACCACAATGTATAATTAATCCTTAGAATGAGCTCTGTGCGCACATGTATAAATATACATGATTTTCCTATAGCAATCCAGTATCGCGCCCCTGTTATCTTTTTGTTTATATATAAAGAAAACTGTCCCATTGAGATATCGTATTTGACTAAACCCATGACTTGCATGCTCTATTTTCCTGATTGGACGAAATCAGATATGCATAAAAACGTTTTACAAAAAGGAACAAAAAATGAGGAAGAGGGAATTCTACTTGAGAGAGAGAGAGAGAGAGAGAGAGTATAATGGAGAAGGACAACAGAGATTTACAGAGAGTATGTGGGGGAAGGGGGAATAATAGTAAAGATTAGGATTTTAAGCTTTTGCTGTTGATCGCTGCAAGTGAAGAGGAGACAGAGGATGAAAAGACTGATGAAGGTTTTCGGCTTTGTGTAGAAGGATAGAACTGCCGGAGCTGTTGGAGAACCATGCAGCGGGAGATGGGCTTTGATAAAACATCGTCGAAAGAGCCCGAAAGCTGGGCCGTTCGCTCGTAGGCAGTGATCGCCACAATGGGCGTATGTTGATTGATATTTTGCGTGGATTTGATCATCGTTGATGCTGTCTCGCCGTCGACTATGTAAGAACGTCGAAGTCAGTATGAACCAGGTGACAGAGGCATAGCCAGATCGTTTTGTAAGACTTACTTATTGGCATGCGGATATCCATAAAGATCAAGTCGAATTGTACGTCTCCCATAGCACACCTTATGGCCTGCGCCCCGTTACGTACAATGATGCACCTGCAGCCAACTGTGTGAAGAATCGTTTCAAGTATTTTGCAGCTGATGGGATTATCATCTGCTACAAGGCAATCGAGAGTTATCCGCGATGATCTTCTTGTTGTGGACGACACTAACTGTTGCTGCCTCGGTAGGTCATGATCGAGCGGATGCGGTGAATTGTCCATAGTGGACAAAGAGTGGTCACTAGGATACTGTTGAAAACAAGGGTTGTCGAGCGGAGGTGTGGGATAGTTGCCACTCTCGAGCTTGTGATGGTGATTGCCAGGCGATGACGCAGACCGTACACGTTGCGGAAGCCACGTCGATTTTTTCAGAAGCAAGGAATTCTCTGTTGATTTATTGCGCGGAACCATATTGGCTGATGTGGACGGCGAGAGGATAAAGGGAGTGTTCGGGAACGAGGCTGCTTGCTGGCGTCCGTCCTTGTGCATGTCAAAAACGGAACCTCGTTTGCGCAGCATTTTGCGAGGGACTATCAGAGGAAGCGACCGGCCACCTGCCATAGCTGTGCTACTGGTAGAGCTTGCTGTGCTTGCCACGATGCTGTCCTGGCGTATTTTGCGTATCGCGCTTTCGTTGGCCTTTTCAAGCATTGGTAAGTTCTTGTAAACAAATGTGCCAAAATCGTCCTCGTACAACGAGAGATCGTTCGGGTATTCAGTGGCTCCAACGTGCCGGACATGTTCTTGACCGGTGACGCCCTCGCTTGGCACGGGGATGAGCTTTTCAGGATTCTGCTCGAGTATAATGGCGCGTGCCCTCTGTACCTGCTCCTTTGCAGATTCGGTCATCAGCTCGTTCTCATCGTCTGGCTCTAGCATAGCTGCTCCACGCGAGTCAAAATAATCTGTATCTTCCGCATCAACCGGCTGAGGTACGAAGCCTGGAGTCTCAGACATCAGTGTGTCCCAATTGATATCCTTGAAAAAGGGGTGACTCTTGACCTCCTCCGCCCCGTTTCTTCCAAGGCGTTTTTCTGGATCGAGTGTAAGAAGTCGTTCAATAAAATCACGCGCTTCAGGCGACAGATCAACTGCATCTTCATGCCATTCAATGCGTCGGGAAAGGATATTCTCAAACACCTTGTCCGTCGTTTCCGCATGAAACGGCGGGAATCCGTAGAGAAACTCGTAGCAAATAACGCCGAGCGCCCACTAGGAAGAAAATAAATCAGTCGTGAGGTCGCGCCTTATAAATACTCATTTACCCAGTCGACCATTGCATCCTGGCCCGTGCCGAGGATACTCTCAGGTGCAAGATAGTCAGGAGTTCCTATAGCCCCACCAGGCGTTGATTTCTGTTGGAAGACCCTTTCAGGATGTATATAGCCCGGAGTCATGATTCCCGGTGTGCAAATCCCAAGGTTACTTGAGTAACTTGTGCTTGATCGATGCCGCTTTGCGACGCTGCTATCTGAACGGGTCAGGGTAGGAGTTATATCCCCGACGGGTGTACCAGGTCCATCCGCAGATGTTGCACTGCTGGCCATGGACCCTCGTCGTTGACCGCTATCAAAAAGCAAATTGAAGTAAGACGGCCGGCAAAATATCGGAGGAAGGGACTGATCCTCTCCAGCTGGTGATCGGGGCGGCGTCCCTAGCCGAGAAGGTGCTGGGGAAGTGGATTGGGGATGCTCAAATGTATCGCTGTTGGTCAGATTGTCCCTCACACGACGATCAAGGAAGCCTATCCGCGACAAACCGAAGTCAGTCAACTTGATGTGTCCTTTTTGGTCAATCAGCAGATTATCTGGCTTCAAATCCCTTCATGTATGGACGTGTCAGTAATAAAATCATACATAAAAAAAAGAAAGAGAAGGTCTATTTCTTACCGATGGACAATGTTGTGGCTATGGAGATAGTCAAGTCCCAGTGTCACCTCGGCTAAATATTTGCGTCCCCACTCTAGAGGGAGGCTTCCAAGCATTTTTACGAGTGCAGAACAATCACCGCCGTTCAGGTATTCGAGGACCAGGTAAAGGTAATCTTTTGATTGGAACGTGTAGTAGAGTTTTGTGACGAACGGGCTATCAGTCTGAGTCATCAGAATCATTCGCTCGGCTTTCACATTGGTAACCTGGTTCTTTGCGATCATGTCGGACTTCTTCAGAAACTTGATCGCATAGTAATCGCCTGTGGTCCGCTTTTTGGCAAGGAAAACAGAGCCAAATGCGCCCTTGCTGATCGGCTTGATGATTTCAAAATCCTTGATACTTTGAAGTGAAGGCCGCGGAGTGACAGGGATCGACAAAGGAGATGTTGGTGATCGGCCAAGTGTATCCCGGTCGCAATTTTTCGGTGTCCCGCACGTGTCGAGTTTTTTCAGGCACTGTTTCGAACGTGTTTGCTCCAATTCTTGGTTGTGCTGCTGCTGCTGTTGTTGTTGCTGCTGTTGTTGTTGCTGCTGCTGCTGTTGTTGTTGTTGTTGCTTGAGCTTGGATTTCTTTTGTTTCCGAGTGAATCCATTCATTTTCTTTGACTTCCAAAGCTTGAGACGGCCCAACAGCGTTTTTTTGTCTGGCTTTTCTGTAGCTGTCCGTGGTTGCTGTTGTTGGTGCTGGTCAGGAGGCACTCTTTGCTCCTCTGATGAGTCTTCAACAGGCACAAATTCTGTCCAGCCATCACGCTCCTTTATTCTGCTTTGGTATTCGGCACGAACACGCTCGTTGTAGTCCAGGCGATCCTGCATCCTGTTCACTGTCTCAACCTTGGCTTTTATCATGGCCTCAACATCTCGAACGAGCGACATGCTCTCCGTGTCATCCACGTGTGGCGGTCTCCAGTTTAAAATTTGGATTATTTGATTACGCCAAAGTGCGTCTTTGTGCTGATCAAACGCATCTGTTCCTGGAATTGGAATGCTTTGTGCCACTTGGAGGATTTCAATCAAACTTTTATAAACAGTCAGTTCACATTCGTGCAACTCCACCTGGGCAGGTTCTTCAAAAGGCAAGCATTCGCAGTCAGATATCATTTCATGGCTGCTGGAAAGCATTAAATGGTCTTGCTTATGTGGCTGATATCGAAGGCCACCATATTGTACGATGCAATCGACAAGGTGCTGTATATTTTTCTTTGCCTCCTTGAGATTATCATTGCAAATAATCACATCCATTTCGGTCCTGTGCAGTTCCACACATAATTCGGCATGTTGCTCAAAAAAGGCGGCGACGACCCACCGTTCACAGATGTGGCAGAGAACAGGAGGAAGTTCCAGCAATCCAGATGTGGATGAAAGCAAAATCTCTGAACCCGGTGTTCCAGTGCCACAGGAAATAGCGCGTCGCATAGTCACCGAACTATGGGCCTCATCTGCTGCCTCGGAAATGGGTTCCGAAAAAGATCTATTTCGATTGGTTCTATCGGATAAGGAGTATCTTGACCCGTCTCCATCAGCCGGAGCCGCAAACGACATCAAAGACCCATTGCAGGATGGATTTTCAGTTATGACTTTCAGAACCCACATGGTATGGCTAGGTTCATCTGTGACACGGTCGTAAATAAGGATACCTTTGCCATCCATGTCTACCCGGTGATCGCCACGGATAATGGAAAACTGAATTTCCACTGTTCTTGAGTCATCGGAAAGTAGCTCCTTGGTGGCCTCTCTGAATACCATGCTGTCATCTTCTAAAAGCAAGTTCGATATCTCGGTTCCAATCATGCGCTCAGTGTCCATTCTGCATGAACGAAAGCAAAAGAAGAAGAAATAAGGTCAAAAAGCGTGAATTTCATCGTTGGTTTTGTGTACGTTACCCAGTGACACTCTGCCAAATCGGACTCATATACTGCACTGTATCTGAATCCAACCCTAGCTCCATGACTATGGTTCGCATCTGACCACGGTCGGCTGCTTCCTGAAGCTGACAAAGATCAGAATTCTCTCCATCGCATGTACCATCTTGTTCCACAAACGACGATGATACCGACGACGTCACGTCAGGATCCACTTTGGAAAGGTCGAAAGAACCTGCATCACTTGGGTTGGATTCATTGTTATGTGTTGCCGAGGGCCATGCTGCGGACCAGAACCGGCGTTCGGCTTCCCACCACTCGATTGCCCGGTTAAATGCAGCTACACCGAGAAGAATACGCATATACCACTCTCTGCAGGGCCACTCCGGATGCTGTTGCTCCCACTCGAATCCAATGGACTGGATTCGATCCATCAAACTCGCGTATCTTAGAGGTTCGGATAAAAACGAATAAAGCGAAGTGTCAATGACTTTTTGCGCTAGACTAATCAGTTCCTGCAAGGTTAGAATAAACAGAGTAGGTGTGTAACTGTCCTCGGAGATCATGGGGACCTCGAATGCCGTCGTGGCTGGCGCAAGTGCCGATGTGGAAGGCAACGGAAGATATCCGGAATGTTCGTCCGCGACGCCTAACAATGTAGAAAATTCGCTCGTTCGGAACTCGTCGTCCTGCAACAAAAAAGCTTGGTTTGCATCGCCATACTGGAGGCCTTTTTCTACAAAGTTGTTGAGCCCTTCCACTGCCTTTTGGAGCTCATTGTCACACATGTACTTGGCACACTGTAGACGCGATTTGATACTCTGTCGGACTTTCGCTACAAACTTATCTTCCGTGCCGCTGTCCGGAATCCCGAAAAGGTCACCCGAGGTGCGTAGATAATCTGTCTGGGAGGTGAACGATGGCTTAAAGTCTTCATGACGAGTGGTTATTTCAGAATATGGCAGCAGACTTTCAGTTTCTTCCGCTGCTGGCTTAAACGATTGGCGAAGGGGCGATCCGGCAGGAACAGCATTAACAGTGCTGGTAGTACATGAGGAAAATAATCGCTCCTCTTTGCGATGTGGGTTTCCGAGTAGGGCAAGGCGGCGCGACAGGTCGCTTACATCGACGGAAAGGCTTCGGTGGGATTCGAAACGGATATGAGCAAAAGTATTATCTCTCGGAATATACATATATCTCTTTCGATCGTTTGAAGAAGCAGTGTATCGTTTTTGCTCTGATGCACTTTCAGCATATTGACGAGCATGTATAGACACATCTGCCCACCATGGCATGAGTTTGGAACATATTAGATTACGGGTTGACTCTTGATAATATTCCATGTTTAGTCGATCGACCCAATCTTCCCAGTGGACATTGTAAAAATCTGTCATTGGTTCATCTTTGACTTGTGAGGATATGTCGGTTGATCGACTTTGCGCCATGGGAAAGGAAGAAAAAGAAGGTTTTATGTAACTCTTGTGTTTCCACCGATACCAGTTTGTGAGCCGGGCAAGATGAAGCCACTTCGCGTAAGGGTCATCTATAGGAAAAGGCTTAGATATATTTGAATACGAATGATCAGTAAGTCTGCATACTCTACCTTGGATAGGCGCCTCAGGTATAGACACTATATTAACATCATCAGAAGCACGATGAATCGGATCATTGAACTTATTAGATCTGAGGACAAGAGCAGGATATAGGAATGAGATGTTTTCATGATAACTTGAGGAATCAAAAGAACAGCAGTCTGAGGCCAATGTTCCTTCTTCCTGATGTACTTCATTATGGTGAGTAAAATGAGCTGTCGACGATAAGGCTGATGCGCTTATGGCGGTGTTGAGGTCCATTTCGGCGACGTCCTTATCAGCATCGAGAAGCGCATCTTTTTCTGCAGAAAACTCCCGTTTCATTAGCGACCGGAGCGAGTGTTGATGAGTTGGTGACTTGCTTCGTGGGGATCCGGGGATGGTTCCAGCATAATTATTGCATTGCAGTGGCGCTGTGACATTGTATGAGGAAGTATTTCCAGCTTCCGTGTCAGGAATGGTAGTTCCGTGCGCTATAGACCATGTGTTATTTAAACGTTCTTTCCCTGGATTAAGAGAAAAAAGTTAGCGATTTATCCTTTTATGAGGTAAATAGCTATATACCTTTCGACATTGTTGATGAGACTGTAGGGGATGCCACAGGGAGCAGCAAAGGCTGGTAAACTGATGGCGACCCTGCAGATATGCAGTTATAGATATCGGCATCTGTGTCATCTGTCGATACTGAAACATTCCGTGAATGCCCACCGCGATAGTGAACATTCGCCGTTCGTGCTACTGAAGGGTCGTCAATGACGGACGGCGCGTTGCTGTCTGGCCTTACACGCGATCGACAAGCGAAGTGGTGGTTGTGGGCCGATGTACCCAAAAAGATGGAAGATGAACTGCAAGTAGAACCTTCATTGATATTGCTATTTTCCGAGGATGATTCGATCCAGCTTCCATGTTTTGATCGAATGCGGTAACGACCGCCGCTGCCGAGGGGCGAAATGGGTTGCTTGTCGGACGACGGAGACCTACGTTGCGGAGATCGGTTCATATTGCCTGCGGAATGCGGATTGGAGTTGGACAGATTGTCAATGGCAGCCAGAGCGTCAACGTTTTGCTCGTTTTGTTTTACGAACAATCGACTATTGTAACGGGATTGCTGCAATGCCTCTGTATCTGTATGAGTTTCAGCATAAGACTGGTTTTCAACAGGAGGACAAAATGGTGATCTGCAAAAATGGGAATGGCTGCCTGATTGCGTTTGACATTTACTAGCAGGCGTCATTGAGAGAGAATGGGAGGAGAAGCATGATGGGGATGAAACATCGGTCCATTCGTCGTATGACAAAAGCGACACTTTACTAGAATGTCGCTTCACGAGGAGAGGTTGCGGAATAGGTACACTTCGTAGCCTGAAGGACGAAGCCTGTCTGTTGACAGCGGCAGGGGCCGTTGAAAAAGAGGGCGGTGGTGGCTGCGATGTCACCGGTGTCGTCGGCGCTTGATGGTGATGATGTTCCATAAATGATATTTCTAGACGGATTAACTTACAGGCAATGGAACACGAGGATGGATAGTTGAGGAGAGCCTAGAAAGCAATTGCGTCACTCAGTGGGGAAGCGTGTGCAGGCTTTATCTTGCGATGACGAAAGGCTGGCAGGGGATCATGAATTGAGAGAAGGAACGAAGATAGAGGGTGAAGATGATGCGAATCGAGAGAAGAAGAGGTGAAAAAGAAAGAGAGAGAGAGAAGTTAAAAAATGAAGTGGGCGAAAGAAGGAAAGGAGATGGAAACCACAACTAAATTGGATTGATTTGTTGTCGTGAAAAAAATGTGAGGCACCTGATAAAGAGAAAGAGACCATAGATAGAGTAGATCAGTAACAGGAATAGGAAGACTCCTCTCCTATAAACATCCCCCAACCGTATCTCTTCTTTTTCTCTCTGGGTCCACTGTCCCCTTGTATCATTTTCTTGATTGGTTGGCATCACTCGGATGTCGACCTCTCCGTTCCTCCTTTTTCTGTTTCTGAGATTTTGGGTCCTCATTGCCTGGCCAGGCACCACCTCATGAAGAGTTAGCGATAGTGATTCCAGAACGATGTGGACAGTGTCCCATTTACACCCTGTCCTTTCCTTTTTTTTCGAGGTGAGATCAATCTGTATGTGCGTACGTGCATGTATAGCTGTGTGTATGTGTGCGTAAACGGGATGGCGGAAGGGTGATGATGGATTGGGATACAATTGAGTATGTGTGGGTACGCTATGCATGCATATCAGTAATCCATATCCAACTACTCACACTTTTATGGCGCAATCTTCCCACAGCCTGCTCTGTCATCAATTCACTCTCTTTTTTTTGTCGCCTGTGGCACTTAATCATGCGCTTTCCCCTAATGGATCCATATCCATTTCATTCAACCTCTAATTATGGGAAGAAGCTGTTTGTGCACATGTGCGTGCGTGAGAGTGAGAGAGAGCGCGAGCGCAGGTCAGGCGTTGACATTTGTGCACAGTGGCACTTGGAAATGAAGAGCGAAAGGAAGAGAGTATGCGTGCATGTGTATGTGTGGATGGACATCTGTCTGGCGATGGGAGTGATCCATTGTCAGCTGACTTACGATTGTCATACCATTTGACCTAGAGCACTAACGAACATGGTTGCACGGGCCAAGCAGCGATCTATTGCCATCGCTCATTTGGTAAGCAGTCACAGACAGCCGATGATGCATAGGTTATATGAATAAAAGGAGGACTATAGCATATAAAAAGAAAATAGATGGGATTCATGATCAACGTTGCCAAACAAACGGGCTTAACTGTTTCCTTGGTTGACATTATGGGACCCGGCTGGCCGAGGACCTAAGCGGGAAATACCGTTGCACAGACTAACATCTTTCGATAAAAAAAGAATGTCAACACCATCGCAACATACCTTCCAACACCAGCATGTGTCTATTTAATACATCCAATGTCGCACTCAGCTCCTATTGATGCCGCCCTGACAGAAAAAAAACGATCTCATGTACTTGAAATTCGTTTCTTCCCCAAATGACAGCCTTGTTTTATATGAAGTTCTAACACGTCAGTAACTACATACTCCTCGTCTCTCATTCCTCTTCGGAGCTAATAGCAACAATGTCAATTCCGCGACCTGCAGCAAAGGATGGGCTCAGTTAGCCACCAGAGCGTTTGATTCCATTAGAACCTTATAATCCGCTTCCCTATTTTGTTTGTACCATCTGATATCTACATATTTCGTTCGGTTTCATCAGATATGAGGGCAATGGCAGGAATGCTCTTCGTTTTGTTTTTATGGCTGTCTTCTTTTTTCAGTAATAAAGTGTTTCACATGGATACTGTCGAAGCAAGGCTCAGCAGAGTCACCATGGAGTTACCAATGCCATATTCGCAAGCATCATGAAAGGAGGACAAAAACTTGAGAAAATTCCGTTCTCGAAACAATCGGATGTACCCATCCGAAATTTTACAGGTGCTGTAGTAATAAAAAAAAATAATCGCTAACATCAGGGTGGCATAGGAAATCCGCTCAAGAATGGATCGAAAGACGGTTGTTGTCTGTTAGGTTCCTTCTTGTTTGAAAACTTTTCGCATCGTCGCCGAACGTATTAGGGATAAATAATCATGCACAATGACGCCGCCGACAGCCCGTGTTCATTCTTCATTTCCAACGGTTGAATTTTATACTACTAGCTCACTGTTGTATCGGAAGTTGCCAATACATAGCATGTAGATTATTTGTCACTGGTTGATGAAAAAGAACATAGACAAAGATACTCATTTAAGAACAGTTGCCTTTGAAGACATCGCACGAATGTGCTTTGGCTGGAAAATTAGATTGCCTCTTCATTTGTCGTTGTCATGCCTCTGGATAGGGATCCCAGGTACCCGCTCCACGATCTTACAGCTAGGAAGGTGTCATCTATCCGCATATTCATCCACGTATCCCAAGAGCTTCACTGTAACAGCCCACTCCCTAATATATTGCATATTTTATATGAATGCCACGTTTAAAGGGGAATTACGTACTTGTACAGCGGATGTTCAGTTTTTGTGATATTTTTGGCTCCAGCTAACACATCCCATCTTTACCGATTCGCTTCTGCTAAAAATATATTACTATAACCATATACCATTACTTTTTAGCAGGCGATCATTGGAGAGCGCTCCCAGTTTGGGGTTGATGGGCCTTGCCTTTCATATTTTCTCCCTTGCCCAAACCTTGTGTATAAATAATGCGAGAGTTTCGGCAAATAGGGTTTTCGATATACATAAAAGTATCGCGCTTGACAAGGTGTTCATGTTGAAAGATGGGCTCAGACTCTACGTATGCGAACTCTCCCGGTGCTACATGTAGTGCTGAATGGGATCACCGCTAACCCAGGGATGCATCTGAGTGATTCTGCGGTGATCGAAAGAATCCGGGCTTAGCCTCAAAGTGAGAATGGATCTGTTCCAGTAAACGCCACGGTTCCCGTAACCGTAGAGATATGATGAAGGTTGTTCGACGCCATATAATGTCTCCGAGGATTGGGCAATCAATAACACACGATCGCATCTTTACCAACGTCATACGTACTGACTTTCGGCCATTGCTGGCAACCAGCTAAGGCATGGACTATGGGATTTCGGGCTGAGGAATTCCAGGAAACGATCTGAAATATCTCCTACATATCCGATCCGTGCACTAATGTATATCATTTCCTTTCGTTAGGTAAGGACACACAGAGATCAATACTGGTCTTGAGAGTCACTTGTGATATCCATTCTCCTACCAGTGTATCATCGTAGCGCGTTAATTCGGCCCCCCCGGGGGCACATGGGCTTGTTTTATTTTCCAAGTCGGGAGATACTGTACTCACACAGACACACACACACACATGCACCGGCAACTCCGCTACACACTCAAGTAACGTTAGGTACTGCTATGCTGCGCTGAACACGGTTTTCTAGCTCTCTTGCACCTTTTTCTTTATACGCCCATCCACCCCATCGCACTTCATGTTGGGCTCTGATCCGTCAAAAAAAGTTATTGGAGAGCTTATTGTGGTAGCTCTGAAAGCAGTAACGTATTCCCTTTTATTTTAACTGCCACAGTCCTATAACGCCCATAAACCGCTGACTATGCTTTCGCTTATCTGTTACGGCTCCTAAAGCGAGAATTGCCAAACGTCGAGGTTTGTTAGATAAGCCATGTGGGGATTGAAACGTGAGCGAATATATATAAAGCGAAGGCATCTAGGTTGTGGGGAAGCAAGACCCGTTTTGTATTTTTCGGCTGGGCGAGGTAGCAAAGAGGACCAAGACTGATTATCGCGGAGGACAACGGCCTGTGTGGGATGATCAAGTAAGTAGAGGACGCGAGATAGAGGCACATGTAGAGCTGCTGATATATACGCTAACTACGGTACCTAGGTCAACCTGCCAGTCCCTGCCAATAAAACCACGATGCGCGTTCAGGTGTTTGATGAGGACTCGAGCCGGGAAGAGCTGATTTGTGAAGGAGAGATCGATTTAACCACTGTGCTCCGCGAGGGCGAACAGGACCGTAAGTGAGATAGAGAATCTTTTACTACAGGCTGGCCCTAACGGCGTCTCTTTTCTGCTCCAGAGTGGTTCCCGCTTAAAGTCAGAGGCAAGAGTGCTGGTGAAATTTATCTCGAACTGACCTTTTATTCAGCGGTAAGATATTGATGGCGTACGCTTGCCTTTTGTGTAATATTTGGACCTCTCCAGCGCGAACCACCAAAACGACAACCGACCAGGCTTTACAGCGGCCATCCTCAAGGACATCCTCCACAGCAGCAGCAACAACAACATCATCAGCACCCATACCCTATCCAACAACAGCAACAGTATCCTTATTACCAGCCCCAACAGCCTTATCCGCCTCCCATTCCTGCGCAATCAACGTCAACACCCGCTATTGGATCGAGCGCAGGTCCCCCGCCCTATCGCCCCCCGAGGCCTGCGAACATTGAAGACGGCCATCCTCCTCGGCAACATATGCCTCCCCGCATTTCACCCTCCAACTCAATAAATCCAGGTTTCCCAGAGATGCGCCCGTCCACTTCAAGCAGTACCGCACAATCAGCGCCTAGACCTTTTCCAGAGATGCGCCCGTCCTTGTCGTCCGGTACTAATGCATCGAGCGCCTCTTTTGGTGGTTACTATCCTCCTCAACCAGGCAACAACGCCTCTTTGCTATCATCGGCTTACAGACCTCAAGGTCAACCCGCACCGTATGGAGGCAGACGTAAGATAATTAAGCCAGTTTTGAGTCTTGATTAACCCATTTCTTTCGTTCTCAATAGCTCCCATGGGTTTCTATTCTCCTCATGTTAGCTTCATCGAGCCTCAATCAATGCCTGGAAACTATGCTCATTCTCACAGCCCGGATGGCAGACCATTCGCTGGCCCTCAAGCACCTTATCCCCCTCATCAGGGAGGTGGCGGCTCAGGGTATCCTCCTCATCTTGGTTATCCTCCCACTTCTGGCCCGCCTATGACACAAGGCGACTATCCTTCCCAGCATCAACAGCAGCAGCATGGCTACCCGCCTTACTAAAAGCATGACTGCAACTACTGCACCAGTTAACATCGATCAGCCGAAAGCTGTATTCAAATTGAAGAAGTATGCAGGAATCATGTAATTAAGCAATAAAAGGGATCATTGCTTTTCGGTTGCGCGGATAGTCCTTGAACTCCTTGCGGTAACGCTTGTGCTTATTAACAGCCCAGATGTACATTTGGCCGGTTGCAACAATGTTGAAGAGCCATGCTATCATATTGAATTCCCCTTAGGATCGGTCCTCGCGTGTTCCTCCTTCCCGACAAACTTACCGCTCCAACTGGTGCTGAGGAAGCACACAGCAGTCCATCCAATAGTCTCAAAGGTATAATTGGGGCAAGAAACCAAGTCGAAGCCATAGCCATAAGGGATATTGCGGTCGCGGGTACCAGCAGGTCGGAGATTGCGCAAGGTGATGTGGGTCAACAAATTAGACAATTCAGCCCACTGATTCATACAAGCACTGGGTGAGTTCCCTGGGTTATATGATTGTTCCTGAAGTCACTTACTGCCCATAAAGCAACCGCGCCATAGAGCCAGACATCGCTCCTCTCGGATGCCTTTTGACCAAGTGCAAACCAAGGGCCGTAAACCCAGTAGGCAAGATTCACGCCCGAGAGGATCCAGTAATGGCCCGAGTTTTTGAACACGTTGAAGAAAGGCATTGTTCCGTGCGAGAAGCGGTGAACGAAGATTGTCTCCAGCTCGCGCTTAATAAAATGAAGCATGCACATCCAGTAGACTGTCGTCTGCATGGGCGAATGCGCAAAAGCTTCGCCATAGATGGATTTGCTGAGGTAATAAAAGATGGGATGAATAAGCAAAGGACCGCCATATTCGATCAGGAACACGGTGCGCCAGCCAATTTGAGGTCCTGTGGATAAAACGCAAAAGTGGGACGCAACCCTTTGTCAGCGCGTCATGCGCGGATGAAGTATTATACGCATCTGCGTGCCACTTGCCAAGATCCTTGAATTGGATTGTTGCACCATCAGTGACACCCAACTCGGCGAGCGTCTTGTCTTTGTCAAGTGGCTTTTTGTCCTGGTCTGTCAAGCGCTGGCGGTCGGGATAATATTTGGGCAGTTTGGCTTCAATAGCCTTGGAGACCTGGGCGACTGTGACGGTCTCTGGTGTGCCGTCAAGCTCCAGTGTCAATGGGAAATGAGTCGATTTTGGATTACGCGATGCGACGGTCAGCTTCATGATGCGTCGTCTTCGAAAGGAAAGAAAAAAAGTAAGGAAAGGGAAAAAATAAAGACGCGGGAAAAATAACGTGGGCACCCATCATTTGGGCAACACCGCCAGTTTCTGGGACCGCCCGCTCCCCGCCCGTTTTCCTTTTACATGTAGAAGACGCGATGTCTTTCTTTATCCTGATAAAGTATTCCCAAAGCTCAAATAGAGATACCTTGGATCTTAAGCTTAGATTGATCTTCTGTTTTCGTCGTAGCGCCCACCCTTGACGATATCCATTGGTACGATCTTGGTCATTATCGCCTAGTCGGAGCTACCCAGTGCGCTGACTCATCATCCAGTGAGCACTCGATTTACCGGATGAACGAGGTCGCTTTCGGCGATGGGATAGGGTGCATAAGTACCTTATCCGCCCGATCCTCTGACACGCTACATGCTTCATTTTCTGCAGATATTAAGCTAAACCCACCCCCGTCCTTTCAGAAGAGGGCCGGGCAAGTTTTTTGCGCAATATCGTTTGTCGTGATTTTGAGCGATAGTGGGGATATTGATCTATTTTTTCGTTCCATAGACAGTAAGAATTCCCAAATGAGCTTATGAATATTAACAGCGTCATGTGGTTGTTGAGGACTAGGATATTAGAGAGGATGTATCCTTCTTAGAGATCATCTACGTACTTCACATCTATGTGACCCGTTATGTATTCTGACCCAGGGTACATCACATTCAGATAAAATAAGCAGGATTCGAGTATGGCTACGTACACAGGCCAAGATAAGATCAGATTATCCAGTGATACATAGCCAAGCACCCAGAAAGACATGAATATCACATACCGCAGTATCCGTTTTACCAACGCATTCAGCGCATGTCATCTGTTATTTTCATTTATTTTTCCATTTCGTAGCACTTAAGCAGCGGCGACATTCAACAGAAATCATGACGGTTCTTCCATTAAGCTCTAATAGCTTATAATGAAGGTTTCCCAAACAGGTGTTGACTAGAAATGACATGGATACTCGCCTTGTTTATAGCCGACTCCTCGCTTCCTTTCTGTAAACCCCGTATTCATGGTCATGGTTGTATTGCAATGGACCGCAATGTATCCCACCCATCCCTCCATTTTACCTAGCCTAGAAATACCTTCGCTTGCATCGGGATTCCCAGCAGGTTGTCTCTCACGGTTCGAACCTATTTTGACCTCGCTAGTGTACTGTTTTGTTGCTTTTTTCTCACCCTCAGATCAAGGTCAACAGTTTGGATGGATTCTTTATCGGGAGGAAAGCCTTATTAAATGAATAGCACGCCGCGATTGGCTTTTTTAAGGCCCAGCAACTATCAATGTCATCTTTTAAATGTATATAACATTCTTATCAAAAACCACATCCAGATGTAACATTCTCTTTATATATTCAAAGTATACGCTTTGTCGCTGGCGAGACCAAAGTATACATAGAGCGTGCCGACGTGATCGAATATGTACGTCTTAGCGCCAAAGAGTGACCGTAGAAAACAGCAGCGGCTGTGGAAATACTATTACAAAACGATTATACCGAGTCGATGCCTTTTGGATGCATGCGCTTAAGTCTCTGTCACTGTTAGAGCAGCGGAGACCCCGTGGCCGGGGGGGGGGCAAAATAATACTTTATTTTCAATAAAATTTGTCGCATGCAAAAGAAGGCCGAGACCTACCCATTAGTCAACAGAAAATATCAGCCGCCCTTCTTATTCTTTAACTTACGCCGAAGGTAGCTAGTTGTACCATTGCGGTGACAATGGCGGAAGAGTTGGAGGAAGGACCGAGGAGGGACAACGTCGACGGACCAACGACAGCATCAGCTGCAGAAGCAAACGAACAGAAGCACCCAAAGCCCATATCCTCTCCTCTCGAGGCACTTGAGTTTGGCTGAAATCGTTATTTACAGAGGATCCGTAATATTAGAGGATTTCAGAATGGAACAAGGGTGACCTATTGCCTTTTTACTTTGCTCTTGACAGCTGACCAGTAAACCCAATTGGATTGAGTTCAGGCGAGTATCGTAGATAAGCACATCGATGTCCTGGACTCTCGCTGTATTTAGAAATATCCTCAGCCTTGTGGATAGGTACACTCTCCATTACCAAATAGCAGCCCTACATATGCTCATATTTATCCTCGTCCATCGTAGCCTTAAAGTTGAAATAATATCCAGTTACAGTTCCTATGCTCGTAACTTCAGATTGACCTACCCGTTTTCTTTTCCTGATTGGGGAGGGGCTGTGGGAGTCTCAAGCTACGTTTAATGATACCTGATACTGAGATTGCTCCCAAGATGGCGGTTTCTCTTCTTTTGTCTTTGGTATTGTGGCCACTGCAGGGGTCCCTTTCTTGAACCACGCCATGCTGCGTTTTATATTCATATGGAATCCAGACTCGTCAAGGAAAACGCATTTTTTTCTAAAGTCCATGCCGGTCCTGTCCCATTTTTGCACCCTGTCAAGGCGCTCTTGGACCTTCGCACCATTATTCTTGTCTACAGGCTGAATCCTGGCCCTTTTCAATGACACATTTGAATCCGTTTTTCATAAAGCGATGGGGCGCCGTTTTGGATAGTTTGAGGCCCTCAAATCTTTGGAGCAGTTGCTCCACCAGCTGCTCTAGGACAACGGATGGATTCTCATCAATGCATTTTAAAATAACGCTCTTATGCTTTTCATTCAAAATACGCGAACGACCCCCTCTCTTTAGGTTTCTTAAAGATACTGTCAGGTCTTTCTCATACTGTAATGCCCATAGCTGGGGTGAACAAACATGGATTCCTAGCAGCTGATGCACTCAAGACTTTCTCAAGGAATATTGTTCGAAAAATCTGACGTTGTCTTGGTCAGTGTAACTGCTGCTTGATGCCCGCTTATTTTATTCGAATGTCTGTATTCTTTCGCTTGGGAATGTGCGTGGTAGTTAAGATCAGAGTTGTCTCTGCAAGATATGCTACGCAGATATTCAGTGCGAGAAAACAAACAGATTGCAGAGAGTACACTTCTTCATCAACAACATAGTCCATAGGTTCAGGACAGCCACGTTCATCAGCACCATGACCTTGGTCACTTTGTAGAAAATAGGTTGCTCATTCCAGAATGTAAAAGTGTATAAAGCGAAAGAGCCAAAAGGAAGAGATGGAATTGCCAAGCGACATCTTGCCGTGGATGCATGTGACATTCGATTTGTAAAAAGTTACCCTTGACCATGGGACCACGAAAACTCAGCGCGCGCGCGCGCTCTCTGTGTGTCTCTCTCTCCCTCAGCGCCTTGGAAAATTTTTTGGAGCGCGTGCCTGAGGCAACTATTTCGTGGACTTCTTTATTTCCCTTCAGGATAAATTACGCAATGGCTGGGACACCTAT
The DNA here is from genome assembly GCA_025716815.1 of Dichotomocladium elegans. Taxonomy (NCBI): domain Eukaryota; kingdom Fungi; phylum Mucoromycota; class Mucoromycetes; order Mucorales; family Lichtheimiaceae; genus Dichotomocladium; species Dichotomocladium elegans. The sequence goes on along the minus strand of JAIXMN010000036.1, from coordinate 151,385 downwards.
GGATTCAACGCCCGGTACGCCAGTCGGCAGAACGCCTCGCGCATACGATCAGCCTTCCTTCAATCTTCCACCTTCTTCTCCTGCTCATTTCTCGTCTCAATTCGGCCTTGCGCAGACCCCTGGCTCGCCATCGCAGCATCGTGCGCGATTCCGCCGATCCGAGTTCTCATCGTCCCTTATTGGTGATGATGTCGCCGAATCTCCTTTTGTTTACCCTCAGACGCCTACGCGCCAAGTGGGCGCGTACGGATCGCCCTACTCGCCGCGCACACCACGCACTGCGATGTTTGTTCGGACACCGGTGTTCCATAGCCAGACGCCGGGCGCCACACAGACCGCAGGCACTCCGATGACGCCTGCTGGAGGCCTTCGCTTCCATTCGCAGCTGGGCATTGACAATGACACTCAGGAATCCGACCCGTCGCTGGCTGTACGCCTTATCTGGGGTACAACTGTCAACATCCACGAAGCCATGACCACCTTCCGCGGATTCTTGACCCACTTCAAGATCGCAGACCGCAAAATCAAATATAATCAGGCTGTTCTTCCAGCAGACAATGAACCCTTCTATCCTAAACTTCTGAGAAAGGTATATATTTGTTGATCTGTTGAAGGAAAAAAGTCAATAACAAAGCAAAATGAAATCTTGTGTGTAGATTCATGACGATGGTTATGGTTCTGTCAACCTGGATTGTCGTAACCTGCTCTCGTACCGAGGTACTCACAAGCTCTATGACCAGCTTGTGAAGTATCCTCAAGAAATTATCCCATTGATGGATCACACCGTTAGAACCTATTACACCGAACTGTTCCCCGAACCCGATGACGTTCTTGAGCAACTCAAAGTAAGAAGCAGGGGGGAAGAGGGTGTATTGGTACGTTTTGCATGGCGTTATTGATTTTTTTTTTGCTTCGTCGCTAGATCCGTCCTTTCAATCTCGAGTCCTCTGTCAATATGCGCGAGTTGGACCCTCAAAGTAACACGAAATCTAGGAGAAAGCATTGGTTGCATATCAGTATAACTTATTACCGATTTAGACGTGGATCAACTGGTGACTATCAAGGGCTTGATGATTCGCACTTCACCTGTGATCCCAGATATGAAAGAAGGTATAATAGAGTGCTCACCAAATACAAGAGGAAGAGGGAGAGAAAAAGATGATTTGGATGGACAGTTGGGAACTTACTAATTTCCTCTCGCATAGCGTTCTTCCGCTGCCTGATTTGTGAACAGACGACGACAGTGCAGGTTGACCGTGGACGAATCATGGAGCCTACCCGGTGTCCTCGTGAGGCATGCGGGGCAGACAATACCATGTCGCTTGTCCATAACCGTTGTGTGTTTGCTGACAAACAGGTCTGTCGCCTTCAAGAGACACCAGGTAGAGTTAATAAGCTATGAGAAAAAGTCCATTACTCATATGTTTGTTCAGATGTTGTGCCTGATGGTCAAACGCCTCAGACTGTGTCGCTGTGTCTCTATGATGAATTGGTGGATGTAGCTAAGCCTGGTGACCGGTAAGAAGACAAGGATACGTCGGATTGTGCATAGATAATCTAAGTATCATGATAGTCTGGAGATCACTGGTATTTTCAGAGGTGTCCCAGTCCGAGTCAATCCCCGTCAGCGTACGATTCGTGCACTGTTCCGAACCTATTTGGACGTGGTGCATATAAAGCGTACTGATGGTAAACGCCTGCAACTGGACCGAGCTCTCCGGACAGAATTAGGGCCTGAACAGTAAGTATCATGGGGCTGGAAGACGTACAAAAGAACTCTTTCTTACCATCTATCAAAAGGTACGACGAGACCGATGAGATTGAAGCCGTCAATCTGGACGAGGAGCAGGAAATCCTTGAGATTTCTCGCATGGACGGTCTGTACGACACGCTTGCGCGCTCTCTTGGTACGTATACATCTTACCTGGGCTCTAGTATGAAAGGAAGGATAATTCATATTGCTACAATTATAGCACCGAGTATCTATGAGCTAGACGACGTCAAAAAGGGTATTCTCTTGCAGTTGTTTGGCGGTGCACATAAAGTGTTCAGCCGATCTGGTTCACCACGCTTCAGGTAAGGGTCCTTAGAGGACAGATCAATGCAAAAAAAAACTGATGCATTATTTTTTTCGTTGGCAGAGGCGAGATCAACGTGCTACTTGTTGGTGACCCGGGTACGAGTAAGTCTCAGCTGTTGCAATACGTTCACAAGATCTCTCCTCGTGGTGTATATACGTCTGGCAAGGGTTCTTCTGCAGTTGGTCTTACAGCATATATCACTCGTGATCCGGACACTCGACAGCTTGTACTGGAGAGGTAAATAAGTTGCATGAAAGAGAGGGGATGACAAGATGTCGTACTTCATCTGACAATGATCTACTTTAGCGGCGCTCTTGTACTAAGTGACGGTGGTGTTTGCTGCATTGACGAATTCGATAAAATGTCGGATGCTACTCGCTCCGTACTTCATGAAGTCATGGAACAGCAGACGATCTCTGTCGCAAAGGCGGGTATCATCACAACATTGAATGCACGTACGTCGATCTGCGCATGTGCGAATCCCATTGGCTCCCGGTGGAACAAGAACCTCTCGGTACCACAGAACGTTGATCTTCCGCCTCCATTATTATCCAGGTAAAAAAAATTACTCAATTTAGGACAATAGAAAAAGGAAGGGACTCATGGATCGGTTTTAATCTTCCATCTGTAAAAAAAAAGATTCGATTTGCTGTATTTGATCCTCGATCGGGTAGACGAAGATGCAGACCGTGAGCTTGCACGCCACTTGGTGTCGCTTTATATGGAAGATCAGCTTGAGACTGCAGGCGTAGATGTTTTGGTAAGGAATCGTTGTAGTACATGAATGACTGAGTGACTGACTTCATTGTCGCGGGCAGTCTGTTGAGCGCCTAACAAAATATATCAGCTACGCACGTGAGCGATGCCAGCCTGTGCTGAGTGAGGAGGCCGGCCAGCGACTGGTTGATCTGTATGTGGAGTTGCGAAAGCAAGGTCAGGACCGCGGACACAGCGAGAAGCGTGTTACTGCTACAACGCGCCAGCTTGAGTCGATGATTCGCATGTCTGAAGCCCATGCTCGTATGAGGTAATGTTTTTTTTTCGCCGAATCGGATGAAGATGGAAGGCTCATATATACTCTTGGGGGGGGTTGCAGGCTTTCGAATACTGTCGATGTATCGGACGTAGACGAGGCATCGCGCTTGCTGAAGAGTGCCATCAAGGACTATGCGACCGATCCGAAGACGGGACGTATTGATATGGATCTGATTCTTATGGGCACCGGATCCCACGAGCGTCATCTTCAGGATGATCTTGAGCGTGAGGTGCGCAACTTGATCTTGAAGCAGGATTCCACGAGTGTCGATTGGAATCGTCTGTTTAATACGTTGAACGCACAAAGCTCGGTTGTAAGTGTTTGTCTGTCTCTCTTTTCTAAAGTCAGAGCTCTGATGGGTTTTGCTTATTTGCATGTAGGCTGTGGAGACGCGTGCATTTGAGCAGGCGATCCGGGCGCTGGAACGCCAAGGCGATGTCAGGATAGCGGGCGAAGGTCGCAAGCGTACGATTGTGCGTCTGATCAGTGCCTCTGAAGATGTTTAATATTTTGTAAAAAGTCATCCCCCTCCCAACCCTCCTTTTCTTTTACCACCCTGAACAGAACAAAGAAGACAAAAAAATAAAAATCGTGTTATTCATTTTATTTTTCAAGTGTTTGGATGTAAAAAGTAAGATGGGCCGTTTTTTGAAGTCGTGTCGTATAGCCTCAGAAATCTTTTTCTATCGAATCGTACCCGTAGCCATAGAAGAGAGGTCCAAAAATGGACATCGCTTCATCCGGTGGGGCCTACCGCGATTTAGCTGCGTTCAGACATGGGGAGAGGTGTCGCCTTCTTGCCTTGTCCGTGCTTGTCCCTGCCGTTTGCTTCGGCATTGCTTCCGGCCCAGGTGACGATCTCTCTCTTTTGTGCGTTTGTCTTCCCTTGTCCTACCACTCTACCCGATGCCATTTGCCGTTGGCTTCGCCCTTTTGCCCGGCTTCGGTGCCCGCCATTGTGCCCCCCTGCCACTGCCGATCCTTGGCACACTGTAGTTCTCCGCCATGTTGCACATTTAGATACGCCTGGTGCGAGCCCGGTGTGTCAAGTCCTATACGACGTTATTTTATCTTGTATATACGACATTTATTTGGAAAATAAGGCAAAAAGTTACAACGCACTGTATATTTTATTAGGAAGCGCAAAAGTGGAGGAGGGGGTATTTTCTGGATCTATATCTCGGATGGGAGGGCAATACTACTACGCCCAGTCCTGAAACTTATTGGATACGTTCGCCGATGCGATTTCCAACACGAACCTAAAGGAATTTCCATGCAGAGGTGAGAGTTCTGAGAGGAAACAAAATGCGTGAAAATCCTCATTTACCAGCGTTTCGAGCGTCTTTTCAGAATTCTCGAGCAAATCGGAGTCAAAAACAAGGGTATCCTTAGGCCACAAGACGACGATGGTCGAGCCACCGAAGGCAAAATAGCCGAGCTCGTCGGTCCGCGCGACGTGGTCGCCGACCTTGGGAATAAGAACGATGGACCCCACCAGCATGGCCCCGATCAGGACGATCGCCACCTTCCCGAACGGCTTCGTGTCCATCATGACCACCTCGCGCGCGTTCTCGCCGTACACGTCCAGGGTGGTCCGGATCGCCATCGGGTTCACGGTATAGTACTGGCCGGCAATCTTCCGAGTCGCAATGATCGTGCCGTCCACAGGCGAGTGGAAGCGGTGATAGTCCTGCGGCGCTAGACGGAAGATGGCCAACGAGCCTCCCTCAAAGTAGCGCGCTGTCTCGGGATCGTCACCGAGAAGCTTGCTCACAGTGAAGTCCATGCCCTTGATCCACAGGTGTGTCGCATCCGATATAGTCGCAAAGGCTGACATGCGGCAGTCGGCAGGGCTAACCGCAACACCGGGGTTATCGGGGCACTCGCAAGGGCGAGCGCCTGGCTTCAGCTTGCGATAGAAGAATTCGTTAAATGACCGGTAGCTTTCGATGGGTTCAAGCACCTCAGCCATATTCAGGTTGTGAAATTTAATAAATGGCTGTATCTCCCGTACAGATTGCGGCGAATCATACCGTCGGCCTTGTCTGAACGTCATATTGGTCAAAATGCGCTGGGCTGAAAATAAGTTAGCGCCTACCCCAAGACCCGGCACACGCGCGCGTCCACTATACCTGCTTTGGATTGAATTCCGGTCTTCATTCCCTTGTACATGATACGCATGCCTAAACGGATATAGACACTCATGCGTTCCTCAATCAACTGACCCGTCAAACGGTCCTGGACAATGATGTTGGCGTTATCCTATATATCCAACACACCGCACATCTTAGCATGATATAAATTAAATAACCAGAACGAATGAACAAAAAATCTTACACTTCCAGGCTTGTAAGTGCCATAACCAACTTTGCTCACAAGCTTGACGAACCACCTACATCATCATCGTCAGGAGGGCGATGGGGGCTAAAAAGATAGGATTCCCACTTACCGGCGTTGAGCATATGCCTCGGTCACAAAGTCGCCCATTAAAAATTTGTCGACTGCTGTCCAATCATTCGCGGCGCATGTCGCTACATGTGTCACAATATCCATCTGTGCTCGCTTTGATACGAAGGGACGATGACAAATCGGGCACTCAGACAATCGGATAACCTTCTCGTTCGAGTTATCCGGCGTGACTCCAGCTTCATCCGAGGGCGTTATGGTAGTTCCAGCCGAAACGGTCACCTCCTGCAGCTCAGGATGGAATTCCCGCGCTTCTAGAAGCACATCATCCATATCCGGTTCGTCAGACATGCCAGATGAGCTCGTTGCTCCGGGTGAGAAATCGTCGACATCAATGATATCGTCATACGCATTGATCTCATTGTCCTCTTCGTCAGTGGATAGGTCAGAAGACAGTGATCTCTCCTCGTCCACATCACCGTCATCCTCATCCAGCGCTGGCTGCGGAACTGCAGCGGACATGCGATGATTGTCGATATCAGACAAGGACATGAATTCCTCAATGCTGTCAATAAATTCCTCAAGGCTCAGCGTTTCCGTCTCCGGATTCTTGTTGTACTTTTTCCAAAAGCTGTCCAACGTAGTCTCGGATATAGTCGAACCGAGGCTCTCAAGCAAACTAAGAACCTCTAGGCGACATATCTTTCCATCAACATTGATACCAGAGGCCTTGGCCAGGGTCGCCCAGAACATTTTTCGGATAATTTGATAGGGAACAAACTTGGCGCGATAGGTCAATGTTGGCCGGCGGCCTGTCCATCGGTCTTTGTTGACTAGCTCAAGGTCAACAGTATGCAATTCCATCTCTGCTTCAATTGCATCGGATGGTGCCTCGCTGCTGAGGGCCTGGTCAACCAGCTGTTTGTTCTTCTTATCAATAAAGTCACTAATCGGTATATCCGCCCAGGCCACATGGTCGTTCTTAGACAGTTTATCCTTGTCATAGATCGCAAACTTGATGCGGTAGCGAGTCTCGTTGGCACGCACGTGAAACATGAGCTTTTCATTCCATACTGGATTGAGATTATGGCGAATCGATCTAGTTCGAAATGTCGTTTTGCCGTATGATATCACGACAAAAGGATCCATATCAAAGCCGGTACGCGTCACTAATTGGAGTCAGGAGAGAAGGGTGAGCACTAGCCCATTGATATATTAGATCTGTTCGCTTGTCTTACTGTTTTTCTCGGGGGGCAGATCATTGGCTTGGACGATCTCGATATACATGACACCAAAGATATCCGGATGGAACTTGGCGACATCGTCCTCACGATTTCTTCGTTTGACCTTTGTTCCCGCGTCACCCTTTGTTTTCTTCCTTCTCACAAGGCGACGTCGACGGTGTTGGCGAGGCGGACCGGGAGTGCTGCTGCTATTTTCCTTGTCAGATGATGGCTGCGATGAGGAGCTTCCGTTGAGGTGATCGTCTCTGTGCTCAAAGAGGACGGTCCAAAGATCACGCAGCTCGTCGTCGCTCAACGGGACGGAACTATTCTCCAACGTCAAGCCATACTTGATCTCGACTTGCCCAATTTCGTCTGAGTTTGAGGGCTTGCGACGCCGGACCTTGCTGAAGTGAGAGGATCGATTTCTCACGACAGGAAGCCATACGGTCTATAGGATAAGACTTAGCAATGTGCTATTTCAGTGTTTCGCCGCCTTGCTTGCCTTATCTTTTCTGCTTTCGTACGAGACCAATTCATTTTCGGGAAAAAGTGAGTCGGCAGCCAGCCGGGCTTGACCAAGAAACACGGATTTGAAGCGGTCCTTATCCCAGATGGATATTAAGAGGCCACGCGATAGAAGAAGCCGCAATCGACGACGAGTTCCTCGAGGCCGGTTTCCCGATAGGCGCACGTCGAACGTGCACTCCCACTCGGGTTCGGCGCTCTTCTTCACCACCTGCGTGCGCTGCTGCTGACCAGCACAACGGACTACTGCGAAGGCATTCACATTGGCAGGATCCTAGTGACAAGAATGAGTCAATACGCCCTATATTTTCCCGCCAACAGCCGCCACAAATCCTCCTTCTTGTCTCCCCCCTTTTTTTTCATGGTGACACATTCCTTGGGGGGAGGTGAGGGCGCACTTTTTACACAAATGAATATCCCCTGCTTGCCGATGTAAGTGCGCTTCCTCCCCCCAATAAGAAAACTCTGACCAGTGTACACCCACGCGCACACCCACAGCATGAAATGTGGATCGAACTCTAAAATTGCCACTATATCCAAATACATCGTACACTATACCTCTTGCAGCTGTTGCGCACGCACCACAGACACCCGGAGGACAAGCCTTGGGGCTGGCACGGCGTCACCCGAATTAAAGGCAGATTCGTCGGAGCCGTTATGATCGCGTGTCCGGTTTGAGATTAAGTCGGTAGAGCTTGCGAGTAGATGAGAGGGTGACCGTCTCATGATGTGCCGAAGACTGTTTTTACTTCGCTGAAATAGTTTCAGGCGCTGCTTGCGTTCGGTCTCGACTTCGTTCGGAGATGGCTGCTCCTTCTGCAATGGGGGTGGAGTAGCAGCCCTAGACTCCATTGTTGCTAAATCTTTTTGAAGTAGAGAAGCGATTTACTGAGCAATATCCAGCGTTACGGGATTTGGCTACGAGAGGAATGTTCGGCGACGGCTCTGAGGAGATATTAATTTGAGCAAGAAAGGGCTGCGTGAAGAGAGGGCAGAGAAAAGAGACAAAAAAGGGAAAAGAAATAAAAGGGAAAAAAAAAGAGTTGCACGGACGGAAAGCAACAATTGGGATGGAGTGGAAAGCCTTTTAACCGTTTGCTCCGATTGCCTCTGATGGTAAGCCAGCTTTTGAAGCGAAGGAGTTTCCTCGTCGCCTGTCATAAACCGAGGGTCCTCTCTTCTCTTCCCCCCCCCCACCCACTCTTGCTTCTCTTCTCGTGTCGGATGTCTTTATAATCCTCTTGTTACCATAAATGACGGGTCAATAAAATCGGGATTGGGAATAGTCACTTATTTTTATACTGATACCAAGAGTCTCAATCTGTATTACATAAGGGAAGGTAGGACAGCTTCAAATTTAGACAGGTTGCATGGCTCGAATTTTTGTGTTGCCGTATCCTTTTACTATCCCACGTGTCTCAAAGAAGAAGACGTCTATGCTGTATGGGATAAATAACAGATACGGTAAAGCCAGAGTATGATCATTGCACAATGGGTTTCTATTATTTACGATGCCGGTATAGAGGTACAGAAATGGATGCTCTCATGCAGCGAGCCATTTGGGCATACAGGAGTTGATAGTGAAGTCTATCATGTGTGTTTTAGGATTTATCAGCACATCCTTCCAGCCTCTCTTTCTTTCCTCTATATCTTACCAAAGCTGTCATCCGCATTGCAGTGGCATTTCTTCTGGAGCTCATGGCGCGTGGGGCAGTGGTTGAACGGGTCATGTCGATAGCCAATATCGTCAAAGAAATGGACTTCAGACTTGTTAAGGAACATACCGACCGCAATAGAGTGAACAGGTGCATCGCCCCAACTAATAGAGCAAAGAAGCCTTCAGTCTCGACTTGAAATTACACACGCACACACACTCTCTTTTGGTCCTCTTCGTACCGCTCATAGAAAAAGCCGCCGGCCTTATCGAGGTAATTAAAATAGTCACTGTAGGCAGGGCTGCGAAGGAAATTAAGATCAGCGATCTCGAAGTTACTCCAAAAGTGGCAAAGGTTGTATGTTCTGCCTCCGTTGTCTGAAACGAAATTCATAAGATTGTTCTTCGGAATATGCTGCGGGTACTCTTTCATAAAATTAAGAGTCGTCTTCCAGAGGGTAGGGATCGTGCTCTCAAATTCAATAAGTGCGATGGTCCAGCCTACGTTTCCGTGTTTTTTTGTTGATAACAAGACTCGAACTGCACGGATACTCGCGACATACCATACTTCTTATTGTTCTCTTGCATGAACAAGAACGGGTCATAGTCAATATCGCAGAAAAAATCAACGCCTGGCTCCACACGCCTATGATCATGTCACTTTTAAGTCCTGCTCGGGAAGAGACTCACCCTCATCATTTCCTCTCTTCCCATATCCTTACCAGTAGTAATCATATCCCAGAAGCAATGGATGGCGGTAGAAGAACCCGCTGTTGAATCTGTTACAAAAGGGCAAGAGTGTCAGCTTTATAACTGACGGAAAGAAGAGGGAGGAACAAAATGACATGACAGTCAAAGATCATGTTCAGCCACAGACCTGCACATGTGGCGGTATGAAAGGCTGTCACCATAAATAATTCCCTGCTCTCCCATTTTCCGTCTCTCTTCTGCAGCCTTTTTGACGTCGATCCAGTCAGGGAAACTCCAGTGTTCCTTCGGAATGAGGCCTAGAATAGGCTTATCATCAGCGCTCCCGACCTCGGGGAGCTGGGTAAGAGAAACATCCACGCATCAACTTACCATATTCTGTTTTTGCATTTGTCATACTCATCGTCAATTCCCGGAACTCTTCGGTGAACTCCTCATCATTTAGGAAGATATAGGGATAGTTAAATTTGCTGTTGAATCGTGCCTCAAGCTGCTGGATGGTCTTTCGGAGAGCATCAAGTTCGCTATTCCTCGTCAAGATGACAAAAGCGGCATTTGCCCGTGTTTTATTCTCCCATGGCGGGATGATAGGATCGGACAGGTGTATCTGAGCAGGAACGTCGCTCTGCATCTCTTGAAGGGACTGTAGGGCCGATTGTCGAATGTTTCGATTAGGAATCAGGTGCATAAAAAAGAAGACGGAAAACAGAACAACTGCAATGACCAGCGCCTTGCGCTGTTTTGACAAACTTATTGCCATTTGTCACCCTAGGTACTGAAGAGGCCAAAAGGAATGAAAGAGGGACACACAAGAGGGAAGTTCAGGGATCGGCTCAAATAACGCTGTTATTTCCTATTTTTTATAGGTCCGTCGCAAAAATAAACACACGCACAACGCCCTTTTTTCGCTATCCTGTGGAGCATCAATTACCCTCTCCCGTGACACAAGCGATCTTGTCTCCCCTCCATGCTATCGAATGAGGTGGGGTGGGTGACGGAGAGCACGTACCCTGCTGCAGAGGTTAATCAATTTCTTAGAACACACCGTCATTTCGGCTCAAGATCTTCTTGTTTTCCAACGGTCATGTTAGTGAATCTGTTAACATGTGTAAGGCTATCAACGTGCTAGACACACATCGATGAGGTTGATGGACTGAAATATAAACCATCAGGTACGCCGTCCCTAAAGGCTTTTAACTACCTTTGCGATAGCATACCGACTATTGAAGAAAGGCGGGAAAAAAGGGTCTTGTCCAATCTTACGAAGCATCGCATACGCACACTGCAAGTGCTTGGTTCTATACAACCGTCCCCTTGCCCAGGGCATGGGGTTCAAGAAGTGCGATCTCAAGCTAAAATTGAGAAGAGTACTTGCTATAAATATTATCCGTGGTTATTGCAAATGTATGAGGCAAGTTCAGGGACTTCTATAAGCATGATATGAATGATGACTAGAAAGGAACATTCTACTGATACACACATATATTGATCATTGAGAAATTTATAGAACAACGGCAGGGCGGAAATCAGGATAAGGAGAGTAAGGAGGTAGAGAAGAAGGATCAGGACTCGAAGCCACCAGGCACAGGTTTTCGCGGCGCATGTATTTCTGGAATGATTTCCCACATCTGCTCAGCAAGATGGATCTGGCTCTTCCTGTCCTGGGCCGCACGGATGGTCAAATATTTCCTGCCAAAGATGTTGACAGGTTCTAGGTCTTTGGTAGCCCCACCCGAGAGAACGATGCCGCCCGACTCGCGCACGATCACAATCGCAGCAGTGACGTCCCATTCCCAGCATCCGACTTCCCAATAGACGTCGACGACGCCTTTGGCCACGCTACACATGTTGATGGCCGCTGAACCTGTGCAGCGAATGCTATGTGCCTGTTTTCCGCCATTCTTTTGATGGCGCAAGATCGTGTGGATGAATTCTACCTTTTTGTCAATCACTTCGGGCGATCGGTCTGATCCGGCCTCCGTCGCAACAAGGCATTGCGAAAGATCGCCCAGGGGTGCATGAACAAGCGGCAGACGGATGGTTTCATTCAGGAATGCCCCTTGTCCCTTAGCTGCTGAAAAGAGCTCATTGGTAAGCGGACAGTACACAACGCCGACAACAGGCTCTTTCTGGATCGTCAGACCAATGGATACTGCAACGTAAGGGTGGCTATGCACAAAATTCGTCGTGCCATCTATCAAACATCCCGTCGCCTTGTCAATACATAATTGCTAACCAACACGCCCCATCTTTTTACCGATTGGATCCACAATCCAGGTCGGCGCATCCGTGAATTCCGTTTGCACACCCTCGGCCATGGTCTCCTCTCCGATAAATCTATGACGGATCGGCATCGTGTATTAGGCATGGTTGCTCTATAAATACATATGCATCCAGATTCATTGGACGTCCTGTTTTACTTGTGGTCGGGATAGACTGCCGCCAGCCGTTCTTTGATGAATTTCTCTACAGCTTGGTCGGTTTCTGTCACCAAGTCGGTAGGGTTATCATACTTTGCAACAAACTGATTCTGTGTCCCTGAGAGCCGTTTCTCGGTGGCATCCTTGATCATTTGTCCGGCATCTTTGGCGAGGCTGATGGCAAACTCAAGGTATTCTTTCAACTTTGCTAATGGACGAGAAATTCAAAACGTTTAAAAAGGATGAAGGGAGCATGTGTCTTTGGAAGGCGGGTTGGGCCATCCGCCATCTGATTTCCGTACGTTGAACAGACATGGCTTCAGCGCAAAATAAAATAACAGTGGGATCCCGAAGGTGAGGGGTGGGGGCATTTGCAAGGGGTTTTAAAGTCACTACCCATCTTTGCAACTCAGAATGAATGCCTTTCTTTAACACCACAGTTGGGCGGCTTCCCCATAGTGAATCGGAACAAGACGATGAGCACGTAGCGGTCCCAAACCCAACAAGTGGGACACAATCACGAATGCTTATTGTTCAAGACAGATGTTGTACGTAGCGTGTAATTCAGGGGGGGGACTATATCTCTAAACGTCAAATAAACCTAGATTTCGCTTTATAAGAGCATGACCTTCCTCTTTTGGGACCTCCTGCTGTCAGATAAATGTTAAAGGTGCTTCTTGCAGAATGCCTCCTGTACTCCGCGTCCTTCAGAGCACTTGTCGACACAACCTACATTTCTTCATGTGGATGCAGTGATGGCGATCCAACACCATGCATGACTCTTGGATTGCCATGTATCTTCCAGAAAATAGAAAGTACAAATAGAAAAAGGTCTTACCACGAAATTATATTTTGATCACCAAGCATCCTGCCACCACCACCAAAAGAGGCATTGTATTTAGTCACATGGCCAGATCGCATGCACTACACTCACTTGATCTGTCTCGGACCGATAATGCATTCCTTTTTTTCTTGCTTCGAAGATCGCAAGGCATTGTTTCAGTAAGGCATCCAAGGGTCTTTTGGGAATAGTATATAATACAGTCAGCGCGCTTTATAACGAATGCCGTTAAACCGAAAATTCGCTATGCCGAATGAATTCTGCATCCACGCTCTTCGTGGGCAGGCTATTTTCGGTAATTCTCTATACTGAAATCCGAATGAACTTTCCAATCCATTCGGTATACGGAATAGCCTCTGCTTTATTGCTTTGTGGCAGAATCTCGGATTTGCAATGTGGGTCAGAATGGATAGTTGCTGCAAAACCTCAATCAGGCCTATTCAGCTTGTCTTCCATCTTAAAGATGTCGCTCATCGCGGTAGTACTACGACCTTTTACGAATTTAAATTGCTCCTTATCCCAGTTAGCAAGCATCCTGAGCTTGCTCTCTTGTTGAGGTAGTGTTTCTGCATAAACACAGATCTACTTGTTCTGAGCATTGGTTAAAGATAAACTCGCTTGTAATGCATGTCTACTGGTTACACCGAATGTTCGCTACACCCTACGTTATCTGGTCCCACAGAGTCTTTCGAAAGATCGAGCGCTGACTGTACTATGTATGTACATAAAGTAAATTGCTCTATCAGTTGCACCTGACATACTGGGGGCCGTTTCCCACCCATCTCCCCCTGCAATGTCTCCTGTTGGCTGATATAAGTACATCTTTAAACTCGCGACGGAGTAACCGAACCGTGGGTCGTTTGATATACACAGAAGACTTCCGGACCATATGCGGTTTGCGCTGTAGTAATTGCATGATCACGCGTTCTGTGAATATGCATAGTACGCACAGAAAGTCTTGATAGGCTGCACCTTGATGCACAGCTGCTGTCTCTCTTTTTTCCCTACCAGTGGGGAAGGGACTGCGTACACGAAACGACTGATCCATTCAGAACATCCAAATCAGATGCATTGTACGCCCGTAGATATAGCAATTGAAGATCAAAACGTTTGTAAACGAAATTATTCTTTATGAAAAAAGTGGGTCCACATACGTACAGTATCTGCATTTGGGAAGATGAAGGTTTAGCTGCCAAATAGCTTTGCAAAGTGGATGTTCGTACGTACAGATCCACCTACGTAAATGATAACTTCTGAATGTATGAAAACCAGAAGAAAAAAGCTCTGACAGTATATATAGAAATGATGAAGCCTGTGTGAGTCAGCTTTTCGATCTCTTCGTCAACGTAGCTTATCCACCCCGATGGGAGCAATTTCCCTACGCACTCCAGGTAGTGCCCAATTCCAGAGCTGACACATGTAGATATATCATCGTTGCAGTTTATTTTCGGATGGATCGCAACCAGAGCAAGTTCGAAAACCAACTTTATTGCTGCAACTTCTTTTTTTTTATTTTCAGCGCCATTGATGATGGCACTTGTCATGTACTCTCGATGAAGAAATCCAAGTTGTAGCGCCAAAGGCAAGCTCACAGAATGTCCATATTTCAACATCCTCCATCCGATTGGCCACACAATGTCGAACCTCGCTATACAGGATAGTATACTAGCTCATACGCAGCTGTTGTCCCATGTGTCTCGAAAAGATCCGCCAATATCGGTACGAAGACACGCCCAAGATCTGCATCGAAATGAACCTCTGACAATGACTACATATGCACCTTTGAGTCGCCTTGCGTTATTGCAGACATAATACATATTGCCAGCTATCAAAAACCACAGTATTTCTTTGCGGTGAGTTATCTGTTGATACACCCCTCAATTCTCAAACCTGATGAAGCTGAAAATGGGGCAGTACCCATGATATCTGGTCACGCTGTATAAATCAGTGTTTGCGTCTTTTTATGGGACGAAAAAAGGGATAACAATACTTTATTTTCACTGATTCTCTAGAGACCGACGGGCTCGATCAATATACCATCGACATGTCATATTGTCTTTTTTTATTTCTTCGAGGAAACATATGTATCCTATGTACCAGTCTTGCACGCGTTCTCCCCGGAGACTAACCCAATTCAGCATGTGGTTGTGCTTAAGTATGACGGATACATATCTAACTTCGCAAGAGCCAATTCTCTTAGACTTCGAGCGGCAGTTTCCGCGCGATTACCACCATGTACATTCGAGTCGCCCTGAGAACTCGTCTTACCCGCGGTTTACATGAGATAAAAAGGGTCTAGGACTCTTTACGTATCAAGTCTGGCGATGAAGCGGTATTTGTGATAAGGAGAATGGTCTCTTCAATACAGCATGTACCACACACATTGATACGTGAATTTACGCTCTCTGCGGTTGTGGTAAAAACAGCTGCAACATATCCTTAATCAGCGAGTGCAAGACGAGAAATTGCTTGCGCTATAAAAGATAAAGGGGAGCCTTCACATCTTGTTCCTACTCTTAAATCCAGATGACGAGAATCTCCTCTATCTCCCACCCCCCAGACAATTCCAAGCAATATCCGACATGTTTTTCCAGGGGTTGAAAGGCTTTATATCTTGTGAGATCCCTTTCAAAAGTACATCCTCCCCCTGGCCTGATGGGTTGGTGTTCCTGGAGATGTTCATCTTAGAATTGTTCAAGAGGCATGACAGCGGGCGCACGTCAACCGATGTTCTGGTTCCAGAAAATCCTCTGGAGGTGGGCCCTAACATGCATCAACTCATTCGGTGTGTCTCTGAAGAGATGGCGTCATCCTCTCAAGGCCTCGAGACGGGGGGGAGTATATTTGCTGGTGTAGATGGATGGTCATGCTCACCTGAACCTGAGCGGCAGAGGTGTGAGACGGTCTCGGCCATCGCAATTATTTCTCAGGTCAGTTATCACTCACATCAGTAAGGATAAGTAACCAACGCCTTTTTTCAGGGCAAGCCTCCTTTCTTTGGAGGGACTTGCTGTTGCTGTTGTTGGTTGTTGTTTCAATCTGACGATGCGAAATCTTATTTTGCCTGCTGATATGACAAGCAGTAGCTTGTACCACATTATTCAATCTTGTATTGCGAAGGTAATCTCTATTCGCTACAGAATGAAAAAGTTACATACTTTTCGACCTTTGTGTCAGCGTTCCCACGCCCGGGGACTTCCATCTCATCAGTTCACACTCTTTTAGGACTTGGCTCCCCTGATGACTGGTGCAAGCTGTTCGATACGTGCCCAGTTTTTCAGGTAAAGAGTAAGTCGGCAGAGAGTGTATTTCGCTCCTATACCGTTGGCTCGACAAGTGACAAAAGAAATGGCCCGCGTCTTCGGTTATACTCTCTCCCTTCTTCTCATGGCATATATGCATCAGGTAGGCCAGCTAGACGGGTCACGTTCCAAGAACTCTAAAGGATAAATTAGGGTGGTCATCCCCCCCTTTTTTCATGTTGTTTGCTTCCTTCCTGCTATTCTCTCACACAAGCTTGTTTTTTCTTCTTCATGGATTTGAACATTTGCCTCTACTGCGAAAAACCTCTGGCAGAAGAAGTAAGTATCTATCCTTTTCTTGCTTGCCATGATATTTACCGCAGATGGATTGCAGAATGCTAGTTTTTGTTCTGTAGCATGTCAGGCCCACGAAGCTTCCAAGACCTGCAGTTTTGTCATTCTGGATCGTGCGGTTGCTCATCCATTACACGACGCCTCCTGTCATCCTTTCCATGCGTCCTCGACCAGCCTCTACGGACATCAGAAACAAAGCGCCTATAGTCATCTTTCTCAAACATCGATGACAACGGCGTCGTCGTCGTCTTCGTCGTCCTCACCGTCCACATTTTTCGAACCCTCCTATTACCGACGTCGGTCATTTTATTCGACAAAAAGCTTTACACCAAAAATGCCTGCCCCTTCCATGACGGACTCGCTCTCATCTGAAATCTCTTCGGCGTCTTCATCGACATTCTTTGCATCTTATCCGTATGGAGAAGATTCCGTCACTTCTGCCAATGTGCAACGCTACAATCTACAACCCACTTGCATTAAAAATAACATCTCTCACCCGCCCTCCGACTTGGGCCGTGTACATACCTTGCTATAGTTTTCTCACCCATCTCTCTCTCTCTATCACTCCCCCCCCCTCAAAAAAAAAAAAACTCACCCGCCCTTTTCATACAGTACAATCACCGTTAAGATAAGCAAAAAGAGGGGATGATAAAAGGAAAAAAATATACCCTTACATGTTCAAAGCGCCAACCTTTAACATCAGTATGGTATGGCAAATTTCAAGACGGACTGCCCACTTGTCCATGCGACGGAAGAGACCTATTGCGAGTATAAAAAAAGATTACGACTGCTTAGCAATGACATATACAATAGTACTGTAGTTCCTATATCCATGACAGTGGAACAAGCATCATTTAACCTCCGTACAGTACTAGGTAGATCGTTGCTATAGCTTATCAGCGTTTCCTTTTTTCTTGCTTGATACGTAATCTTGGGGGCGGGATGGATGGAGGTGGGCCCATGGGTGCATTCAGACAGTGAATTCAATGGATTTATTGTTACTCATGGCAGGGTGAAAGCTATCTTGCAGTTCCTGTTGTGATAAGGGATACGACGTACGCATACAGGTCAGGAACATGGTTTTTCTGTGAGGCAATGCTGTATGCGCTATGACGTCTTTTTGACTGAACGCGGTTCGCTCTTGGTTTTTTTTTTAAGCCTTCGTAGCACCGACATTCAAATGGGGAGGGAAACCTCAAATGCACCAGGATATGTCGATTCAGATGGTATGATCCTCCAGAGAAAAAGATGTCGTCGTGATAGATAGTGTTTGGCTGGTCCCACAAGCTCCCCTCAAAGTCTATGTTGCTAACGCATAGCTTGCAGTATGGATCTTGTCCACACACACCCCCCACCATCGAAAGAGAGAGAGCAAGGGGAGAACGTTAGGGTTCAATTCAGACTCAGATCACACTTCATTTTCGGGTCATTTGCATACTCAATGTGCTCTCTCGACACACAGAAACAAAACCGGGAATGGCATTTTGGAAGCCAGGCGCGATTGCTCCAGGCAAATAAAGGCTCCCTCCCTCCTCCCCTCTCTCTCCCTCCCCTGCCCATTTGCATGGCCCTCTATTGCTTGCACAAAAAAAGCCCTATTTACACGTATAACTCGTAACAGGCAGTGCCGTCGATCGTGACACTGAAATCGAGACGGACAAAGCAATTCTAGCTCATGCCGAACAGCAATTTCGCCATTTGACGATCAAACAGCAACGTGAACGACTGCCTGTTTTTAAACTACGTATGTGGCTACGATCGATTCTAAATTCACCCCACCACCCCCACACGCACACACATATATATACGCACGAAGAAGAAGAAAAAAGGAAAGCAAAGAGTGATAGAAAGACTGATCCACCTATCTTTCTTTTTTCTGTCTCTCAATGTCAAACAGGAAGAGAAATCCTCTATCTTGTAGAGCATTTTCAAACCGTCATTGTGGTTGGACAGACCGGCTGTGGCAAGACGACACGTAAGAGAACACTAGAAAGGATGGCAGGCTGCGATCGAGGATGAGCCAACTCATGCGCAGATAATATATGCATGTATTCCACCACCAGAAATTCCACAATACCTAGATGAAGCGGGCTGGTCGGTCAATGGGAAGCAGATCGCGTGTACTCAGGCAAGCGCAGCCGGCTTTTCGATATTTTGTTTTAAGGGCTAACCTATGTCTTTCCAAGTAGCCTAGAAGAATCGCAGCCACGTCGGTGGCAGAGCGTGTGGCAGAGGAGAAGAATTGTAAGCTAGGGGCAGAGGTAAAGTAATCAATTATGATGGGGGACGGGGAAAGGGGATAGTGTCGTTGTTTTTTTTTTTTTTGCTCATGTAAAGACGATGATCAGGTCGGCTACCTGATTCGATTTGACGATCAAACAAGCCAACGGACAAGGATAAAGTACATGACAGACGGCATGCTCTTTCGTGAGACCATGGTTGATCCACTCTTGAGTCGCTACAGTGTTATCATGATCGATGAAGCGCATGAACGAAGTCTATATACCGATATTCTCCTTGGTGTGATAAAAAAGCAAGTACTGCGCATTCCCAATTCGGCCGATGGGGTTTGGGTGGGGTATATCCGTCCGGACTAACAGGCATGAGGTGGATGTTTAGGATCCAGAAAAAAAGACCAGAGCTCCGCGTGATTATCTCATCGGCTACACTGGATGCAGAAGCTTTCTTTCGGTTTTTTAACCACAATCATTCGGCGGATCGGTCAAAGGACACTGCAACGATCATTTCGCTCGAGGGACGCATGTATCCTGTCGATATTTTATACACAGAAAAGCCTGTAGTAAATTACGTAGAACATGCGATTCAAACTGTGTTCGATATCCACACTCAGGTACATAGATACATGGTCAAAGAAACATCCTGGAATGTTTGAGCTGACATTGATCGGTGTATATACCAGGAACCCCCGGGCGATATCTTGATCTTTATGACAGGCAGAGACGAGATCGACACCGTGGTGGGTGAGCTTTACGACCGATCAAAGACGTAAATACGCATGCTCCACTCCACATAAGGCGGTGAAATCTGACGCTACTTTAACACGACAGGTTGCCAGACCGGAGTATGGCCTTAGATCCTCTTCCACTTTATGCCGGTCTCACGTCTGAAGAGCAACTGCGCGTATTCCAGCCAACGCCACAGCATTCGCGAAAGGTGATCGTATCGACAAACATTGCCGAGGCATCGGTTACTTTGGAAGGGATTGTTTACGTAATCGACTGTGGCTTTGTCAAGGTAGAGGAAACGATTTGAAGGTGTGGTCGTGGAAGCTTATATGCTGAACTTTGAAGGTCCGAGCATATAATCCAAAGACGGGGATGGAAGCGTTGGTTGTGACACCCGTCTCGAAGGCGTCTGCACTCCAGAGGGCTGGTCGCGCCGGTCGTGTCCGTCCTGGAAAGGCATTCAGACTATATACAGAAGAGACGTATGAGACACTCCGAGACACGAGCATACCCGAAATCCAAAGGTGAGGAAAACAATGTCTTTTAAAGAGAGAAGAATGCCTACAATATGGACGCCTGCTATAGGAGTAATCTAGCGCCGGTGATCCTACAGCTCAAGGCGCTCGGTATCGACAATGTGCTTCGTTTTGATTTCCTTACGCCACCACCGGCCGAACTTATGATCCGTGCTCTCGAACTTCTTTATTCTCTCAAAGCACTGGACGATGTGGGCCGGCTGACGATTCCGCTTGGTATACAACTTGCCGAATTTCCTGTGGATCCCATGCTCGGCAAGATCTTGCTGTCGTCTGGCGATTTCAAATGTAGCGAAGAAATCTTGACGATTGCGGCTATGCTCTCTGTTCAGAATGTTTTTATTCAGCCGCCGAAGGCATCGAAGGACCAAGTGAGTGAGATGCGCCGGAAGTTCTGGGTTGAAGAAGGCGATCACCTCAGCCTCTTGAACGTGTACCATGCGTTCATTCGCAAGGGCAACAAGTCTGGGAAATGGTGCCATGACCGGTACCTGAACTTCAAGGCGCTGTCCCGCGCCATCAGCATTCGGCAGCAACTTGCGCGGTACGTTCGACGCTTCAATATTCCCATGATCAGTGCTCTTGGTTACTACCCCAACACGCCCGAGGGGCGGCTACAGGCCAGTGAGCAGATTCGCAAATGTCTGACGAGCGGATACTTTTCGCAGGCGGCGAGGGCTGAACCGGACGGCCGGTTCAGGACCATTCGGGATAATGTGCTCCTGGCCATCCATCCCGATTCGGTTCTGTTCAATCGCAACCCACAGTATATTGTATTCCATGAGGTGGTTGAGACGACCCAGGCGTACATGCGCGACATTACGGTGATCAATCCTGACTGGCTCCCCGAACTAGCGCCTCATTTCTACCAGTACAAGGAATCCAAGCAGAAATAGATTCCTTCCCCCCCTCCCTCCCTCTCCCCACCCTACAAGATATAGATGGTGCTACCGAAACACATGTTTTATATTCTTTCATAAGGGATGCGTTCTTGGTGATTTGGTACAGCCGGGGGTGAAGGGACCATGGCAAGTTTGTTAAAGGCGGAGGGGCTTGTTGATGCTGGTGGAAGTCTCGACTGCGGCGGATGCGGATAACGGTGGTAGGGATGGGAGAAAGTGGACGGCGGAAGTGGATCGCCACAGTTGTATTCTGTCGGGACGGACCAGGACCGTAGGTGGTTGGGGAACACATAGCCACTATTGTCGGGTGCCATGCTGATGTCTGAATAGCTGGAGGGAGACATGAGCATGCCCGTGTCGTGGACCGGCACGGACGGCGGCTGCGGTTGCGGCTGCGGCTGCGGCGATGCTCTCGATTGTTTTTCGAGCTCCTGTAGACTAGGCGCCGAGGGTTGCCGGATAATGCTCATGGGATCCTCCATCGGCAAGAACAACTTTCGGATGGCAGCAGCGCCAGCGCCGGCGCCGGCCCCGATGCCCATACTGATCATGCTACTGTTGCAGCTGGAGTTGCTGGAGCTGCTTTTTACGCTGTCGGAGTGATGTGCAAGCTTCCGCATCACAACAGGCGTGCTCACCACCGTGCCTGACGAGCTGGCCGTGTAGGCCGGGGGCGGCGGGCCGAGAACAGGCGAAATCGGATAGGCGTGCTCGCTCTGCTGAAAGAAGCCATAGCCGCCGTCAAAGAGCGATTTTGTCTGCCGGGGTGATGGCGGCAGCAGCGGCCAGTCCCCCCTGGTCGTCGTCCCGACAGTGATCGGTATATCCAGATTAATGACACCCGCCTGCTCGTCATCCAAGCTCCGCATTCTCCGGTTGACATAGCTCGCGACACGGTCGCGTTTTCGTAGCGGCAGTGCGTCCATGTCGAGGTTGACCGCAACCCGTATTCGGTACATGATCCGGAGCGGATACTGGTCTTTTTCGAGACTCGGCGGCGTGTCTGCAGGGACCTTGAGTTTATCAAACGTGCATTTCAGCTCAAAGTGGTCGTCGTCGCAAGTGAGTGGAAGCACAACCTTATCAATCATCTGAATGTCCATCGTCTTTCCTTCGCTCTCAGTGATGACCTGGGTGATGCGTTCCAGATAAGCAGTTGTGCCGTCGATTTGTTTTGTAGGTGCAAAATGCTGGACATGCAGTGTGAAAGGGATCCTCTCGTCTATGCATCCACATCAATGGGAGGTGAGTAAGAGCGAACGGGCGCGGCTTTACACATTCTCTTGTTTAAGGTTTACCGGGCAAGAAGCACGATCGGGGTATAGACAGCAAAGCCGACGCTGTACGAACGTCGCCTTTACGGAAACTGCAATTCTTCAGAAAGATATCGTGCGGTGCATGAAAGGTAAATTTGCCTTCGCTTTGCAAGGTTTTTCTATATTTCTCGTCCGCGGTCGAGATCGTTTCATGCACATGGATCGGGATGGATGCCTTGGGCCATACGCAGCTTGGCAGGTCATCGACCTCGTGCACAGCCTTGAGCTTGTATGTGATCTTGCCAGGTACTGTCTATATACTCTCTTGCTCAACTTAGTTTATATTCATATGCCACCATTGAATTTATGGAAGTATAGCTTATGAGAGAATTGGTATCCTTCTCAGTCTTCCTATCTCTCATTCTCCTTCTCTGACACGGTCAATTTCGACGTTACCTCATAATCTACAGAAGAAGGGACATCATAAGGAAGCGTGATGATAAACGGGAAGCGATGACTGCTGCCGTTGTTGTTGCTGATTGGTGTAACGTGGATCGGCTCCAGTGCTACCTTGAACAGAGCAAGTCGCCGTTGGCCTTGGCCTCCTAGCCGCGCCTTGCAGCTCAGGTGCACAGCCAGCCGGGACGTCGAGGTCTGAGACTGTAAGCCCATCTGCACCGTTCCTAACGCGAATGTTCAGTCCCGAGCACAGGTTTTGCTTTGCGAAGAAAGGCGAAGATGGCAAACCCGTGATCTGTTCACCGGGAAAGTAGGTTCGTTGCGGATCGTCAAGCGCAATGGAAATGAGATCTTTGGAATTTACTTGATAAACAAATGATGATTGGGATGAAATGCCAGTGTCCATATACAACAAAACGTCTGTAAAACAAGAAATAGAAAAAAAGAGATATGCTGAGAAGAGAGGAAAGAGCCAAAAATAAAAAAAAAATGGGCTTTTTTTAATTCCTAAGCGGTGTGGTGGCGTTGGTGATGTGTATCGGTTTATGCGTCTGTATGCATAGGCCTGGCTCAACGCCACGCCCCGCCACGCCATTCCATTTCTTTACCAAACCTCCCATTACATAAAAGATACACACGGCAACATAAAACCACCGCAGGGATGATCACTTGCGCGTTTATGCGGTTGTTGCGTATGTATGTGTGTGTGCACGTTGACTCTCCGAGACGCATGTTCTCATTAACATAAGCGTAAAAGTACAGGATACGGGTTCATCTAAAAATCTTTGAAAAGGTGCCTATATGGGTCCCCGTCAGGATTCACATGTGGCTCCTCATCGGGGTATTTCTGGAAGTTGTTCGTGTCATGATCGTTTGCGAATGCGGGCACAATAGGGGCCTAAGGAACGGACGGATGGGCGTGTGTTAGGAAAAATTAAAAAACAAGAGAGGGAATTAGGCGTGCACTGGCCGTTGTCTTTTCTTTTACCAAAACAGTTCGATTGAGAAGCCCCTCCCAGTTGGTGCCGTGAAAGAACCGATGCTGGACAATGTCCTGCACGCCGCCACGCAGATTACCTAGACGCCGTGATCGATCCGACACAAGCAAGCCTTTGATCAGATCTTTGGATGGCTTATCAAAATGCTTAGGGCATTTAAATTTGCATGCCAAAATACGCTCATAGATCCCCATGTGCGTGTCGGCATAGAAAGGAGGGCGACCCGCAAGCATTTCATAAATCAGGATACCGAGTGCCCACCAGTCGACAGCTTTGCTGTGACCTTTGCTCTGGATTATCTCCGGAGCAATGTATTCAGGTGTGCCGCACAAAGTCCATGTCCGGTCTTCGACAACCTTTGCAAATCCGAAATCGGTGATGCGAATATGCCCCATTGCGTCCAATAGGATGTTCTCAGGTTTAAGATCGCGGTAGATGATGTCCATCTGATGCAAGTACCTAGCATACCGTCGTGTATTGTCAGATTCACACGCATCGCCTCCTCTTCTTCTTCAAAAGCAAAGAGAGCGCTTACTCGATCGCCATCACGATTTCTGCTGCATAGAACTGCGCGGTCTGAACAGAAAACTTGCCTGCGCGGCGAAGATGGCGAAACAGCTCCCCACCAATAACATATTCTTGCACCATGTAAAGACTGTGAGAATCCTGGAAAGTATAGTATCTGTTTAGGTTGCCATGAGAACAACATACAAACTCGAAACAGCCACGGTCCCCAGCAACGACATTTCTTTTCTTCCGCTGTCGATGCTATTGGGTACATGTGCGAATATAATATATATATATATATATATTTGGTAGGCTTACAGCTGGACAATGAAAGGAAAGCTCACTCGGGAAAGCACCTGTCGTTCATTGTTGATATGCTCGACCTGCTTCAAACGTACTATCTCAGCTTTTCTCAGGACCTTGATTGCGTGATACTTTCCAGGCCCTTTTTGCTTAGCCAGGTACACGCGACCAAATGTCCCGGTGCCTATAGAAAGACGAGAGCATCCCACAATTTTTTTTTCAATATTGATCCGTTTCCATTATCTCCCATTCACATACACCCCACGACAAGGCACGCGCGCACAGTCTCACTCTCTCTCCTTTTTGTGTGTGTGGCATATATTCTTTACCAAGCGTCTCCACCAGGTCATAGCTCTCAATACCGATCCCATGCGGAGTAGCATTAAAGCATGCTTTGTGCTTGATCTGCCAGTCCTGAAGCGCCTGCACTAGAAACTCATCCGATGACCGCCGCCCGTCGATGCTTTTCGGACCACCTGATGAACCGCGAAGCGTATCTGACGAGAGAACAGTGATCGACGAATGCTGGTGCTGGGGGTGTGATGCAGCTGGAGCCACTGCTTGCGCATGACGGAGATGGTGCTGCTGCTGCTGCTTCTTCTTTGTTGGCTGGTGAGGCCGTTCAGCAGCTTCTGAACGATGGGTTTTCCGCCTCAGAACCACTGAGGCGACCGAGGAAAAGAGTCGCAATGGAATTTTGACGACGTATGGGTGGAGGGAAGGAAGAGGGAGACAATTGTCAATGATGGCCGGATGCCCAAGAGAGACAAGTTGAATGGAGGCGGAAGGGAAAAGAGCAGGGTGGGAGGTATAAAAAGAGAAAGGGAAAAGGGGAGAAGTGGAAGAAGAAGAAGAAGAAAAA
This sequence comes from Dichotomocladium elegans, assembly GCA_025716815.1. Taxonomy (NCBI): domain Eukaryota; kingdom Fungi; phylum Mucoromycota; class Mucoromycetes; order Mucorales; family Lichtheimiaceae; genus Dichotomocladium; species Dichotomocladium elegans. The sequence continues at coordinate 126,103 of JAIXMN010000036.1, read as the reverse complement.
CACTCACACTCACTCGTTCACTACTTTCAATCGTTCACCACAAAAAAAAAAAAAAAAAGGTAGTGGAAATCGACTAATTTGGCAAAGGTCATCACCTACTTTCCGGTCCTCGCAAAAACCGTTACAAAATAGATTCTGCTAAGCTTTCGTTTTCTTCTTTTTTAAACAGAATGTATTTAGAACTCGCCAGCCTTGCTTTACCCGATCAACATACGGATAAAGCGCAAGGCAATAAAACGGTCCAATTGATATTGACTTAGGGACTCCTTCGGCTCAGAAGTTCTATGGGTATAAAAGAAGAAATCCTGGAATTTGACACAGAGCGCGTACTTAAATTTTTTCATATTTTTTTTTTACAAACAGGTCTTAATGAGTCAGCGCCGAGTAAAGCAACTTGTGGGTCGCGTGATTCTTATCCCTCGCAAATATACCCGCTAATGTTTGGTTTTCAGATGGGTGTAAAAAAATACCCCCCCACCCCTTCTTCACTTTTTCTTTGTTCGTCTTTTCTTATGTGGCGCGGATTGCTTGCCCCATGTTGGCTTGAAAGAATAATGGTAATTGACCTCTAAACCCACTACATGGAACCGGATGTGGAGAGACTCATGGTTGGGCAACCAACGTCTCCATGTGTTCTCCAAATGAGTCTATTTATGCCTCTTTTGTGCTCAGATTTCGTTGGATTTTGCCGCATCACTTGTGCGCCGTTTCCCCCCCACCCGCCCACACACTCCCTTCCATCCCATCCCATCCCAGCCCACTTCCTACAGCAAATGTCAAGAAAATATCGCAAGTTTTTTTTTATATATATATATAAAATAGTGCTTCGGATGATGTAGGTATCCCCATGATCACAACGTTCCGTAATGCAAGCGATCCTTGTATATTCGGACGGATATTGTTGTTGCGTGACCATCACCATCTTCATCGATACTCGCACACAGAGAGGCGAAAGAGGGCGCGTGCTCATGCGCGTGGGTCGGCTAAATCATGAACAGCTATTGGGGGACGCGCACTTCTGGGGGTCGGGTCGATAAGCTCTTACTGTGCACCACATCCACATTCATATGCTGGTAGCCGGAAATCTTTTCCTTAACCGATAAGCGATAAGCGGCTCGATCATAACACCTAACGTTGCCCAAGAATATTTCGTCAGGATGCATGTATGTATGTATACGAGCGCGCTCCCTACATCCTCTTTTTTAACCTTGACGACGTCGAGAGCGTTATTGAACCCAAAAGCGAACACAAACAACCGAAAAACGCAGCAGTGGGAGCCGTTTCGCGAAGCGATGGGTTCATATGCTCTTCAAAAGTGCGTTGGAGACAAGTTCAATATATACAGACTACGCGGTTTATCGTAGCCAAGGCGGGGGAAAAATAAAGGATACCATGCAGTTTTTTAACTGCCCACCATCCCCACGCAGCGGGTGTCGGCCGTCAGCGTGTGAATGAGGGTCCGAGGAACTGGGATTGAAACGAAATTTGGGTGGCTTGTGTATGGGAGGGGGGAAGACCCCGAAATCGCCGGGGCAATGAGGAAAACCGTTAGTGGCGGACGGGTTAAGGGAAGGGGCGCGGAGGACGGGCTACGCTCACGTTTCCTTTGCTTTGCTTTTGCTGGTGCCCTTTGCGAGCAATATATTGTAAAATGGTAATTGGGAAAAGACCCCCGCATGTACTTTTTTTTTTTAAAAACCAAGCAAGGAGCCAATGTTCACACCTTATTTGTTGCAATGCTGCTTCTAGTCTACGCCCATTATCGTTGGTTTCGCCGTCGCTGGTGCGGCCACAGCTGCTCGCTTAGGCATTCGTGCTTTCCAGGAGTACCAAAAACTCCCGAAGGCTGCCAAAGCTCCTCGCCTGACTAAATTCTACAAGGGCGGCTTCGAAGCGAAAATGAATAAGCGGGAGGCCGCACTTATTCTTGGTTTGAGGTAAATAATCTTGCGCATGGAACCAAGCTAATTTGCCCCCTTACCCCCCAACAAAACACCCAACTAATGCAATCGTCCAATCATCAGAGAATCGCAGGCAACCAAGCAAAAGGTGAAGGAAGCCCACCGAAAAATCATGCTGCTGAACCACCCTGATCGTGGAGGATCACCGTACTTGGCCACAAAGATTAATGAAGCAAAAGATTTCTTGGAAGGCAAAGTCAAGAAGTGATTCAAACCTATTTGGTTATCCCCCATGTACATATACACAATTCCAAACGAACTTTTCCCTCATGCTCTTACACGCAAGCACCAACAAAAACTTCTTTTTTTTACATAACAGCTTCCCTTCTCTTTTTGTTTTACGAATATAGATGCAAAACAAATCGAACGGTTGTAACGCAGAAAAATAATAAAATGGAAATAGCAAGTTATTCCAATTGCGTGAAAAAGTAATGTCTACGGATGAGAAAGGTGAGAGTGAGAGTGAGAGAGGAACGGGTTCATGCAAAGGTTCGGATGTCAAGTGAGAAAGAAAGAGATAAAGGAATGAACGAACGCTAGAGCGCATAGTGGTTGAGCGAATAAAGAGTGATCCGTCCGACATCGTTTGCAACTGCAAAGTAATCGCTGTTGCGCGAGAATTCGGCCGTAGTCACTCGTCCAAGAGGAGTGCGCTCAGTTGGCCAGTTTCGATAGACTTTGCCGGATGGCAAGTGTACCATTCTGAGCGAATCCTTTTTGGAATGACTAGCAATCGCCATGAGCTGGGAATCGTGATTGAAACGGATAGTCTCGATCTGGGTGGTGAGGTTCTGGATAACATGCAAAGGTGTGGGTTGAGTATTGTTGGGCTCCAATACCCGTTCATCGTACAGATTGACAACGCCTGACCGTGATCTATGCATAATGGCCCGAAAGGAACGGTCAGTATAAAACAACCCCTCTTCCGCCTCGCCCCCCACATTTCCAAGCCTACTTACCCAGTCGCATAGTACTTATCATTCGGGCTGGATGCAAATGATGTCGAGAAAACCGCGCCATCATCTCTCCAGCGTTTCACGCATTCGCGCTGACCAACATCCCAGAGATATACCTCACCGTCGTGCGCAATGCTCTGCAAGAACTTCCCATCCGAAGACCACGACATACCCTCAATGCTCTTGTTCATCTTAAGATCGCCGATCCACTGCTTTGTCAGGCTGCTCACGAGGATGATATGGCCGCCATGACCACGGAATGCGATATACTTGCCACACGGGCTCATATTGAAGCTCGGCAGCGTACGTTCATCACGACCCCAGATCGATTTGCAGCGGTCAAACGTGCCGGACTGTACATCGTAGATATAATAGAACGACTGGCGCCCAGTGACGACGACCTGATTGCCACTTGGATGGAACTTTGCGCAGGTGATCTTGAGATCCTTCAGAAAGATGGACTGGATCTTTGGATTGACACGACCATCGATCTGGAAAAGTCGCAGGGTTTTGTCTTCGCCAGCAGCAAGCATGACTTGTGCGTTCGGATGGAAGTCGAGCGTATTGATTTTTTCCTGCGTATGGCATGTTGAGTTACATAAATCTCCCTATTTTCTATTATGGGGTTGTTACCTTGGATGGTGCCTGGATATTGGCGTTCTTGACACGGCGGATCGGCAAAAACTCGTTGCTTAGCAATCCTCGATTTCTCTGAAGGTCGACGATACCGTATGTGCTCTTGAGGAGGTCCAGTCGATCCTCGTCCTCCAACTCATCGCCATCAGGATCCGTACCGCTCTCCTGATGCTTCTCGTATTTCTTCTCGGAGGGCAATTTCGCCCATCCTGGGCGGGGGTACATTTTATTGTGGCTATGCATGATATGTGTGTGAATTTCACTTTGCTTGATATCCTGCCCATCACCACCGCCACCAAAGGCACTAGGATTGATACGTACAATGCGCGAAGTCGTCGTTCGTACTCATATCCATCTACAACATCCTCCTCTTCCTTTTTACGCAGTTTTCTGAGTCGAGATGTATCTTTCAAGGATACCAGCAAGCGACTGTCGTCATCATCCTCCCATGCCGGCTTGCGCAGATAGCCGTAATTCTGTTCTTCAGGCTCGCTCTCCTCGTCCTCTTCGCTTCCTTCGTCCTCGTAATCGATTTCGTCTCTACCATCGGCCATTGGGTGATCCACATGGCCATTGCTGGCTTCCTCTGCAGCCGACGGTGTAACTGCCGGTTCGCTGTCAATGACGAACCCAGGGCCGGAATCGAAGAAGAATGCCTAGATCGGCCGTCAGATCGCTCGCGGTTCTGCGCGTATCATGGCAATGTATTTTTTTTTACCTCTTCGGACTCTACTGCTTCGGTATCGGATGGCGTCTGCTCTTCGTCCGAGCCTTGATCGCTCAATTCATGGCCGGTGCGATCCCAGATTTTGTCGTCTAGATCGCCAAACAAGAAAGCCTCGAGCTCCTTTTCATTCTCGTGCTTCTTCGGTGCCTCAGCAGCATGGGTCTCCGAGATCTTTAACTTTTTTCGTGCAGCGGTTGTGTCCATGCTTGCGTTTGACCAAACGTTTTTGTTTGTTCGTGTTTGAGGGGGGTAGGTATGGAAAAAAAGCCCAGCTACCTTTTTGGTGCGAGAGAAAAAATTCTTGCGTTATTGAACACTATTAATACTCCGCAGTTGAACGTCGACTTTTTTTGTTCGCGGGATATGAATATAGCTTTAGCAGTATCCTGGGCATCACACGAAAGGCATCAGCTTCTTGTTAGTAGGAACATTGTCAGCCACCATGTTCAAACCCCCACTAAAAATGGCTTTCCTTCATTGATGACGATAGACAGGAGTTCCAGCGCAGGAAGGTCTTTATTGCGTAATACTCTACAGCACTGTACTGTCCTTCAGACGGTACTTCACACATCAAAAGCATATGCCTGATATTGATCCAAGACATACGCTGCTCAACTTGATACTTGATGAAGACAGAGACTACTGGTGGAAGTTTCCAGCTGGCTACCTGTTGGCAGGGGAAGGAGATTTAAGCACTATATGCGCTTTGTTGTATTCCAAGAAAATCGCAGGAGGCACAAGAAGTCGCGAGTGGATTGCTAGCAAAGGCTGACTCCTGCCATCCCCCTTAAAGAACTTTCCGGCCTCGTTATCGCAGGGTAAAGATGCGATAAGCAAGATACCTAGGCCACTCTCCATTCGATGCATGGAGGGGAGGCACTCTTAGGTGAGCCCGGGGGGGGGAAGAGAGACATACAGCCTGCTGCGCGACAACAGATAGGCTCGATCTGCAAACATCATCATTTCATTGTATGTTCATCGGCTTATTACACGCATAAATTGCCTCTATTGAACCCGCATGATGCAAACTTGATTGAAAATAAAAAGTAACATAAGCAAAAGATATTCCATTGAGTGCACATAGTAACTTAAAAATGGCAATGATCTATGTTTGTTTAGTAAATAAACGTCGTGCGATATCTCTCTTGGTTATTACAACATGGTGATTTTCTACATCTCTCGTTCTGTACAGAAATATAAAAGATTAGCTGCGCGGATGATCGATATCGTCGTCCGCGTCTGGGACAGTTATCGCTTTAAAGAAAAAAATCCGACTATGTCAGTAAGCGTTCATGGCTCGTCGCTGTGTTCTCACACTTACCAAGATGCTGACCACCGCTATGACTTGCGCCCTTTCTGATACGGTCTGAGAAAAGCACGAATTGGAAGACGATCAGCATGTCGATAGAGAGCTGGATGCCACCGCAAATGATGAACTGAAGCGGTGACTGGGTAAGCACAAAATAGAATAGCTTGAAGCTATCGCCAAAGAACTATCCATAGAATGTCAATAAGGTGATGGGGATAGGTTGCCCCGTTTCGAGAAATTACCCAGGTAGCAAGCACAAGGAGGCTGAACCCAGCAGTGGAGCGGCGCTTGAAATTGGAGATGCATTGAGGCACCGGCAAGGTGCTTTCGATGCCAACGCTCACAAACCCAATGACTTCCACAAATGCAGGATATCGGCTCAGCAAGAGATAGAGGACGCCGATAACGGTGGTCAGACCCAGCAGGAAGTTGATGTAATTGAGATAATGGTCCCATGCCCAGACAGATGACAAGAAGCGAGGCCCAGGGCGCTGGTGTTGTATCATGCCTTCATCTGCCTCCTCGTCATCGTCGATTTCCTCGAGGGCTGGCGATGTGCGCTCGTCCCCGTCGTCGAGATTGCTATAGAGCGTTAATGGGCTCGGGTCATGGCGGTATCGAACGACGGTTTCAAGCAAGATGAGCTGTGTGATGATCATCACTATCGATTGGATAAACAACGTGGTATCGAACCGTTTACCGAACCTACACGATACTTTTATTTAATTTCATTCTTCATATCTTTCTTCGGAGCAAATGGCCTTTACCAGAAGAATACTCTCAAGATGCTGTATTATGTCCACCCGATAAAAAAAAACGAGTGAGTCGAGAGGCATGAATCATGCTGATTTTTCTTTTTATCGTTTTACTTTGCAACGAGGAGTACACCACAGGTGAGTGAGTTGAAGCCTGCACTCGATCTTTTGCGGCGAATGATAAAGTACTGCAGCATTGTGTGGGTTAATGAGGATTGTTGTTACCGATGGTTGTGAACATCACTTGCCTGGTCAACATAACCAATGATGGGGCCCACCACCATGGCGATCGACAATGCCACTGATGCAAAGTCAGGCATTGCTCACAGAAAAAGGAATGCTATGTAAAGCCGAAGGGGGGGTGGAAATAGTGCTTGTTTCTTTTTTTCGCCTTGTGCTGCCTTGCTAAACGTGTAGCACATCTCGGAGTTTCCTCTTTGCGGGATGACTGTGTCTCTCCGCATGACAAACAATTCGGGGTTGGGAGAGGAGCCTTGTAAATTCCTCTTGACACCCAGTTGCATACAGAAGTGGATTCATCCTGGCCAAGTGCAATGAACTACTGCAAGTTGGTTTTTATTTCTCTTACATTTCCTGCCGAACAATAATAAACATCGCTATAGCCATCCATCCACCGGAATCCCATGAGCGAAGCCTGAAAATACAGGAAATAGAGTAAGTCGTTAGCCGGTTCCATTGGAGAGGTCAAAGTATCGAGCCGGTGTGTTCGTTGCGAGGCAGTGGAGGCAAGGGGCGTTTTCTTTATATCTCCAGAACATGGTCTGATTCGATCTTGATACTCGCGTCATGGAAAAGCAAAATACGTACAGCAAACCATTAGGAAAGGAGAGGGGCTTTTATTAGATCTTGCAGATATTTGAAGGACTAAAATCCCAAACGATGGATTGTTGTCTTGTCCTCATGCTGCTTAATCGAATCAAGGTTATCCCACCACTTGAAAAGAAATGTCTCGCAGATGAGCTTGAACCAAGGCGTCATTGACACATCTATGGGTAACGCACGCTCGTCAGACTTCTCCGGACAAATGTTCAGTTTCCACATACCATTGTCGCTGAACATGGCACGAAGCTCGTCAGGCGTTACATATTTGGTTTCCTGCACTTCGTTTTTGTTGATTTCAAGGTTGACGTCGGCCTTGATAAAGAAAATGTAGTCGACTGCATAACCAAGATAAGCGATCTTCCTTTTCATCCCTCTGATGGTTTATGACTTACTTTCATGCTCGCCCCACATGCCATCGCTGGGGGCCATGTAATGAATCCGAGTCAGGTAGCTGAGCTTCTCAATAGGAACTTGCTCTGGAGGAATGCCTAACTCATGGGCCAACTTGCGTTGAGCCGCTACCCGGGCGCCTGTGGATGAAAGCGAATCACCCCGTGTGATGTTTGTCAGCGTGTGCACCGGACAAATTTCAGATGGTGTCTGCAGTGCTTACCCACTTGGTTTTCTTCTACAAGCTCCAACATGGTGCTTAATGGATGCGAACAGCACGTATTGGTCCACATGTCCGGAAACGTAATTTTTTCGGATGCGCGCTTCTGGAGCAGGAGGCGATTCTGTTCGTCAAAAAGGAAAACACTGAAGGCGCGGTGGAGCATGCCAGTCTTAATGTTCGTCATCAGGTGACCTACATTGCAGTCAGTCTGACAGATTAGATGGGGTTCTCTCTTCGTACAACACATGCGCACACGCGAGCACACATGCACGCGCTATACAGCATTTCATAACATCAGGTTTAGCAACTTGCATGTCTTCTTCGATGCAGCACCGATGCGCCGGTCGTTCTCGTCTACCACGATACACATCTCGCCCATGAGACGGACTTGTTCTTCGTCGTAAGTAGAAAGGTCGACAACTTGCATCAGAGCAGGGTGAAGAAAGAGAAAGAGAAGGAATATATCGGTAGCAGATTCAGGTCTTTTACGCTATATATATATATATATATGTGTGTGTGTGTGTGTGTGTGTGCATATATGTATATGTATTGGTGTTTATACTGTAGCACGGGCGTTTGTTATCTGGAATGACATGTTTAAAGGTTGTTTGGCTTGATCCGTGGCTCGATGGGGGTGCAGAAAGCAAAGCAATACCGATCAAGTGTATGCATGTGTATGCATGAAGCGGCTCTTTAGTGTAAACTTTACCCAGGCACCCTCCTTTTTCACGGCCAACCCCCCTCTCATTCGGTCGTCCCAAGCAGAGCACACGTTGTATCACCAACCTTCTCTATAAGTGTTTTCAGAAGTTTAAATGAGAAGAACAGACGACGGATGACGTAATTAGACTAAGAACACGACTTGGAGATTGTCTCCTTACGGCGACGGACGCAAGCAGGATTTATGGAAGTGTACATACATATAAAGAGTCTTCAAGTCGGGTATGGGGATAGCGTCATCAGCTTATTGGGGAGGGAGGTCTCTGGTGCCTAAAAAATGGACTGAATGTATAACATCAAGAAACTGTGGCGATGCCGATAGCATCGATAGGTAAAAGAAGGCTCTCCTATAGACGGGTCATCATAAGCATCGTACTAGAGGTTTCAGTGGCCCCCAGTTTAGTTACTACAGTACATAGCTTAGTACGAGTGTAATACCCTGTCCGCAGTCTCATTGGGCGGTCGCCATTTGCTTGTTCTGGAAATAGGACATCATTTGATTTGTGTGGCTACGATTTCACTTTTACTTTCACATATGATGTTCGGAGCCATATCGTGTCATGCGCCGCAGCAAAAGTAGCGAATACTTAGAGCGCTTCTCGCTCTTGGCGTTATCTTTTTTCTTTCCTTCGTTACTCCATTCGTAGCTTTCATGGCATATAATCATCACAGCACACCCTACCAACAACATCAGCAGCCCTTTCCTCCGCCTCAACAGCAAGGATACCCGCCGCATCCGCCACCAGGGGGACCTTACCCACCACCTCTGCATGGCAGCAGTATGTTACCTTCTTGCAATGGCTAAACGTCTCTCTTAAACAGCATGGTCTAACTCGTACCTTTCCCTATAGTGTTGCCTGCACCACCTGGCGCTGACCTCAAACTGTGGTACTGGTTTCAAGCGGTGGACACCGACCGTTCGGGTTATCTGACTGTAGACGAGCTGCAGCGTGCACTCATCAATGGTGACTGGACCCCTTTCAATATTGAGACGGTGCGCATGATGGTAGGCATGTTTGATATGGACAACACGGGTACAATCGATTTCCACGAGTTTACCGGTCTCTGGCGGTATATCGAAGAATGGCAGCGGTGCTTCCGCGCGTTTGATACCGATGGCTCGGGCAACATTGATCATCGAGAATTGAAGAATGCATTGAAGACTTTTGGTTATAACCTCTCGGACAACTTTATCCAAACGTTGATTCAAAAATTTGATCGATACGGTAAGGGCATCTTGTGCGGATGAGAAAAGCCAAGGGCACTCACGGGAGACGAACATCATGACTTAGGGCGTGGCAACATCACATTCGATAACTTTGTACAGGCCTGCGCTACGATCCGTTCATTGACCATGTCCTTCCAACGTTTCGACACTGATCGAGATGGCATCATCCAAATCACATATGAACAAGTAAGCCCCTAGACCAGTAACTTACTGTTACTTTATCTGACCAAAAGTGGTGGCCATTGCTAGTTTTTGGGACTTGTCATTGAACAACGCAAGTAATCTGCTATCACAAACGTTTTCTTCTTCACACATCCTCCTGAAAAGATACATACGCACACACACATACACACACACACACAGCGATTCCATACGTTATATTAGTAGCTTGTATATACTTAGTATTTTTTTTACGATTGTCCCGTTCAATTGTTTTAATTTCCCATTCACACGAGAGAAAAGGTTCGGAAGTGTATGTCTTTCAATTCCTTTTATGGAATATCTACCCCAGCAGCGGCGCTCCAATTTTTTTTTTCTTGACCAGGGCTGTTGTGTAAAAAAAAAGAAAGGTCACAAAATGGGTCGGCGACAGAAGGGGGAAAAAAAAAAAAACTATAAAAGCAAGGGTCCTCTGACGATGGTTGCTCTTCATTGAATCAAAACTTTCGAGTGCAGCCACGATGTCGGTCAGTCATTCATTTGACAATGGCCAGACATTGCCAGTTGACGATGTCAACATCGCGCTCCAGATAAGTCTGTTCTTTACCCTTCTTGGGAGAAACGGAACTTCTGGTCATTCATTTGACTTGTGGAGTGCTGTGCCGACGGGGAACGATATTTTACTATTTTGTATGAGTTAAAGAAAACGAAAATAAGCAGTGCCCGTCTCATTCCCTCTGTGGACCCTCGGCGACTGTTTTTGGATACTGTTATTGCATGAAGCAATTGTCTTGTGTATTGCAGCGCAAGCGCGCCGCTTCGCGCTGTATGGCAGAAGAGGATGAAAAGGAAAAGGAGGGAAAGGCGTAGTCCTCCGACTACGACGTTCTGGTAGTGCGGTTCTGTTCTCCCTTCCTAACCCCGACGTTGATAATAAAATACCCTTTTTACCCTGGGGATCCCTAGCGAACCTGTTCTCTCCTTATGCCCATAAGCAAGCGGTACAAAAGACTTCCTATCATGGGATTATTCCTTATTTCGCTCTCTCTCTCTCTCTTTCTTTTTTTTCTTTCCTCTGAATCCTTTTTGCACCCACACGCCCTCTTGACGTCAACGCTTGCATTGTTGTCCTCTTCTACTCTTTTCTTTTCTTGAACCTGAAACAAACGGGTGGGCGCGTAGTACCTGCACCTGTCCTGTTCTGTAACCTTATGGAAGTTATCCAAGTTCAGCCACGCGATTCTTATCTTCATTACATTTATGTCGGAGAAAAGGGCACCACGATCCGCTGGTCATTCACAACTAAGCGGAAGAACATTGCCTTTGGCCTGTACCGCCGACTAGGTGCAGGCCGGTTGCCTTCATCGTCTGAATTCATCTTTCAGGCCCAACAGGAAAAGCAGCAACGCCGCACCTCTGTTGCTGACGTTTTTGCTAACGTTACTGAAAATATGGGTATGTATATATATATGTATATAGGTAGCTACGTATGCACGTACGTACGCACGTACATACGTACATACATAATACGTATATATATATATATATATATATATGGACAATCTTTTGCTAGTGGATGAGGGAATTGAAGTATTATTCATATAGCGCAAAGTGAAAACCGACGCAAAAGCCTTTCTGAGAACAGAACACAAGTGCTTCACCAATTGCTCCACAGCAGAAAGCTCAATGGCTCATCTCAAGGCAGTCTAAAGCGGCTCAAGTCACAGTCGGTTGCATCGGCCAAGCTCAAGGAGCAGGAGGATCTGATTGAGGTGGTTCCCATAGCACATTGTGTCTCCGCCAACGTGAAAGTGGAAGGAAGCCATGTTGTTCAGATTCCTGGAAACTATATCCTAGTGTTTGGTACATAACCGGACGTTGAGAAAATGCACAAGAAGCTCAAACCTGCTTTGCTCTTGGGTTTAGACAACACCTTCTCGCGAAACACCCCGAAAATACTCAGCTTCTCCGTTGCATTGATCACCCCAACCGTATCGAGCAATCATCCGCGCCGGTCGCTCTCGGATGAGTCACCCAATTATATTGTCTGCGGATGGCTTCTGAAAAGGAAGCGCAGAAAGCTACAAGGCAAGCATACACCATAATCGCTTTTTTTATGCGGGTAAAACATAACAGCATCAATCTTGGGTGTAGGATGGGCTAAGCGCTGGTTCCAGTTGTCTCCATCCGGCGTCCTGTCCTACTCTACGTCGCCCGCAAGTGTCACCCGTGGCTCTATCCAAATTCTCGTGGCTACCATATCCATCAACCCCGTCCAGCGCCTGATCCACATCGATTCTGGCACGATGCTCTATCACCTCAAGGCCATCAATAACGACGATCAAGCAAAATGGACCAAAGCACTTCGCGAATTTCGCACCACCGCCACCGCCGCCCTTGTGGAGGAGGAACAAGGCGGTGATGACCACAATGAAAACGGTCTCATGCTCCCACCGACGCCGACTCTAGAAATTGAACATGAGCGCTACAATTTCAAGCAGCAGGTCAAGTCGGGCTTGAACCTATCCATGGATCTCCTGACCGATATTCAGGAATACATGCGTACCATCGATCAGCTCCTCAGCTCGAGCCAGCAACATCAACTCGCCTCCGAAAAGCAAAGAATACTTGACAGCATTGCTTATCAGCAAAGTCTATGGCGCACACTGAACACGCATTTTAACGATATGCTTGTACCGTCGAGTCCATCTGCGTCTGCGTCGGCTGCTGCTTCGTCAAGAAACCAAGACGCCTCACATTTGACAATACCTGGCAATATGAGTCCATTTATACATAGCAACGGTTCCTGGCGAGGATCGGTGATTTCCGACCAGTATTTTGATGCAGAGGAAATCCTACTGAGTGAAGAGTGCGATTCCGAAGAGTTTGTCAATGTCGATCATTATACGGATGACGATGACGACGACGATGACTATATCGAAGAGGAAGAGGATGATGGTAAAAGAATATGGGGATTCAAGGATGTATATGTAGACGCGGTGCATTTGCCAACGCTTTCCTCCACACCTCCCCCCCTTTTTTTTTAAAAAAAAAAAGATCAACAGTGCCCGATGTCGCCTCTGGATACGTTGAGTATGAGCCATCAATTATGCCAACACCGTCGCCAAATTTTGCCATCACCTGTTGTAAGTGCTGAAATATCAGCGCTCTCGATTATCCGGAAAAACGTGGGCAAAGATCTCTCGACGATCTCGATGCCGATCAGTTTGAACGAGCCATTGAGCATGCTGCAGCGCGCGTGCGAGGAGCTCGAGTATTCCGAAATTCTGGATAAAGCTTCGACGCTGTCGGATTCTCTCGATCGGCTACTTCATGTGGCTGTTTTTGCTGTTTCGGGATACGCCTCGAGCCAGCACCGTACTGGTCGCAAGGTAATGAGAATACCATAGTTGTATTATCTCGCTCTCACTCCGGTGTATTGGGGGTGGGCTGCTGATGCATGCAGCCGTTCAATCCAATGATGAACGAGACGTACGAGCTTATCCGCCCTGATAAAGGGTTTCGGTTCATTGCTGAAAAGGTATCCCATAATCCTCTCATCATTGCGGTACGTATATATCTATGTTTTTCGGGGGTGCGCGCATTGGATAGATGGGGATCAGGGGGAGGTTCCTGATGTGATTGATACTTGCCGCTTTCGAAAAAGGCCCATGCAGAATCACGCAACTACAAGTACTGGCAATGTGTTAAGATGAGGACCAAGTTCTGGGGCAAATCCATGGTCAGTCTGTCTGTGGGAAAAAGTTAATTAGTTGCTGACCTTATTAACGATATACTTTTTTTTTTTAGGAATTGATCAATGAAGGCACCTTCCATGTTACGCTGACGGGACACAATGATCATTACACCTTCTCAAAACCGTCGAGCTGGCTCCGGAACATGATTGCAGGCAACAAGTACATTGAACATGTGGGCGAGATGAAGGTCGTCAACCATTCCACGGCCGAGTATGTGGTAGTGACATTCAAGGAGAGCACGGGCGGGTCCTTGTTCACTGCGCCTAAACCATCGAACGAGGTGGTGATGACCGCGTACGACAAGCATGGCGCTAAGCGACGGCGGGTGGTCGGCAAGTGGACAGGGGTGCTTGCTGAGGAGGTGGACATGAACCCGAGCCAGTTGTCGATCCTCTGGACGGCTACGCCGCCGCATATCCAGGATCCTGCAAAGTACTATGGCTTCAGTCGCTTTGCGATGGAATTGAATGAGATTACCGAGATCGAAAAAGACAGTCTACCGAAGACGGATGCTCGGCTCCGGCCTGATCTCCGACTCTATGAGCAAGGTGTGTGTGTGCGTGTGTATGTGTGTGAAAGTTGCATATGTTGCTGATGGCTATAGTTTAGGCTACGTGAATGATGCCGAGCAGGAAAAGATTCGGATAGAGCAAAAGCAACGAGACCGCCGCAAGGAGCTCGAGTCGTTGGGTGTTGAATGGAAGCCGCGCTGGTTCAGGCTCGAGCGAGACGAGTTTGCCGCCGAGCCTGGGGTGATCCCGTCTTCGTCTGTGGAGGGCGACCGGGGTTCTCCGGCATCGTGGCAGTTTACGGGTGAATATTGGCATGTCAGGGAGACGGGCCAGTGGCCAAGCGATCAGTTTGATATTTGGTAACTCGAAGCAGATATCCGGCGTGTCTCTCTCTCGTTGCAGCAGCAGCAGCAGCAGCAGCAGTTGCTGCTGCTTCTCGGGTAGGGAATATATATACATATACATACATACATACATATACATATATATATATAATTATTGATCAAGTAATAATAATAATAGTAATAATAATTGCGTCAAACATGCTGAAGTGAACACCCGATTTCTTTTTTTTTTCGCAAACATGGAGAGACCATGTATTGATGAGGCAAACATATCTTGTGCTTTTACATGCCTCTGGGGACAAAGATACATACGTAGCCTACAGCCTATGAAGTTATTTTTATTTGTTTTCTGTTAACAAAGCTGGTGCTGGGCGGAAATATATATGTATAGGTGCGTATCTGGATGAACATGGTTTTCTTTATCCTCTAAATAATATATCTATAATCTGTACAGTTGGAAAAGAAATCAAAGGTTCTTGAGAATAGCGGCGACAACGTCATTGGTGGAGCTGTTGCCACCAAGGTCGGGCGTCAAGGTCTTGCCTTCGGCAAGCACGGCATCGACGGCATCGTACATGCTCAAGGCCTGCTGGGTGTAACCGAGGTGCTCGAGCAGCAGACCGGCCGAGCGGATGGCCGCGATGGGGTTAGCAATGCCCTTGCCGGCAATGTCCGGCGCGGATCCGTGGACGGGTTCGCCGACCACGAAGTCATCGCCGACGTTTGCAGATGGGACGACGCCGAGGGAGCCGACCAACGCAGCCGCGCCGTCACTAAATAATCATCAATCGGTTTTCTTTTTCTCTCCTTGTTGCAGACATTTTACCTGATGATGTCTCCGTAAAGGTTAGGAGCGACGACGACATCAAATGCCTCGGGTTCACGGAACATGCGGTAGACCATCGAGTCGACAAGCTGCTCTTCCATGTCCACTCTGCCATACTTGTCCGGGTTCTGCTCCTTGACAGCACGGACGGTCTCGCGCCACAGACCGTCGGTGACGCTCATAACGTTTGATTTGTGAACAATGGTGACGCGCGGGTTCTTGTTCTTCCAGATGCGCTGCTCCAGCGGCTTCTGCTCGCGCAGCTTCTGGCGCGTCAGCGCCATGTTGAACGCCATCACGCCCGCGCGCCTCGACGCATATTCCGTGATCTTGCGATCGGCCCACGCCACCTTCAGACCCGTCTTGGGATCCACCTCCTGTCGCTCCGATTTGATATACTGCAGAACAACCCCCCATCGTAAGCAAACAAATAACGAACTGCACGCGGGCCCGCAGGCCCTCGGACACATATACATACCAGGCATTCGGTGTTCTCGCGGATAATGAGCATGTCCAGCTCGCGCTGATTGGGAAAGGCAGGCGACGCAACCGACGCGACGGGTCGCACATTGGCATAAAGGTCCAGTTTCTTGCGGAGCGCGACGATGGGGGACGAGTAGCCGGCCACTTTGTGCGAGGGCGAGCTGACGGCACCGAACAACGCGCCCTGGCACTCTGTCTTGAGGATCTCGAGCGTCTTGTCCGGAAGTGCCGTGCCCGTCTTTTGAAAGTGCTCGAAGCCAGCGTCGAGATCCACAAACTCAAACTTTGGTCCATCCCTAAGCGCCTCGAGGACGGTGCGCGCAGCCTATCGGCAAAAGACAAGAGTGAAAGCGTCAGGGACACACAGGTCAACCCATCACCTTCTGCTTTCCCCCTCCACTGTCCCATTCCTTCCTTCCTTCCAACACACTCAACACTTCTGCCCAACCCAAAACCAATCAGCCACCACTTCCATCCCAAAGAGAGAGAGGAAAGGAAGAAGCCGATGGTTTCCCCCCCCCCTTGTTCATGGGATCTTCTATAACATACAGGAATCACTAGAATCATGATGAGCATAGGATCCTCTTCTCCCTTTTTCTTCTCTCTCTCTCTCTTGCATTTGTCCAAGTACCTTCACGGCCGATACCATCAGCAGGAATCAAACCGATTTTGACAGTGGAAGGCGCAGCGGCTGCGGACGCAAAGGTGCGGCGGAGGACGTTGGACACCATGTGGATAGGGTAGGATTAAGGAACAGAACAATGAGAAGAAAGAAAGAAAGAAAGGCCCTTTTTACAAGGGCTTGTGGTAATTATAATATCTAATCTAAACGCGGATTGTGTGTGTGTTAAAGCGCGCGCTGATCAGCTGTCACATCTGTGTCTGGAGTACTCTAAAAGGCAATCGGCGCTGTTTTTGTGTCATGTACTTTTTATTTTTTGCTTTCAACGTGTATTCGTATTTAAAAAATTGTGTGTATTGATTTTTTACGTAGGTTGTACGCTTGTGTCTGAGCAGGATAAAGTGTATGGCGAGAAAAGGGTGGGTGGGTGGAGGCGAGAGGAGGGCGAGAAGAGCTTTATGTATGTAGACATTGAATTGTCTATTTGGCAGCAGCAGCAGCAGGTGCAGCAGCAGCGGCGGAAGCCCCTTCCGTCTTGTTTTCAGGCTTCTCCTCTTCCTTGGTATTCTTCTTCTCCTTCTTCTTCTTCTCCTTGACAGGTTTAGCGGCTGGTGGAGGGTAGGCGAGGGTGATCAGCTCCTTCAGCTCAGGATTCTCGAACTCCTTACGGATGGGATCCATCATCGTGTTGAGCGCAGCGATCACACCGGCCTTCAGGTCTCCCGGGTGGAGTTTCTTTTCAGCGAATTCCTTCTCAAGCGTGGCATAATCCTCAAACACGATGTCGCCACCCCACTTCTCTGGGCGGGGGCACACGAACGTCGGCTTATCGGTCGAGAGCTGCTTCACAGGGAAGTAGACGTACTTGATAAAAGCCAGCAGACCGTTATCGGTAATATTGCCCTCCTCGCAGAAAGCCTTCTTGATCTTCTTTTGAACTGACTTGGCATCGTCAAGGAAGTCAATCTTCGAATCAGGATCGGATGCTGACATCTTTGAGCCGGTGAGGCCAGGCACCATGGGGTTCATCAGGTGGGAGCGCTTCTTGTAGCCGATCTGGGGCAGGTACTTTTCGGCAAGCACAAAGATCTTGCGCTGATCCACACCACCAAGTTGACAATCCACATCAAGGTACTCCTCATCCAGAGCCTGCATCTGAGGGTACAAAAGACCAGAGAGCAAGGGTGATGCAACCTGCTTCACCACCTCCGCACCAGCCTTCTTAGCATCGTGTTCGGTGATGCACGCTGCAAGTTTGAAGTTGTCCAGCGTGTATTCCTTCGACAGCTCGTAACTCGAGCCAACGATGAATTTGAGCTTCTCCAACGGCACACCGATCGACCGAAGCACGGCTTTCACGATGGCCTCATAGTATTTGACACGATGCGCCACGAGCTCAAGAGGTGCTTTCATGTTGTCCAAGAAGGCGTGCAAATCAGCCAACAGAACCTTCACCTATAAAAATCAAATGAGCCCAGTGGGTTCTTGTTGTTTTTCCTGTGTAGTGTCTCTTTTAAATTTTACCTCGCAGCCGGCTGCCAAAAGATCTGCAATCTTGGCCATGGCTACGAAATAACCAATGTGCGGACGACCAGTAGGCGCTGTTCCCCAGTAGACCTTGAGGTTACGCTCCTGGAGAATCTTTTTGATCTCATCTCCACCGAGAACCTCCTGGAGATTGCGGGTGATGAGGTTGTACTTTTCGTCTACGGTGGTATTGTTCGACATTAGATAGGGAGTTGAAAGCAGGGGGAAAAAAGTTGGGCTGTTTCGATTGATGGTGCCTGAGTCATTCTGAGTAAAAAAAATTTGCGGTCTCAGTTTTCGATGGCTGGCTCGATAGGATCCATCCCGCAAAGCTGGTGTTCGTTTCGTTCAGTAGTCTGGGGATGAACAACAGCATTGGAACCCGATGCGTCGACAATATAACAGAAAATAATGATATTATATATATAGAGAGAGAAAGACCTCAGCAATAGCTAGCATACTGTACAACTTGAATGAGCACGCCAGTAGGAAATAAAAATGCTTGCAGATTTCGTTTCGTTGCTAACTCTTGCTGTTATTGCTAGATTTTTCTCCAAGTACGCATGGGCATATGAGATAATTCTAGCCAGCCAAACTTCAGTCAGTCATTTTCCATGTCGGATTTTGCACATTGGCTTTAATCCGTATTTTTTTTTTTGGTTGGAGATTAGTCGTTGTAGTCTTCCTCAATGCAAGTTGCAATGCCAACGAGAGATCATTATTGGTTCTCTGGAGAAGTCGCGTTATTGATAAGCTGACTACAGAGGAGCAACAGAGAGGGGAGTGGGCAAGTCTTTTTTTTTCTACCTGCAATAATATCCCCCCCAAAAAAAAAAGTTGCGGTTTTTTTCTTTTTTTTTTTTTGGCTTGATTCCATAACCCTCACCAATCCCCCTTTCCACCTTCTTTCTTTTGCCAACAATTAACAAACTCTGTTTTTTGCGCTTTTTCTTTGCATTGACCCTTTTCGGTACCTGAAGCGATTACATTGCTTGGAATTCTCGTGTCCATTGCCATCAACAACGGGTGACCCCCTTTTTTTGCAGCCGTAATTCGAACAAGATACACACATAAAAAAAGAAGAGGCATCACGCTGTAACTTTTTTTTTACACGAAACTTTTTCTTCGCACTCCCACGCGCACTCTCCCACACATACACGCCAACTTCTCTTTGCCTAAAGTGATGGATGCCATGACCTCAGGCAGCCCCCTTGGTACTGTAGAAGACGATGTTTCCACCCGACCTGACTCGTCCCGCTTTTCGCTTGGCTCCTCTCCTTCTGAGCTTAGTGATGCCGATGTCTGCAATGCTGATGTGGACGACGATTTTACCCTTGATGATGTTGACGGGGATGGATCATTGACGCCCACTGAGAAAATCATGGAAGAGGAAGAGGAAGAAGAGGCTGCGATGGTGCTGAACAGTGCTTTCGACAATGACACGGATGACGACGGGCTCTTTGAGGATATTTCTGATACGCTGAGCAACGCGCCTCCTGATATTGATGAACGTGAGGTCGATGACGAGGTGGATGCTATGTTAGCTCTGACGGTTTCTCCAAAGAAACCGGAAAAGACGCCACCTCCGCCGCCGCTGCCGACGACCACCATCACGCCTCTTGCGGCTGACCAGCCGAGCTCGATGTCGCCCTGCTCCGGTACGCTGTCACCTATCCAGCCTATTTTATCCCCAGCGAGCGACCACGAGACCCTCCGATGCACGTCGTCATTAAAAGACAATGATAACGAGAATGTGCCTCCTTCGCCCTCCCAATCGTTTGCCAACACACGAAAGCGGCGCGGGTCGTCAACGCCCCTGGATCAGGAGGAACGGACGAAACGGAGAAACAGTAAATATGTGGAGCACAAACAGGCGAAATCAACGTCCTTATGTGAAACTGAAAAAGGCGAGGATGTCGAAGAAAGCAAGGAATACTCCGAATCCACTGGGACTACCCAAGCTCCTGATGCTGCCACTGCCTCCATGGCTACCGTCACTGCTGCTGCTGCTGCGGATGATGATGATGATGATGGTGATGGCAATCCGGTGACCGTTCGGCGTCAACAAGAAGAGGAGGATCATCCGATGTGTACGGGTGACGACGAAGGTATTTTTTCTATTTGCAAGGGAGAAGGAGATGCGAGATGGTGACAGAGACGAATATAGGGACAACGGAAATGAATGACGATCAAGAATATCAAGAATGGCACAGGGAGGCACTGAATGCGCTCACGCGCATCGAGATAGAGTTTGCACGTTTACGGGACAAGTAAGCAGTGGAGGGAAAAAGAGAGGCAATGGCAGTAAAGAGTTGAGACATTGATGGCGTATGCGATTAAGGATGTATGACGAGAAAATGTCCGAATTGAATGAAGAGGCATTGATGATTGCGCAGGGCACACACCCCGATCTGGTGACCATGATGGCGACCATTGAAGAGAAGAGGAATCGACGGATAAGCACGGCTGAGGCGTGGAGGAAGCATAAGCGACTGAGTTGCCGACAGCAGTTTGAGGGGCTCGAATACCAGGCCAATATCGATTTCGCGGTAAGTAATAAAACACGTTCAAGCTAGGGAAGGAACTGACCCGATGTTGAAGGCTGGAAAAAGCGCGCTACGGAGAGAGATCTTGGCGGTGCTGAACCGGAAGCGGTGGGATATAGATCATGAGCGGGATAAGCTGAACGAGCCGGTCACGGGTAAGCAAGCAGAGCAAAGCTGCGTGGGTAAGGGGCCCCGAAATGCAGTGCTAAATGTCATTTGCCTAGCCGCCGACAGAGTACCTGACCCAACTTTGCATGCACATCGCAGGCAGACGCAGCTGGAAGAGACGTCCGATCTACGGCGTATAGCTCAGTCAATCGGGTTTCCGATGGCGCCGAAGCCAGAAGGACTTGCAAAAGGCCTGATTGAAGATGACCTCGTCGCATTAGGGGTAAGCATAATAGCCTGTCATCTTTAGTGGGCTCGTCTTTTTGCTTATTTCTCCTCTCTGCTTTTAGGTCTTACAGAAGCGTGAGTGACGTGTTATCTTCTAATGTCATGAGGCTCATGCTTTTTTATAGCATCCGAACCAACATCAAAAGCGAGTTCATCGGCTGTAGCTGCTGCAAATGGCCATTTCACCGTTGAAAAGTCAAGCAGACGACACGTATCGGCGACGACGACGAGCTCCTCTGCGTCAACAATAACGAGTGGTGCACGCGGCACAGGTCGGCCGCATTCGAGAACACGTGTGCCGGAGACAGAGAGCAGTTATAAGGATGGGTTAATATACACTTCTCGTGGGCAGCTGCATTATTACGGCCGAGTGTATGAAAAAGGCGATCATTTCACGGTGGTCGATGCAAGCGCAGGTCGTTATAGTGCAAAGCTGCTGACCACAAGCGATACTGAGGTAAATACGCAACCATATATATATATGGAAACAGCAAGCAATCCACGTGCGATGATGTGTTAAACGATGGATGGTGTGTGCATGTGTATGTTTAGGCTATTATCCAAAGGACAGATGGATCAAAGACCAGGCTCTCCTTTATACAAATGTCAAGAGGAAAATACCAGATTCTTTCCAAGCATTCATAGCATCACTTCATCTATGTTAACTATCATACTTTCATTCACGCACGCAACGTACATTATCTCCCCACACCGCTTTACTTTTTTTAATATCCTTCCTTGTCCCGTTCCCGTTCTCGTTATTTCTCATGCTCATTCATGCACTCCCCCTCCCATAGTAACATAAAGTAGACATAACGATTGCATCATGGCGAAGATGTGTGCGTGAATGCTTCTTTTATGACAATTGTGTGTGTGTGTATACAATGAAAGGCAATGACTCATTTTTTTGGATTGTTTGTTTGCGGATGGGAAAATGCTGAGTGGGGAAGGGGGAGCAAGGCGCTTAGACGCCTGTTCGGCCAATGGTGACGTATTCGTTATTGAGCATCATGTATAGACCGGAGGTGTTGACATAGGCCGGAAATCGGCCGACGTAGACGTTGCCGTGGGATTGTGCGCGCCACAGTTGTTCGATTGTGAGATTGCTGCGATCGTCAAATGGGATCCAGGTGTTACCGGCTTGATAAACCCAACGAGGCATTGTAATTTTCTTTAGCAAGTGAAAAGGGGGATGGTGGTGATCTTGTTGTGGTTTTTTTTTTTGTTTAGAGGGATGGGGCTTCTTTCATGGACGGGTCCATATATATATATATATGTAGAGAGAAAGAGAGAGAGCCGGGTTTGTTATGTCTATTTTGTTAGCAACTTCGGGTGTAACGTCGCCAAGAAGACCTTGGGGCGGAAAATGGGGCTTGTTTTTCGTGAACGCCACACGGGCTTTTCTTTTTTTGGGTTGGGGAGGGCAGGTGGTGTGGCGGGGAGACAAACTGAACCGATCGATGGCGCCATGCCAAAAAAAAAAAAAAAGAGTCTTGAGAGCTTACAAAAGGGAAGGGGGTCGTTTCGTGTGTAACCATGCGCCCCCTTCCCCACCCCCAGGTTTCACGACATGCCCGTGCGAGTCTGGTGACTGTGGCAAGTGTGTGGATCTCTCTGTCTCGTTGTTTGTGTAAGACTGACGGTCGGATGAATCCGTAAACATACGCTATTTCCCCCAAAAGTCGCAGCACCCCTCCCCAGTTCCGAGGCCGCAGGATCACCAAAATAACATCGCCTTTTGCCCAGAAAACGCATGATGACAAAGCAAATGTCACATGCATCCACCAAAAGAGGGTCGCTTCCTTTTGAAATGAGCAACCTATTTTCTACAAAGATAGGCCAAGGTCATGCCGTTGATGAAGAAATCTGCTCTCTGCCATCCGTTTGTTCTCGCCACTGAATATCTGCGTAGCATGTCTTTCAGAGATAACTCTGATCTTGACTACCACACACATTCTCAAGCGAAAGGATACAGATGTTACGGATGAAAGAAGTGGGCATCAAGCAGCAGTTACACAGCCTACACTGACAGCATCTTTAAGAAACACAAAGCGGGAGGTCGTTCGCGTATTCTCAATGAAGAACATACGAGCTTTTTTTTTTTTAGAATGCATTGAATGAGAATCCATCCATTGTTCTAGAACGGTTGATGAAGCAACTGCTTCAAAGATTGGAGGGTCTCAAAATATTTAAAACGACGCTCCATCGATTTATGAAAAGCGAATGCAACTTGTCATTGAAAATGGCTCGGTTTCAGGCTGTAAACAGGAATAGCGCTGCAAAGATCCAAGAGCGCCTTGACCGGGTGTGCAAATGGGACAGGACCGACATCGACTTTAGAAAAAAAAAAACTGCGTTTTCCTTGATGAGTCTGGATTCCAAATTAATATGAAACGCAGCATGGCATGGTCCAAGAAAGGGACTCCTGCCGTGGTCACTATACCAAAGACAACCACAGTCTTGGGAGCAATCTCAGCATCAGGTATCATTAAATGTAGCTTGAGACTCCCACAGACACAACCAAGAATACAAAGAGGACAGGTCAATCTGAAGTTACGAGCAGAGGAAGTGTAACTGGATTTATCTCAGCTTCCTTAAGGCTACGATGGACGAGATGGATAAGTATGAACATATGAAGGGCCATGATTCCTCCGTTACTTCTGCCGCTGGTGTTATTGCTGGCCCGTCGTCGTCATCCCTCCGCGTTCCTTCCAGCTACCTTTGGGGTAAGTTAAAGAGTAAGAAGGGGGCAGATATTTTCTGTTGACTAACGGGTATGTCTCGGCCTTCTTGTGCATGTGACAGATATTATTATTACGAAATTTATTTTTGAAACATAAAGTACAGAATGTGTACGACAAGTGATATAAAAAAAAAAGGAAGGATAGCCAAGCTTGGATGTGTGGCTGATCAATACATAGACGGTGGGAAAATTCGATTTTTCGCTTGCACTATGGTAACACGCAGATTTGCAACGTAACATGGAAACGAACATTCTTTTTGACAAATGATGTCACACACACACACACATGCAGCACCCTTTAAGACTTACTTGTTCGATAGGACCCATGCCAAAAATAAAAATAAAAAAGATTGGAGACGGATGGTTTCAAGTATATGAAGATATGTTAACAAAGAGGCACTCTAGACGGGAATTGACGCACGAAATGCTCTATGGAACGATGGATGGGGCGGGGAGAGGAAAGCTCATGCCATTTTTTTTGCAAGATTGCTCGATGGGACGCAAGCAATATCAACACTTTTCTAACTACGCTTCGTGTAAATACGTACGAAAAAACGGGGGGGGATTGTTTTCCTCAGAAGCGCATGATATACGATGGGGGAAAAATATGTACCAGGATCGCAGCCATTGAGTCATATTGCTGATGCAATCGCCGCTAATGTATAGAGTGTGGAGGTATATCCGCTCTCGCGTTCGGTACAGATTGTTCTGTGAAGATGATCCCTGTTACAGGGCTTAAAAATCGTGTAACACATTCCTTATCCGACTGACTCATCCTCATGAGCAGGTTTGGGAGAAGAATGATAGCAATGGTTTCTATTGACATGTTTTCGCAACACATCGGGCATGGTGATGTTGCCACCGTTTCGGAGGGAAGGGGTGTATGTGATTCATCCGTCGCTAAAGTAGACGCAAGCCGAATGCACTCCTCCCGCCTCTTTTATTTTAGGGTTGGTACGTGTGTGTCACGATGGCATCATTGTCTGTGTCACCATTCGTGTGTGGCTGTTTGTAAAAAGACTCCACGAATGACTCCTTCCCGATTTGTTTCCATTCGAATGAAACAAGTGCGTACGGGCCACATGATTCACATCCGGCCGTGGCGTGTCAAAGTGGAGAGTACTGTGTATATGAGAAAAACAAAGATCGTGTATGCGTATGTAGGCGGTTGCTATACGTAGCGGATGGATCAACTTGCATTGGTATGCACCGTTTCTCGAAACTCAAGTCGCAAGACGTTTATATCGAATATAACACCTTCCGTCCTTGGTAGATTGGCCAATGGTATCCGTACATGATGAACCATGGAAGAAAGGTGAAAACGGATATTGTGTCGTCTGGCGGGGCCGCGATTTTGCTGCCTTCGGGCAGGGCCGTCCCCTCACTTTTTTTTTGCGCCTTGGGTTGCCTGTCCCTGTTCCCTGTCATCGTTTCGGCGTTGCCTTCCACCCCAGGTACTCTCGTGTCTTTTTTTTTTCGCTGTCGTCCTCCTTGTCCCCACGCTCGCCCAATGTCCCGCATTTCGCCCGCATCGTGTCCGCCATTGTGCCCCTGTCGTTGCTTCCGGCGCTGCCTGTCCTTGCTCCTGCTACTACTCCTGGCGCACCAACCATCCTCCGCCGTACGTATCGCCATATGCACACCTGGACACAGCTGGTATGAGCCGGGTTGGCAAGTCGAAATGTGAAGGAGATGCTTTCTGTTGACTAACGAAAGCCTTTTAGCTGCAGATATGACAATTTCATGCGTACTTATGAACGACATTATTTCATCTTGGTATAACGAAATTTATTTTGGAAAATAGGGTATATGTACATTGTATTATTGCGGATGATGCTGATAGGGATGTATATGAAGATAGCGTTCGTTACCCGGACGATAGGACGACCAACAACAACGTGATTTGGTTGAACCCAACCATAGGTAAAAGAACAAAAGGAATGTATGCTTATGATCAACACGTTGAGCGCACTGCTGGGCCGTTTTCGCCTCATGCACCGGTTCGACCGATCTTGACCCACGTATTATTGATGAGCATGCAGAGTTGGGGTGCATTGACATAAGCCGGACTATGATTTCCGAGATAGACTTGACCGCTTGTAGAGGACCGCCAGAGCTCTTCCACGGCCTTATTGTTGTTCGGATCGAAAGGCACCCAGGTATTGCCAGCTTGATAGACCCATTGAAATGGCATTTGGTATATATATAGAGAGAGAAGGAGAGAAGGAGGAGAAAGGGCCCTTAGAGAGGCTATGTATATGATGGAAGAAATGTAGGGTCCTCGGTCTTGGTATTTATATGCTATGAGAGTGAGAGAGGGTAGCTTTTGCTAGGTGTCTATTTTTATTGACAGTTGTCATACACTGCTGCGAGCAGCAAAGCAGCAGCAGCAGCAGCGGCGGCGGCGGCGGCGGCGGAGGGATGGAAGGAGAGGAGAAGCGTCGGCTTCAGCTCACAGCCACGCTAGATTGACTGACTGACTGACTGACGTATTTTCATGACCCATGCAAGGGCTTTTGTACGTAGGACAGAAGTGTCAGCTCGCGTGATTTGGGAAAGAGGGTACCTGAGCAGCATACACGCTTTCTAAGAGAAAAAATGGTGATGATCGGAATGTTCCGATAAGCATCCAAGCAAACTGTTGAGGGGCTGCGGTTTGTTCATGTGGCATGCCCATTAACATTTTGGGCGACTCATCCGACTTGTGATGCCATTGATCATCAGCCACAATCGTTATGCCTCAACCCCCCCCCAACTTACGCAAAGCTTGTCCTGCACCTTTTTCATGTCTATGCTTTCTATCTCCTCCATCTAGTTTCAAAACGTTTCTATAACGTAGCCTAGGCACGCAAATAGAAATGACACAGAGCGCGCGCGTGTGTGCGCACATGTCGATTGTTCAAATGGAGAAAAACATGTTGGCGCAGCAGAAAGAATGACGCGAAAACTGTAAGGTTGTACATACAAGAAACGCTGGGCCCGTTGATGGCGAGTGATATGAAGTGGCACGTATATACTGGGTGCGCTAGTTACACAAAATGGCAGATTTTTTCAATGACGTGCGGCGGATTGACTCGTTTGACCATCCTATATTACAGAGAGGTGCCAGGAGTAAATAGACAGGAGAATGGGTGAATTATCTAATTTGTCCAAGTGAGGTGCGTGCCTCTTTATGAACTAATGCGTGCAATGGGGACGAGAATATGATCCAAAGCGATGGGGGCGATGATGGAGGTTGATGTGAAGCCACCCGGTCAGACACAATGAGAACTATATCTAGTGCGTTGGAGCGCGAAATCATGTCGATCTGCAGGTTTATTTACGCGTCCGACGGGTCCCATAGATTCCCCCCGACTTGGTAAACCCGCTGCAGTGCCATCTAAACGAGAGAAAGAGAAAAAGAAAAAAGAGATATTGCTCTCTACCTAAACTTGCCCGCATTTTTCTTATGGAGCATCACCAATTTCAGCCAAGTCCTGGATAGTAATGTTTCATCGCAGCATGAATGACGAGGCCCAGTGTGGGGGGGGGAGGGGAGCGGAGGAACAGCACGAGCTTGATTACTTACTACCTAGTGCAAGGAGCAAAGCAGTGCATCCGCAGTACGTAAGAATTTTTCATGGGTAGGAACGCCGCAGCCAGCCAATGTCGCAGCGCAGAAAAGAAGAAAAAAAAATACAGAACCTGTTGCCTTGAATAGGAAGGAGTGGATTGGAAAAGAATAAATAAAAACATGTTGTGTTGTTGAAAATGCCACAACCTTCCTAAAAGAAATCAAGCTGTTCCGATTTCCTTAAACGATCTGTACAACCATATTCAGCGTTTCCAGGTTTCGACCGCCTGCTCCCCACTTGATCTATGTACAGCCCTCTCTTGTGTGATTCTCTCCACTTCCCGGTGCTTGGTTGAAAAAAAAAGTCTTCAGAAAGACTGCATTCTTTTATTGTATCTTCTCATACGATTTGTTTGTCGAGAATCCATAGATGAAAGCTGAACTTGCAACATGCTTTTCGGTACAGCATGCTCAAAAACGGATAAAGTATTGCGCGCCACCATCTCGCCCCTCCCACACACACACACACACACACATAAAAACAGTGGAGGCGTGGTTCATTTCCTGAGCTAGGCTTACTATAGCTTTACTTTGGATGAGGTACAGCACGTAATGCTTTGCGTACTATAGCGAAAATATCTCTCTATACAGAATACGTGGGAGGCGGGAAGTTAAGGACGGAGGGATTGGGTGGGCGCATTGGGGGGGGGGTTGCGTGGGAGGTTATGCGCCCGTCCGAAGGATGGGTCGACGAACATTGTCCTGAAGCATGTAGAGATTGATCGCATTCACGTAGGCAACGCCGCCGCCGATGCTTACATTGCCGTGCGAACCAGCCCGCCAAAGCTTCTCAATGATTATGTTGGTCCGATCGTCAAAGGGTACCCAGATATTACCGGCTTGATAGACCCAGCGGAAGGACATGATGAAGAGCGTTAGAATGGAAAGATTAGCCAAGCTTGCTGTCATCTTTATTTATAAAGTTTCATCGTTTGATAAAGTGGCAACCCCGGCTCGGTAGAGGATCTGCTTTTCCCAATTGCACCGTCTTGATCATGTGACCAGTATGGGTGGTCACATGGCCTATACACGCTGTTTCAATGCTCCATATGCATAGACATGCAGGCACGAAGTGGATCTCTCTCTGTCTCTCTCTCCATCCATATCTGGTAAATCTATTTTCTTCAGTAGAAAAAAGGTATAGTTCCATAACTATGATTTTTCCCTGTACGACAAAACAAACTATGTTTATCTTAGTGCAATTTCAGCACTCTTCGATTGACCTCTTCCAAAAGTCGAGCACTTGACGAGCTCCAGCTCGATGTCATCATTTTTAGGTTATCGGTGAGATTGGATTGAGCGTCCTGTTCAAGCAAATAAAATAATCAACAACATAGTCTGCGGCAATGTTTCTAAATCGTACCTTTGCTTTGAAGTGATCAAGCAGGAGTTTCTCGGATCCAATGACTCGTTTCACGAGACTTTTTTGCAGTTGTGGTTTGAACAAATGGCCCCCAGACTGGGCGATGGTCTGTGTTTTGAGCAATGCGTCCTTTAGCGCGGTTTGTACGTTGAGCAAGCCGATTGTCTAGGTAGGAGTGTTTGTAGGTGAGTCACCAGCATAGAAGTGAATTTCCTTTTTTCGTACCATGTCGTCAGCCTTCGATTCGGCTGCTTTCTTCTTTGCTTCTTTGTTGGATAAGCCCACTGCTTTGCCAATCACTTCGGCAAGGACAGCAACGTAATTAAGGGTCTATGCGCAATATGAATTCTTTTGTCTAAACGGGCCGGGAATGCAATTCTCCTTTGTACATTACCTCTAAAGCGATCGACACCTGATGAAATTGTTGCCATGAAATTGTTGCCTCTTCAAAGCTACTCTTTGGCGCAACTATGTTTCGTTCCCATGTTCAGCCAAGCAAGGCTTGTCTCTTTTTTGCTTTTTGTTTTTTACCTTCTTTTTCAATGATTCCAGAAGCATTCTGCAGATGCTTGATAGCTTCATCGGAATCTAGCGTGTCGCTTAACATTTAAGGTCCTGATATGGTCTTTTTCATATCACTTACTATCTTTCCGAGTCGTTTGGTCCTTCACCAAAACGTATGCAGATACCAGCTCGAATACACATTTTGCCAATGTGATTTCTTCAGGCATAACCTTTTTTGGAGATAAATTAATCCAGTTTTCATCCGCACGCGGGGTACATATTCACCTAGCCACTTTACCTCATCCTTCATACTATCTCGAGCCAAGAATTGACTAAACGCCTTGACCATGGATTCAATGTCAGCACCGCCCTTTGTGCTGCTACATGTGGATTTGAGAATGTTGAGAACATAGGAAAATAATTGCAGCCATGTTTTCTATAGTTGTTCCCATTTAGTTGAACGGTTTGCCTTTGACAGGTCAGGCTGGCAATGACATGTCTTAAGAACGCTTACATTTGTGCTCTTGGTTGGCTTCATCAATTCCTCAGCTTTAGGCTGGTCCTTGGGATTGCAGTTCATAAATACTTTGAAGTCTCTGTTATCTGACTGTTGTGCAATAGATGCATCTAAGACAATGCTTTAGATTTTCGTAGAGCATAATGTCGGGACATGAAATCTTCGTTACCGTCGCATTTGATGCTGGACACATCAAGCTCCTGGAAGCACTGCATTGCGTACTTGATCTGGAAGGAAGAACGCGCGGCATCTGCACGTGCTAACTCAATTTTTGATATCGCGTGCTGAAGCGAATGATACAATCGCGATCGGAACTCAATGAATTCCTGGATCTTTAAAGCCGACATCCCCATCAGTCTACATTTTTCATCACGTCATGGTTATAAGTTACCTTTGAGAATGTTCCATACTGATATGCCTTTACAATCATTTCTGGCGTCTAAAAATTCCTTACATAATGAATAAAATGATTCTTACCCCCTCGCTCTTAGCTAACATTACCTCAATGTCATTGCTTTTATATATCCTAAGCGATTCGAGGAGCACGCTCTCAATGTCATCATAGCAGCCCAATGAAATAAACCGATCTGTAAAATAGTGACTAGAACCCTTGCGATTAGTTCTATTGTAAGTTCAGAGTTTGTGGATTTCCTTACATCATCGTATCAAATTGGATCTGTTTGATATCCATAGTCTTATAAATCTGAATGGGTCTGTTGAACACGCCTGGCGATGAAGATCAGTGTTGGCGAGAGCATAGAAAGTTGAAGCAGGGGCTTACCGATCATTGAATAAAGCCGAACGAGGGAAAGCTTGATATGAAAATTGTAAATACTCTTCGCTAGCGCGCTCTCCAATAAAGAAATGGCCTGTAGAAGAAGTTCAATGTGCTTGTGTTCTCTATATAGGTCGACCAAGACATGACAAGCAAGAAGAGCGAATTCGTCACCATGCTGGCTTTCTGTCTTTTCAAGGTCCTCGCCTGCACATACATATTTCTCTCATGAGCCATCCCCAGTTACGCGCGCTTTGAATCTCCTGTCTATCTACTGAAAACGTACCAAGGGGCAGCGCATCCTGGTACTCTTTCCAAAGACTGTTGACGAGTGTTACTCCTTCATCAATGGTCAACCGGGATTGTAAGCCCAGGTATCTCTCGATCTTGCGGATGTTTACACGTTTATAGACATTCTTGATGCGTATCGACTGCACAGATTGTACGGAACACGGGTTACGAGAGTTCTACCTTTCCTAGTGCATTTCGTGTAGGGCGTTACCTTCTCATCGGACTCCTTTAACGTGTTGCTCAGTGATTGAATAAAGGCAGTAGCGGCCGGATGATCACCCTTCAGCACGTCTATGTAAGTCTGGATATCTTCAAAGCAGCATGACTTTGATCCAAATCGCTCAAAATAAGAAACGATATGGCCCAGCGCAGCAGTTTGATCTATATGAGAGCAAAGAAAAGCCCCAGATGAATCAGAATATCCACCACCATTGCACTTGCTCTCTCTCTCTCAGTGCCTAACCTTTTTGGAGCTTGATTAGCCGGTAGTCCAGCTCAAGCTCGGCAAGGAACGGACCACGCTTCAGCATCGGCGCATCCAAAGCGGCTTTTTTAAGTCTTTCAACGAGAGCGTAACCCTTTTCGTAATCGGTACTTGTTGCAGCAAGTGCATCAAAGTACTGAATCCAGCTGATCCAGTCGTCCGCGTTTTCCTCGACGAGAG
This sequence comes from Dichotomocladium elegans, assembly GCA_025716815.1. Classification (NCBI taxonomy): domain Eukaryota; kingdom Fungi; phylum Mucoromycota; class Mucoromycetes; order Mucorales; family Lichtheimiaceae; genus Dichotomocladium; species Dichotomocladium elegans. Next base: position 94,712 of record JAIXMN010000036.1, on the reverse strand, counting down.
CATGCTCTGCCACCTGAAGCAGCTGATCCCATTTCCCGTTCTCCTGCAGAAGTTCTGCCCGGATCTGCCGCACTTCTGGATCTCGCAGCGACTTCTGACCGAGCGAGCTATCAAGTAACTGAAGTGCGTCCGCATGTTTTTTCTGGTCCATCAAAATCAGCAGATAGAGACGCAGGTGTTCTACCTCCTCAAGTCGCCCCTCTTCCTGCGCCTTGGCCATCATTCGTTCGGCGAGCGTGTATGATAATGCCGAGGTCTTTCCCTGGAGAGCTAAGGACATGATCGCCCAGAAAAGGTACTTGTCGTTTTTGAAAGTACGATGCAGTTTTAGAGCTGCGGCTTGCTGGCCCTTGTGGTCACCATTACGAACCATGGCCATAAACCATTTGTTCGCAAACTCCTCATTTTTCGGTTGCTGATTAGCCGCGTTTTCGTAAAGTTCAACAATCGCACTATCTTTTTGTTGTTGTTGTTGTGTGTATTGGGAGAGAATCCAAAGTGTCACTTAATGGGGGGTTTTACACGGTGGTTTATCGTTGTTCTTACTTTGGCCGAGCTCCTGGTAGGCCAAGGTCAAGGCGAGGAGCGTGGCTTGATCCGTGGGAATGGTCTTCTTGACCTGAACGCAAAGTTCTGCGGCTTCATTATCTTTATCTGTGCGCACAAGCACGAGCGCTTTGAGAGCCTATCCATTGTATTTTTTTTTTTACAAAGAAAAAAACATTAGGGGTATCGCAAGGCGTGTGCGCGGGGCATGCATCGCCCGCGTTGTTGGCATTGTACCTTGACGAGAGGCCAGTCCGGATTCTTTTTGAGCAATTTGTTCGCAAGCTGAAGTGCCTGCTTATTTTGACCGTCGTCGATGGCCTCTATTGTTTTTATTGGAGTGGCGCGCGTTAGGATGTTGTCGATCCATTCCCAGTGCGATTTCGCTTTACCGTAGAGTGGTCGAACTTTTTTCTCTATAGTGTAATCCATCGCTAAGGGACAAAGTTACCTCCCCAAAGAAAAAATAACAAAGGGTAGGAATATGCGGGGAGAGGGATAGAGAGAAAATAATACCTAACGGGGTCAGGCGGACCGGGACAAAAGTTGGCGGGACGCGTCGCTCATGCGATATACGTATATTCTGCTTCCGGGGGGGGGTGCGAATACCAATGCCCTATTTTTTCCTTCTTCTGGCAAAGAGCTCCAGCAGGCTCCCGGCATTTTCTCTCAGAGAGAGCACACACAGCATTCTTTGTTCTCATCGGTCTCCAGGAAATATCTCCATGCTCGCTGGCTGTCAAATTCATGGATGTTATCCACAAACACACACAGGAATAACGTTCGTACAACGCCCTACGTAGCAAAAAGCCTGAGAGCCGATCTGTGGGAATTTCGAATCATCTATAGAACATATCAAATACTCGCTGTGCGCGGGGTAGGGGCGGTGCTTATGTGCCTGCAAATGTTCCCTCATCGGCCTGATAAACCGATTGCCTGAAGAGAAACTTCCCCCGCCCGCGGGGTGATATCTGTTTTGAAAAAGACAAGGTGTGCTAAAAGGCGAAGAAGGGAGGGGCGGTGATTGGTCAAAGGACCCTCTCGGTCTCCAGGAGATTTGGGAGATCATGTTAGTCACACCGGTTGAGTTTCAATGGTAAAACAAGTACAAAATGGGGTTTCTTTTGGAATCCAATCGGCCCAAACGCTTGCTTTCCCTTTTTCCTTTTTATTTCATATATAATGTCTGCCGGTCTTCGTAAAGCCTTTGCCACCGCCAAAGCAGAGAGTATGTTATTGCACCAAAAGTCGAAGAATCATTCTTTGCGCTATGCTCACATGCAATATATCTGCTTTCAGATCGTCCCGCTTTTGTAGCTTTTATCACCGCCGGTTATCCCAAGCGGGATACCACTGTTGATATTTTACTCTCGCTTCAACGGGGAGGTGCAGATGTGATTGAAATGGGTGAGTGATGATTGATTGATTGTGTGTGTGTGTGTGTGTGTGTGGAAGGGGGTGGACATGGCTGTTTTTGCAGGAAAAGTAAAAACACGGTTGACTAAAGCAGGACGTAGGCATTCCTTTCACGGATCCTTTGGCTGATGGTCCTACCATCCAATATTCTAACACAGTAAGTTCCGCTACCCAATTCTTTTTCCCGCTGTAGGAAGTTTAAGAAAGTCATCATTAGATCGCGCTGCAAGACCACACGGACGTGACGCATTGCCTTCAGATGGTTCGCGAGGCGCGTGCACGTGGCCTGACCACGCCCGTGGTGTTCATGGGCTACTACAACCCGATTCTCGCTTATGGCGAGGAGAAGCTTGTCAAGGACTGCAAAGACGCGGGTGTAAACGGCTACATCCTCGTCGATCTTCCTCCGGAGGAGTCGCACACGTTTCGATCCGTCTGCCACAAATACGGGATGTCGTATGTGCCGCTCATTGCACCCTCCACCACTGACAGCCGTATCCCCCTGCTGACAGGTCTTGCGGATTCATTCATCTACGTCGTCTCACGTCTCGGCGTCACAGGTGCATCAAGCGAAGTGAACCAGCAGCTCCCGGCCATGGTAGCGCGTATCCGCAAATTCACTGATATCCCTCTTGCTGTTGGCTTTGGTGTGTCGACGCGCGAGCATTTTGATTTGGTTGGCCAGCACGGTGACGGTGTTGTGATTGGTTCTCGGATCATCACGGTGATCCGCGATGCTGTGGAGGCGGGTCAGGACGTGCCGAGTATGGTTGAGCAATACTGTGCGGAGGTGTGTGGACGGAAGCCGACCGAGCTCGCTGCGTCGATGATTCAGCCGCCTGCAGATCCGGAGGTGAGCGACGCTGCGGGTCAGGGCGCTGTTGTACCGGAGATCAAGAGCTTCTACGCGATGGAGACGCGCTTTGGCCAATTTGGTGGTGCTTACGTGCCCGAAGTCCTCGTCGACTGTCTCTCACAGCTTGAGAGATGCTTCATTGACGCCGTGAACGATCCTGCCTTCACGTCCGAGTTCGAGTCGTACTATGATTACATCTCGCGCCCCTCGCGCCTTCAGCTTGCCGAGCGCCTGACCGCGGATGCGGACGGCGCACGCATCTGGCTCAAGCGCGAAGATCTTAACCACACCGGCTCGCACAAGATCAACAACGCGGTCGGCCAGATTCTTCTTGCCAAGCGCCTCGGCAAGAAGCGCATCATTGCCGAGACGGGTGCTGGTCAGCACGGCGTGGCGACGGCGACGGTCTGTGCAAAGTTTGGCCTGGAGTGCGTCGTGTACATGGGAGAGGAGGACTGCCGACGCCAGGCACTCAATGTGTTCCGGATGCGCATGCTCGGCGCCACGGTCGTGCCTGTCAAGAGCGGCTCGCGCACGCTGAAGGATGCGATTAACGAGGCCATGCGGGACTGGGTCACCAACGTCTCCGACACGCACTATCTTGTCGGTTCTGCGATCGGCCCGCATCCCTTCCCGGCCATCGTCCGCCACTTCCAGTCCGTGATCGGCAACGAAACCAAGCTGCAGCTCCAGGAAAAGGCCGGCAAATTGCCCGACGTCGTCATGGCCTGTGTCGGAGGCGGCTCGAACTCGATCGGCATGTTCCATCCCTTCGTTGAGGACCCGTCGGTCCGCATCATCGGCATCGAGGCTGGCGGCAGCGGCGTCCACACCGACTTCCACTCCGCCACGCTCACAAAGGGCACGCCCGGCGTGCTTCACGGCACCCGCACTTACCTCTTGCAGGACGACAAAGGCCAGATCATCGAGACTCACTCCGTCAGCGCTGGTCTTGACTACCCCGGCGTCGGGCCCGAGCACGCCTACCTCAAGGACTCTGGCAGAGCCGAATATATCGTTGCCGATGACGCCCAGGCGTTGATCGGTTTCCGCAAGCTGACACAGCTTGAGGGTATCATCCCAGCCCTGGAGTCGTCCCACGCCTTGTATCACGCCATCGAGGTCGCCAAAACGCTTCCCAAGGACAAGGACATCGTCGTCTGCTTGTCCGGCAGAGGTGATAAGGACATGCATACCGTTGCTGAAGTCCTTCCTAAGCTTGGTCCCCAGATCGGATGGGACCTTCGCTTCTAAAAAAGAGACCGCCATACCCTTTTCCCACCCGCTCCCATTGAACCTCATTTCCCCTATTTCGCCCTGCTTTTGTATTATAGTGTTTGATTTTGACGAAAAAATTTAGTTACTCTTTCATGCTTCCTATACCTTTTACTATCATTCAATAGATACGCTCTTTATTTTTTACAGTTTGGTTGACCTCCTCTTGTTTTAGTTCTTTTTTTTTACGGATTCTGCTGCAGGGGGAAAGAAAAACCGGTTATTCAGAGAAAGAAGCAAGCTGCAGCCACAATAGGGGAACTTAACAGAGATAAGCTTTTCCTACGTACATCGCGTTTACTAACTATACTTATATTCTACTTTTATTGCTTATTTTTAACTGAAAAAAGGGGACCTTAGATGATATGTGTGTGTGGGGGGGGGGTGTAGTAAAGCTGTTCGTTGTACAGATGATTGATGGGATATATTTGGTTTTCAAAATGTCATTGAGAATGCATAGATGGTGGTATTGGATTGGATTCCAGCGCTATTTTAGCGTCGGCTAGATCATTTCCCAGCGTGGTGGAGGAACTGACGCTGCTTGGCTTTTAAGATTTCGCTTGATGAGCAGCAGCCTTTTTTGCTACCCAACAAATCCTCTGTTGTTTTTAACTTACTGAACTTGCTGCCTTGATTTCTAAGGATGCCACTTCACGTCCCTCCGCAGCTGATCTTAGCCGTTTCCACATTTCTTCTCGTTCTGCTTCCCGCGCCTTCTTGCTATACGGATGCAAAGCGATATCAGGGGGGACGCACATAACTCATATTTGTTACGCCATATGTACCTCTCTTCTCGCTTGGCATAATTTTTCATGCACTCGTCGAACAGTGCAGGGTTCATGTCGGTAAGCGTTCCGAGAGCATCGGAGATGAGATCATGGATAACCCTAACGGGGGAAAGTAAAAAGTTAGACGACCTTGCGCTTGCTGAAACTAATCTAAAAAGGATTCTTTCTTACCTATTCCAGTGCTCCTTGGCGTGTCGATATAGGCAAGGAAAGATGATAGGCATGACCGTGTTGATATTCTCGCTCATCAAATTTACGAAACATTCATTGTTCCAGTAATACAACGCCCGTTCTGCAACCTTAACGCAAGTTGCCGGTCAGAAAAAAGGAATTCCTACATGTATGGCAGCGAGGCCAGCCATCCACTATACCTGGAAATGTTCACTCGAAACACATTGCCCTAGTCTCTGGACAAGGGGAACCATGACCGCTCTAAACTCTTGTGCGTCTGTAATATCCAAGATCTCCTCCATCTCGGTAAGAAACATGACCTCCTTTGCACTATTCACCTTCGGCCAGTAATGAAGCAGCCCAGTGATCACCTAGCAAAGTTCCCGTGATTATTATTATGCTGGTAAATACGTTCTCTGTAGTCTTTACCTGGGATCCCAGGGTAGGGTCTTTTTCAAGGAACTGGACTACGCAGTAGGCCAGTTGAGGGTTGTATAGACAGAGAGTCGCCGGTTTGTGAAGAGGAATTAGGACTCGTAAAAGGAATGTTTTGTGTTCTTGCTTCAACGGTAAAGCAAATCCATTGATGATGCTATATCGGTATTATAAAGTTCAGGAAGCCTTTTTCGGCTGGTAGCCGTGCTGTTCATACTCACCTTCCCATGATCTCCAAAAGCTCAGCGATGCCGTTAAACTTTTCTGTCTCGTATATAAACTGGAAAAATATGTTGCTAATCGCACGGCGGATAAATGCACGTAACCCCAGAAATTTGCCATAGATGCGGTGGAGAATTGTTTTTAGAAGGTCGCGCTCGCGTGGGTCTTCGCTGTCAAAGAGCTCGAGCATCTGTTTCGCCAAAGAGGAAAACAACTTTCGGTTTATTGTCTCCATATCGTTATTCATCAATGTAACTAACCTGTAGAACGAACTTCTGGTCAACATAGCGTTTTGCTACCTGAGTATTGAAATCGGGCGATTCAACAAAACGCAAGAAGAATTCGTATACGAGTTGCAAATGCGGCCATGCAATTTCAAGTACGGGCTCTTCCTCTTCAGCATCTGCCCCTTCGGCCATCGACCTAACTTGCGGAGAGATCGAACGAAATGTATTCACGGTAAACTACATGTCGTGTACATAGATGTGCGCGTGTCCCGCGCCACCCCACCAAAATGTGTATAAATAAAATCAGACTGAGGTACTCGTTTGGCTATGCATACATATTTACCATCCGGATGACGTCTGGGTACAGACTATCTGTGATTACTTTTCGTGTCGTTGCCACGTACTCGACCATATCCTGGAGGGCTTTGCGCTTGATCTCCTTGCTCGCAAGGTTGGAGGCCGGGTCGTTAAAATCAAACATGACTTGGCACTGGCTCAGCTTGCGTAGCAGTAGCTGGTATCTCTGTGCTGGTGCGACTTCTAATTGCATTGCGTTCCATGCGTCAGAGGAGCACGACAATATGCTGCAAGTTCTCCTCCTCCATGCACATTTCTTTTTTTACCATCAAAATGCGGATACGATTCTAGCTCAATCTTACTCGAAGCGTAGAAGCGCGAAGAACGTTGTCGTCGGGGCGCTTTAACGATAGGTATCGTGTCTTTTGGAACTTTTTGAGCGTTGCTGGTCCCTTTTGTCAAGTCTGTCGACGGCTTGCTGTTGTTGCAGCTGCTGCTGCTGCCGCCGCCGCCGCCGCAAGCGCCAGAAGCAGGAGACAAAGGCTGACTCGATATCGAAACATAAACATATACCCAGGGACAACACAAAGAGATATGGATATAACGTGAGTCAATGCTTCTGTTGCTTCTCTTTGTATCTCTTTTTATCTGCCAATATATGCATGTCTATGCTCAAAAAATGGCGTAAAAAACCCACCTCCACTTGCCAGTGTTGTCTTGGAGCGGCGTTTCCGTTCAACCCGCCGACTTGCAGTGATGCTTTCACGGCAGGTACAGAAGGTTCTCTAGACGACTGGGCAGTGCTTGATGATTGCGCAGGATGCTTTTGTCGGGAATTTGGATCATTGATCGGCAGCGATTTGCTTCTCGAAAGCTATATACCATGGTGTTGAGCTGATCGAATCAAGTCTTCAGTTATCGAAAAAAGAAAAAGAGGAGCTGCTATCACAAGAGAAATGCGCCCCTCCAAAAGAAATAAAAGTGAAAATTCGCGTACAACGCCTTTCAATCCTTTCATCATTTTGCTCCTGATTCCAATCCGGAGGGGCGAGGTCAGAGAACGGGGGGGTGTAAGAGAAAAGTAGAGGAAGTGAGCGGTTAAGAGGGAGAGTAGAGGAAAGTAGAATAGGTGCAAGAAAAGAAAGAAAGAAGGAAACAGAGGAGAGGGAGAAGAGGGGGGAGAAGGGGAGGGGAGGGGAGTGTGCTGTGGTGGATGTGGGGAGGGGGGGAGTTGTTACAACCCGAAGCCACGCGCGCATAATGGTGCTGAAGAACGTAGAATAGACTATCCAGAGATGAAAATAAAGCCATCTCGTGAACATCCTTTGCATTAAATAAGCTCCTTTTTGGGATCAGGCGAAAGGAAAGGCCCTCTCTGTGCGTGTATGTCTCATCTTGGCATGACTAATGCATGTGTGTGTGGTCTGATTCCCTCTTAGCCATTCCTTTCTCTTCCTTGTCCGTAATGTGTTGCTCCTTTGCATGGAGATCCACCAAACCCCATTGATATGGGTAAAAATAGCTAGTCCTGTATTATTGTAACACAAGCAAAAAGAGAATGCGTTGTGCCTGTGGAATACTAGCATCCGTGAGCTTCCTGAACTTCGGAAAGCAAAGGAAATCTCTGTAGCGGTCAGACCGTAACTGTCAAACCGTTGACCCGATACAGATGATAGATAGGTGGCTTCTACCACGTTCAGTCCAGCTCTACTCTGGCAAAGGGATGGAAAACCGGATCTCGGATAGCCACGCGGGTCTGTACTGGGATAAATATGGATTTACTTCCGCATCTCCACAGCCACGCCCTTTGCTGGATGCCAGATACTGTACAGTAGGGGCAATACATCCAGCATGGACTGTTGTTCCGTCAGGAGGTCTGGCCGTCCTACGGAAACTTTTATTATGTTTGGGGGAACGTCAGCTAGAGCATGATTCTTGCTACTCCGGACTCCTTTGAGTCGCACCGTAGTAATACTAACAAAGGGAGGATGTTTTTCTTCGCAAATACTGTAGCCCACTATAGCGCCGTAATATAGATGAACACGGGCCTCGAAAGATGAAGAACCTTCTTAGGGCCACATGTGCGCTGTATATAGAGCTGTAGCTCATTCGAGTTTGATTCCTATGACAATGATGCGTCAAAAGAAGGCAGAGATTTATAAGCCAATAGCAGAACATAACCTTTCTCCATATACTTTAACTTATTTCCTTCGACCCCTTTCTCCAAAAAAGTATTATCTCGATCCGCGCTGGAGATAATATATCTGAGAAAAAAGGTAAAATACGAAGGGAAGACAGGAGAAGACAAAGCACGCGCAAAAAGGGGGTGGGTGGGGAGAAGTCAGCAGTAACTTGAACATAGGCAGACAGAAAATGCTTCGGAATATCCTCCCTTTTCTGAAGGAGCGAGCGTCATTTCAGACGCCTTTCTTCAGATATTATTTCCGGTTGAAACTGATGAAGCCTCCCAATATGAATGGTGCAGAACAATAGATATAGCTCATGCCAAGGAAGAACAGGATGGTCTAACCATTTGTTATTACTTTTACTGCTTGGTTAATGATAATCGATGTGAGTGGTATAAAGAAATATCTTCCCGAGCGTTGGTGAAGCGTTCAAGGCCTCGGCACAGAACTAGTCGTTACCTATCACTGTAGCGTACCATAATCTCAAATCCTAGATGATGTAACTGCTATAGAAAGAGAAATCTAAGGAAATTGAGCGTCCATCTCTACTAAGTGCTGTTGAATTAAATTGCTGATTCGCCCAGCGTTTAGATTTCAGTTATATTTGAAGCCACACCAGTGCGAATCTCATAGATAAACTTCTTGATATTGAACGCTGAAGAAATATAAGGCTTCAAGCTGTTTTACCTACTACTAATGCTCACATATCCATAAATGGTGGAAATCTTCTGTAGTATACCTGTGCTGACCGTAAGTCATAAGTTCTTTGTGATCTTTGTCTCATAAAGATTCTTATTGGGTCTCACTGTATTCAAGAAGCGTCAACTCCCCAAACACACATCACCAATGCTTTTTGATTATTAAGATCAGCGCTAAGAAAGCAGCCGGCTATCTACATAAATTTAACAGGCAGACAGGATTGTAATACGTGTACTTGGCTCATAACCTTTCCTTCTGTCTGTCTCACACTCGCCAGTAGAAGTCTCGTTATACTATATTGATTAAATCACCTTCATTTAGAGATGACAAGGATCCCTATGTAGCTGCCTTAACATAAATGCATACATACTCAAATAGGCGTGTCAATCTTCAACGTGATGTAGTGAGAAATCGGGTTATATAGTGAATATAACCTAATGGGCACATTCGCTCTTTCCGAAGAGCTTGTCTCATATTATGCGGCTATTTCTTTTGCAACATGCGTAGCACCAAACTCCAGATGCTCCTGAAAATATGCTTTGCAGATATTAAATGTGGGAATACGCTCTTATGGCTAAATATCTGCCGCTCGTAGCAGCATATTCCAAAGATAAGAGGAAAGAGGCCTAGCATTTCTACAACAATTTTTTTTATTGTAAATAGGTCACATTCGGTAAACGATCACACATAGGAATTACCGGTGTTACGATGGGTTACATAAGGCGTCTGGCTATACTTTATTTTCAAAATAAATTTCGTAAAGGAGGAGAATTATGTCGCATAGATAAAGAAGGCCGGAGACATACCCGTCAGTCAACAGAAAAGGCAGCCCCTTCTTACTCTTTAACTTACTCCGAAGGTAGCTAGCTGTGCCATTGCGGCAACAATGGCGGAAGGGTTGGATGAAGGACCGAGGAGGGACGACGACGGACCAACGACAACACCAGCGACAGAAGCATCGGGGGAAGCAACGGAGGAAGCAGACGAAGACAAAAGCACCTCGGCGAAACCATGATAGGAGACCTGCGCGATTGTATCCTAAACCACGAATCCATATCATATCCTCTCGAGGCGCTTGAGTTAAGCTGATATCCTTATCTACAGAGGATACGGAATATTAGAAGATTGCAGAATATACCAAGTCGGTACGATAGGGTAACCTATTGCGTTTTACTTTGCTCTCGACAACTGACAAAAACTGCTCAATCGGATTGAGCTCACGCGTGTATCGTGGAAGCTAAACACATCGATATCCTCAGCCTTATGGATAGGTGCATTATCCACTACCAAATAATAGCCATTCATATGTTTATACTTATTTCTCTCGACCATCATAACCTTAAGGAAGCTGAGATAATGTCCCGTTACGATTCCTCTGCTCGTAATTTCAGATTGACCTGTCCTCTTTCTTTTCTTGATGGCTGTGGGAGCCTCAAGGTACATTTAATGATGCCTGATGATGAGATTGCTCCCAAGATTGTGGCTGTTTTGCCCTTGTCTTTGGTATTGTGACCACGGCAGGAGTCGCTTTCTTGAACCATGGCATATTGCGTTTCATATTAACATGAAATCCAGACTCATCAAGAAAAGCGCAGTTTTTTTTTTCCTAAAGTCAATGTCGGTCCTGTCGTATTTGCGCACCCAGTCAAGGCATTCTTGGATCTTTGCAGCGCTATTCCTGTCTACAGCCTGAAACCGAGCCTTCTTTAATGACAAGTTGCATTCGCTTTTCATAAATCGATGGAACGTCGTTTTAATATTTTGAGGCCCTCCAGCCGTTGGAGCAGTTGCTCCACCAACTGCTCTAGGACAATTGATGGATTCTCATCAATGCATTCTAAAATAAAGCTCGTATGCTCTTCATTGAGAATACGCAAACGATTTCCCGCATCAGGTTTCTTAAAGATGCTGTCAGGCTCCGTTTTGTACTATAATCCCCATCGACGGGTTGAACGAACATGGGTTCCTAGCAGCTGATGCATCAAGACCTTCTCAAACATCAGTTTGAAAAATCTGACCTTCTCTTGGTCAGTGTATGCTGTGCAACTGCGCTTGATCCTCGCTTCTTTCATCCAAATGTCTGTATCCTTTCGCTTGGGATGTGTGTGAAAGTAAGATCAGAGTTGTCTTGCAAGACATGCTATGCAGATATTCAGTGCGAGAATCAACAACATCGTCCATAGGCTCAGACAACCACGCTCATCTACCACATGACCTTGGCTACTTCGTAGAAAGATAGGTTGCTCATTTCAGAATGTAAAAGCGTAAAAAGAGATGGAAGCGACATCTTTCAGTGGATGAATGTGTCATTCGATTTGTCATCATGCGTATTCTGGGCAAAATGGTGTATGTTTCTTTTTGCACCTAAAACGAGATTCTACTTTATATGGCGCAAATCTGGTAACAACGGCTTATTATAAAGATACAGGTCATCTATCGCATCTGTAATGGTCCTTTATGAATGCTTCAGTTGTTTCGCAAAATGTAATAGAAGTTCAAAGATAATATCTTATCTGCCTCTTTCGGAAATAGCACAAAGACGACCGGTATGAAACCTATTATTTATCAATGAGCTGAAAAATAGATTACATATGCATACTCTGCCGTTTCTAATATATCTGATGCTTTTGGTCACGTAAGGCCACTGTATATAGGAACTACCCTTGACCCTCGAATGCATCTTTCCATATTTTATGGATTACGGTATGGTGATTTTTTTTATTTATAGCGTTCTAGGCTCTATAATAGGTGCGTCGTCTTTCTTTCTTCAATCCCCCTTACTGCCCCTTTTTTATCGAACAATTGCCGATTTACTAGTATAAATAATTTACTTCTGATAAAGTTATAGCCTGTTAAAAGGAGGAAATACCGTCGTCTAGCTGAAAACACGTTGCGTCCGGAGATAGCACTGAGTTAAGTAAAAGGACGATCTTGGTAGCCCAATATCAGAAAACACCGTCTATCGAAACGTGAAAGTAACAAAGATTTATACTGGCAGGGCACTGTATGTAGCTAGGGAAATATGGGAAGAATGGCTGTGTTCTACGTATGTCAAAACTCCGAAGAAAGTCTTCAATGGTAGTGTCGATAAAAAGAGAGGGAGAGGCAGAAAGACACAACGAGGTGGGGTGATGTCTCGGAACTTGTTCATGGCAATTACCGTAATGCGCTTGATATGGGTACATAGTCAAGTTCCATAGGACATTAACTATTTGATACTTAAAATCATGAGCAGATTTGACTGGACTACATATAGCCTGGGGTGATGAAGAAACAGTTAGCCATATGTGTTGACGTAGTACATAGCTTTCTGAAGCCCCTTAATTTCACGATAAATCAGGGACTTTGCTATAAAGAAAAAAGGGCATTTCTTCTGTTACCCGATGCATGCATCATGCAAATACGGTCGGAATAATTTATCTAAACTATCGTTCTATTACCTACAATCGGTCCATGTCAGTACAGTATAGCCCACTATTATAGCTTTGATTGAAGTCTTGAAATGTTTGCGTCCATGGAACTTGGAATATGTAGCAATTGAGAACAAAAGAGAGGAAAAGTTTCTGGGATGACCAAGTCTAAGGATATTATTACAAAAGGTGCAGAAGACAAAGATGTGCCTGCGCCATTTATAAAATAAACTTCCGTCGTTGGAGAATTGTAATCACATCATTAGCTAAAAGTTACCGTTTTATAAGCTAACAATGTTAGTCATTGGCTTCGTAAAACCTCCGGGCTACATGAAGAACGGCCAGGAATGATTACAGCTATGTGTGCAGGATCGCTAAACAGGATGCTCACTATAAGCCAATGAATACCAAATTTGAAATCTGCAAGACGCGCGCAAGCGCAATGCATCCTAAGCTATAAGTTAAACATATAATGTCGAGTCGTGCAGCTATAACGTATAACTAGTATCATGACCAATAAAACAAAGAAAATGACAACGCGAATCGATAATAGACATAATGTACGTCCCACATAAATCAAAAAAAAAAACTTGAGAAGGAAGCAAAAGGTAAAGCCATTAGAGACTTATGAATGTAGGGAAGTGTGAACCTCGACAGAGATCACTGCAGGTACTTCTATGATGAGCTCTAGTTCATGCAGGAGCCTCGGATGGAGTCCACCTTTCTGCAGTGCCGTATGAGTTGAACTTTTATCCCTCTCTTGGGAAGCTGTTGAACCAGTGAAGCTGCATATTCACATAGAATTTTTTACCTGTACATTCTATAGAAGAATCAATCGAGCAAATCGATTTAATTATGGTCATCCAATGTGTCATGTATTCTTTCTAAATCCCAGTATCAAAATAATTACTTTGTATAGAACGTTGGCCTTTTTCCCTAAACAACCTTTGGACGTCGAATGTACCGGCGTCAGAAGACTATGCCTAGGTTTTAACGTACTTTGTGGTCATTTTTCGTGGACAACAGGATTTCCTAAACCGGATCCTTGTTGTGAATGGTAGAACCATAACGTCGATACAATAACGATGAATCCCGGATGATACTTTCCTGAGAATACGTGTGATCCTAAGTGAAGAGAATGAATGTATTCATTGAGTCCAATACAGATATATATAAAAGTTGACCGACGAGGCAATCCAAATCGACAGGGACAAAAACAAGCAAATGGAACTATCTACTATCTGATCCTAAGGAACGTGAACAAAACTGTTCCCATCTTTTTTGTTTGAACCTGCCTTTCTCGACCAGGTGTATCACATAGAAACGCACATCTGCGTTTTTACGCGGGTGTATAGAAGTAAGAGAAGATGGTGAACTTTCCTGAAACACTAGAGATTGAATAAACGGATATTATCCGATCATGTTAATACTTGAATGCTCTCCTGTATATGTCATCCTGTACACGTTGCTGTCAGCGATCTTATTTCACTTGTATTGATATCGTATTGCCTCCTATCAATGACGCTGTTGTTTGCTTCTATTTGAACGTAATTTTCTTACTTTATTGGTATCAATGCAAGCTTTGGGTGAGCTGCGCATAGTCCACTTGGGTCATTCCTTATGTACTTGGAGGTGACAAAAAAACCTAGCCGTTAGCTGTAATAAAAAAAAGTCAGGCATACGTCCGTTGAGAGAAAAAGAAAGATGTCACGCTGGATTGAATAAAAGTTAGGAGGATAGTTATCGCTGCAAAGGAGAAAGAAAGAGAGAGATATGACCAGTGACCGATGTGTAAGTTTATCAAAGAAAGGAGTAATGCTGCATTGACATAGTATGAGGGTGGATCCAACTATAGTAGCATAGGGCATCGGCAATAGCTTTTGCTATTGTCATTGTTACTGTGTCGGTTTTAGGACCCATTTTAGTAGTTTTTACGTACACTTTCGTAGATCGGCTGTTACAGCGGCAGTAGTGACACATCGGTCCATGTGCTGGTCAGGCCAGATGCAAATATTTCTAAGAAAATCGTTTGCCGCACAGACCGGTATGGCTGAACCTGATCATCTGCTTCCGGGTATTTCTTTGCAGGAGCACGAGCTGCGCAAGAATGCGCGGGCACGTAATTCCATGGAAACATGAATCACATTACAAGGAGATACCATAAACGCCGGGGTTTCTCTCATTATGATGATGAGAGAAATGTCCCAGTGCACACATACACGTGAAAGCTAAGTATGTACTGTGTTGATTGCATAATAGACATCTGTAATGTGATGGAGCAATACTAAGTCTCCGATTATGTAAAAGGAATTTGATCGATGCGACTGAGGATGTATTCGGTGTTGGTTGTCCAGAGAAACAGCCATGCAGGAATATTTGATGAGCAAGTCTCTTTGACACAGTCTTTTGACAATAGTAAAGAATCACCATATTCATAACAACGCTCTGCACCTCGACCATTGACATGCAATGACAGCAGGACACTAAAAACGGTGCATCCGTAAGCATCCGCAATTAATGCGTGCACCATTCATTTAGTGTTCGAACTCTTCGCTCATTTATTCCCTCCGTCTTTGCTAATATTCTCACCTGCACCCCGTTTTGGATGCTTCCATGGCCGTCTCCCACACCATATCCTATCCTCCGATCTTCAATCCTAGGCAACGAATGGCGGATGGAGATTACGGATTTTACAGGCACTCTCTTACAATAGCAAACATATGCTTTGGGAGATGCAGATAGACCGCAACAGGGTCAGAATTAAGGGGAAAAGAAGGGTCCTTTTTAATTTTGGTTCACAGTCATGCGTCTGCATTACATTACAGTTCCTAGTTCATGGAACAAACAACCACACTCACTTGCTCGTTACTCGCCCGGCGTAAGTAGAAAAGCAAAGAAAACCTCCTTTAGCGGTAGTCGTGAGCTTTGGGGAAGAAAGAGGGGCAAATGTGTTGATCCTTGTGAGGACTCCCAAGGAGAGATAAAGAGTAGAATCGTAGTAGCAAAAAAAGATAATTTTCCACTATCTGCATAACGATGGCGAACGTATGCTTCGCAGATCAGCCTTCCAAATCGAGTAAAAGCATTGGCTGCTACCCTAGTTACTCATGCTGGCATCTTCACTGCGAATAGAATAAAAAGGGTCGAATCTTGTCTACTCGTTTTTCCGGCCTTATCCCTATCCATCGCCCCTATTTTTCTTTTTCTTTCACTTCCCTTTCTCTTTCACAGCCAGGCCGCATTGGAGCTCCTCAAAAAAAACAAAAAGCCTTTTTCCCGCCAAAACATATCCTGTACATTCAGCACAGTTATTATTCGACTTGCGTGTCCGAGTATTTGTATCTCCAGCACCCGCTTCTAACTTTGAGGGGAAGTCTCCATTGGTCCACCATTCCCCTTTTATTCTCTGTTTGTTCGGATTCAACCTATATTTGCTTTCAATCATATCCAACGAATCTTGTTCCCTATCCATCGATATATCTATATATATTTTTATACCTTTGTTGTAATCTTTTCTTCTGTGCACCACACCTACCATTTCTTCTCCCATCACTACCAAAATTAATGTTCAGCCAACAGTCGACATCAGAATCTATCGAAGCAGGAGTGCCGCAAAACTACTACTACGTTCATGCGGGAAATTCCAGTAACAGTAGCGTCGTAGGCCACCACGCCGACGCTTTGACCACTACCACAACCGATTACTACAGCAGTAGTAATACCACAGCTGATGCGACATATGCTATACAGCCACAACCGCCGCAGCAACATAATCCATTAGCCGTGGATCATAATATGCTACCCATGACGTACGAAAGCGCACCCCACATGAATGACGCCTGTCTTGCTGAGAAGGAGGTCGACCAGTATCCTTCCGTTGAGGAGTTTGACAAGATTGTGCAGGACTACTTGAACAACCTCTCTACCAAAAAACGGGACAAAGCACTTGTCGACCGGCACCGATATACACTTATCAGAAGGGTGCTCAAGGATCCGAGAAACACAGCAATTTCTACAGCTCAGTTCAGGTTCTGGGTAAAGAAAATGTTCCAATTTGTCCCACAGTATGATGGCTCGCACGTCGTATGCCATGATAACAAGCCAGTTGCTATGCGGGAAGACATCTACGGCATTCTCGTTCAAGCTCACAAGCAGGCAAATCATGGCGGTAGAGACAAAACGTCTGCATTGGTAAGTACACTCCCAGATAAAAAAAAAGCCCATACGCACACACACTAGATAATTGACGACACTATTCTCGATGACGCATGCAGGTCAGACGGCGATACTCGTGGATTCCGAAGGAGCTGATAGCACGCTTCGTTAGACATTGTCCCTTTTGCATTACAAGACGCAATGGAAGCCAAAACCTCTCCGTCAGTCTCTTGCCGAGGAGTTCAGCCAGCTGCACCGCAGAATTGGCTGTTGCGGCTCCTGCTCCTGCTGATGCACCTGCGTCTAGTACCGCTGCTTTTGTCGCGCAGGATGTCGAGTACCATACGGGTCCTCCAACTTCGATCGAAGGACTTTCTTATCTCGCGGGAGAGTTGAAGCCTTCCATAAACCAGCGAAATTTCGATATCAAGTGGTCTGAGCACCAGCATCAAGCCTTGCAGCCGCAGGCATACTTCCTCCGTCCTTTGGAGTCCTCCAGGGGAAACATAGTATCCTCTCCTGCGTCATCCAGCGCTGAGCATCTATCTGCTCACGACTATTCCAATGTGTTTTTCTCCACTGTAGCTGCACCAAACGCCTCTTCGTGCGCTCTGACTCCATGTCTATCCCAAGAGGCAGGGGGTATTTATCAGCATCCAGCACTATTGTCACCATGCGGTGACATGCCAACACTTCCTTATGGACACGTGGAGCGACCTCCTCTGTATAACACGTGCTACATCGCTTCACCGGAAACCAGCATGGATCCGCTGACTATCATCCCCCGTCAGCATCCGTTGCACCAAACGCAGCAACCATATCATGTAGGCAGCGGCAGCAGTACCAGCACTAGCGACAGCAACCCTAGTGACCTTTACGTCACCTCTTACTATGCATCCGAGCATCAAACTATTCCCTATGACCAGAAGATAGCATGCGCTCTAAGCGTTGAATCAGGGCAAAGCCAGCATCTGCAGACTATGGTATACCCGCATACGCTTTCTTCTCCTTCACCGTCCTCCTCATTTTCTTCTTCATCATCCTATTCTACACCGTCTTCCCCTCCTGTATCATTGCAATCCAATCAAGACATCTACATGCGGCAACAGCACCAGTCTTCGATGAATGCATCTTTCCTCAATAACCGTTCGTTCCCACTCTAAAAACCTCATCCCTTGATACGCCGCTTGGTGCTGCTGCAACCGAAGAAGAAACAAGAACAATTTACGGCTTTCCGGTCTGTTGATCGACTCAATCCTACGTATGATATTAATAACCATCCACCGATCTCTTTCTATGGTACATATACACATATCTGTATTTCTTTCAACTCATCGGCCTTGGCCTTGCTCTATTGCATGTGTGTACTCCTTCCTTCCTGTTTTTAATCCCTTCTCTCTCCCATCGCCGAGTTGTTTGTATATTTTTCCTGCTACCTCTCCAACCTATACCATATACGCTTTCTATTTTCTCAGAGCCGACAGAATACATATATATATACTTCATTTTTTTCATAAAAAAAGAAAAAACTTTGTACGCTTTTTTCCCTTCTCAAACATTTTCTGATTATTAGTCTCCTTTTTTTAACCATCGGTGTGCACTGTTTTTTTAAAAAATTAAATAAATAAACGGATAACCGTTTGCAAAACCATAGCTTACCCTGGAGTGAGTTACATAGATGGTTTCAATTCAGTGGAAAGAGCAGACGAAACACATGCATGCGATTAAACATATAAAGGATAGAGAAGATTTGGTGCAGATCCTTGATGATTCGAATGCTATAAATCCCATCTGTCATTTATCTACGTCGGGAGCCTTGCGACAAGGATTACAGCAATGTTTTATATTGTGGGTGACAATATATTACCTCATAATGTTGACCTTCGTGTGCCGTTTTCTCTCTTGCTGCTGATATCCATTTATGGTACTCGCCTTCTGTTGTTGCAGATATTGCGACGTGAGAATATTCAGTTCGGCCTTATGCAATCCTGGGCTTCGTGGGTGGGCGACGGTGTACCAGGATCAGAGAAGCTGCCTATCTTCCAAAAGGATGTACATCCTGCAAGGAGGTAACAACTAGTGAGCTCTATAGCCTAATGTGATGTATAGCTCAAGTGTATGCTATATCGCAGAGATAAATATCTTTTAAATTTATCCTGACGGATACCATCGACACACAGCGCCATACAATCAGCATCGCATGAAAACCAGGCCAATGCTTTGCCATTCTCTCGATATATTTATTTGTTTCCGTGGCGTACCGTAGGTGCGTTTTAGATACATGAAAGATGGACAGGAGTTTCGATCCTAAACGTCAAGCCAAATAACTTATCCTTCTACTTAGCGTTGTCGTTGATGGCACCTCGTCGGCGAAACTGCATCATCCAAGCGGACTTTTGAGTCCAAAAAAAAAGCCAAAAAAAAATTTTGGGTGTCCTTTTTTTTTACTTCCTCTTTCAAGGGACAAGGAGCGAAAGAAGAAGAAGAAGAAGAAGAAAAGACTTGCAATATCTCATCCCATACTTGCATACACCCTCTCACATTTTGTACAAATTTCATTATAACCGCACTCCAATCAGTATCTCTCTACATTTCACTTCAAACCTAACCATGGATCAGAACACTGTCTATCAACTCTTTGTCTCTACGTACCATCCCGATCCAAACGTGCATAAACAGGCCGAGCTGAACATTCGAAATGTAACGCGTTGGCCTTAGACTAACGATAATAGAGGATTTGAGTAACAACATAGAGCTAATCTGGACGTGCTTCTTAGATTGAGACCCACAATGGTTTTCTTCCTATCGTTCTCCAAATTCTCGCCTCAGAGGAGCTCGAACTCGGCGCTCGTCAAGCAGGTAAGTCTCGAGCTATGTGATCATAGAGAAAGAGGGAGGGGGAATATGGCGCGCAGGACTGACGTTGTATTCTAGCTGCTATTTATTTTAAGAACCGTATGTACAAGGCCTGGGATCGATCCAGAGAAGTCGCCAATCCTATCAATGAAGATGATCGTAACATGGTCAAGCAATCTATTCTTCAAGCACTTCTCAGAACGCCTAGTGCAGTCCAGTATGTGTGGACTTACCCGTGTTGCTTACAGTGGAAGTTAACCATGTTCTGTACATAGGGTCCAGTTGACCTCGTCGCTCCATACAATCTTGAGCAATGATTTTCCTGATCAATGGCCCAACTTCGTTAACGAAGTCCAGACTCTCCTGACATCTTCTGATCCCCGCATGGTCTACGTCGCATTGCTGGCGTTACGTGAAGTGGTGAAAGTTTACCAGTAAGCTTACACGCGATGATGGCAGACACTGGACACGATGTTAATTGGGCTTCTGGTTAGGTGGAGATCTTTAGAACGTCGCGAACCTCTCCAACAGATTATTAAACTCACCTTCCCGGCCATCCAAAACATTTGCAGCAATCTTGTCCAAATGGATACCTTAGAAGCTGCTGAGATGCTGAAGCTTGGCCTTAAAATTTACCATTCCGGGATTCAGGTACCATTTTGAGTTTCAGTCGCAGATTACACAGAGGGGACCGCAGTATACTGATATCAGTGTGTCATCAGGTCGAGCTTCCCAAGTGCCTCCAAGACACTCAGTCTTTGGTTGGGTGGGGCACTGTATTCCTTCAGCTCATAGATAAGCAGATTCCTATTGACGCCCTTCCAGCAGACCCCGAGGAGCGTGAGAAATACCCTTGGTGGAAGACCAAAAAGTGGGCGTATCATTGCCTGAACCGTCTTTTCTCTAAATATGGCAACCCAGCACTACTCAGTCCTAGCTCGTCCAAGAACATGGCGTTTGCAAAGAGCTTCATGGCCAACTTTGCACCAAATATTCTCCAGACCTATTTGAAGCAAATTGAGGGTTGGATCAAGAAAGAAATTTGGATGTCCGCGAAATGTCTGGCGCTTGCGGCTGCCTTCTTCAGTGATAGGTGAGTTTTGCGTTTAGAGTCATGGTAAACGTGTACCGGAAATGCTCATTTGGCTGATCCCTTGGTTTGGCATAGCATCAAGCACAAGATTACGTGGCAGATTATCAAGCCTCATACTGAGACCCTCGTTGCTCATTTCATTTTCCCTCAACTTTGCTTCTCGCCAGAAGATGAGGAGCTGTGGGAGGAGGATCCTGTTGAATACGTCCACAAGAAGATCGATCCTCTTGGTGATTTCCATTCCCCCCAGACCAATGCCATCAATTTCCTAATTGACCTGGCGCGCGATCGGAAAAAGCATACGTTTATGGGTATCCTGAACTTCATCAACAATGTCCTTACGCGCTATCTTGAGACGCCGGAGGAGCAAAAGAACGGCCGTGAAAAAGACGGTGCGCTGTGCATGATTGGGTGCTTGTCTCACCAAGTCTTGGATCCCAAGTCACCAGTTGCTGGCATGATGGAAGCTTTCTTTGTCACCCACGTATTCCCGGAATTTAAGAGTCGGTTCCCGTACCTGCGTGCGAGAGCATGTGACATGACTCGCCATTTCAGTGATCTTGACTTTGCGAACGAACAAAATCTTGCAACTCTGTACCAGAACGTTTTAGATTGCCTACGCGATCCTGAGCTGCCTGTGAAAGTTCAAGCCGCTTTAGCACTGCAGCCGATGATCCGACACGAGAGTGTGCGCAACGCTATGGCGCCCAGCCTACCATTTATCATGCAGGAGCTCCTCAACCTGACCAATGAGATCGATATCGATACGCTTGCGAATGTCATGGAGGAGTTTGTCGAGGTCTTTGCGGAACAGCTGACACCTTTTGCGGTTCAACTTTGCACGCAGCTTCGTGACACATTCTTGCGGATTATGGAGGAACTTGCTCAGGCAAACCAGCAAGCGACTGGCGATGATGGGTCTTTCAATGGTGACGTGGATGAGATGAGCGACAAAACTATGGCGGCTATGGGTGTTCTTAAGACTATCGGTACCTTGATCCTCAGCTTGGAGAGCACGCCTGATATCCTCCAACAGCTAGAGAACGCCTTGTTACCCGTCATCACCTACACGCTCGAGAACAATGTCCTGGATCTTTTTGATGAGATCTTTGAGATTATTGACTCGTGCACTTTTTCGTCGAAGCGTGTCACACCCACGATGTGGGGCGTTTTCGAGCTGATCTACAAATCATTCAAGGAGACTGGTATTGACTATATGGATGAAATGCTTCCACCTCTGGATAACTACATCTCCTACGGCCGGGATGTATTTGTGACGAACGAGAATATTCAGCGCATGGTATTTGATATCATTGATACTGTCATGAAGAGCGATCGTCTTGGCGAGCATGATCGTGTATGTGCCTGCAAACTGATGGAATCTGTGTTGCTTAACTGCCGCGGTCATGTTGACGGTGTAAGTGAAAGAAATTCATTTGTGTTAAGCAAAAGACGGCTTATCCATTGGTTTTATTAGTGTGTTGCTCCTTTCCTCAATCTCGCATTCCAGTATATCTTTGCTGGTTCGATGAAGACCACCGAATTCCGTGTCCACTGCTTGGAAGTTGTAAGCAGAACAAAGATAGGCCCATAGTCACTGGGAGCTGGGATAAGGCTGATATGGTTTTGTCTTCATCAGGTCATCAACTGTCTCTACTATAACCCCGCATTAACACTCCGCCTCCTCGAAGAAAACCAGTGGACCCAGGGCTTTTTCACATTGTGGTTCAACACGCTGGACAAATTCTCCCGAGTCCATGACAAGAAGCTTGTGATCTGCTCCTTGTGCTCTTTGCTGGAGCTTCCTGCTGATCATATCCCTGCGTCCCTGCAGGCAGGGTGGCCTCAGGTGCTTTCTGCTATTACAAATGTCTTCAAGACACTGCCGAAGGCTATTGAGAGTAAGTTTCATCTGATGGATCGAATGGTGGGGGCCCTTGTTGGTTAACCAATGTGAGTAGACCGCGAACAGATGGAGAAGCTGTACAGTGATGGCTTTGATGAGGACGAGTTTGATGAGAGCGACATTGGTGGCACTGCTACCGAAGGAAGCGTGGAAGATGATGACGAAGACAATGGCGATGAAGATGTTGTGGATGAAGATGCGGAGGAATACTTGGATTTCCTTACACAGCAGGCAAATATGAGTCATCACAGCGAGTCTGAGTACGATGACTATGATGATGAGATTGAGGAAGAGTTACTGTTTGAGTCTCCTCTTGATGAGATTGACCCTTATATCCGATTCTGCGAGGTCTTCAAGGGTAAGTCAGATATTCAGATTGTTCTTTTGCAATATGGCTGATGATGTTCCTTTTTGCTTGTTGCAGCTTTGCAGCACCACAATCCTCCATCTTACTCGCTTTTGACGAAGGATCTCGATTCGGAACAGCAGAACTTCATTCTATCCATAATGTCGATCGCCGAACAGCATATGCAAGAGAAGCAGCAGCAGCACTAATAGTCTGCTGTTTAAACACAACTGCATGCATTCTCTCGCTCTTTAGTTTTGCGATGTCCCCCTTATTCATTATGTAATATCACTTTTTTACCCTCCAGCAACCGTTCGATTCTTCCCCTTTTTCATTTATCCTTAGAATTCACTTGCCCCTCCCTCGCTCAAAAAAAAAACATACACACGCACAAACGTAAGTTCTTCCAGAAGAAATACAATAGTATGTAGTCCCAGGACATCCTTTGAACTGCGTTCTCTCCTTCGCGCAAGACACGTTATCCGAGGTTAATAACCCATGTAGGGTGACAGGTGATGATTAAGCTCAGGACGACAGTTACAAACGAACGCGCATTATCATTTCCAGAATGCACGAAGATGCAGACGCAGATGGTGGTGGATGATGATCCTTCAGAATAAACGAGAAGCGCAGGCTTGAACCTATTCATGTTCCCACGGGGGAAGGGGGTGATACATAGGATATACCCACATTTCTTTATGAGGACCTCCCCCCCCTTCCCTCAGCTTCCCAAGTCCCAGATGAGCCGTATGGGTATGTTTTCATGTCTGTGAACGGTTTTCATAGAGATCCTCATTTCAAACATTCCCTGAGACCCTCCATTTTGATCCTAAAGTCTACGTGAATTTATCCCCTTCTTCTCCCGAGTTCCTTCGGAGACACACACACACCATCCCTCTTTATTCCTTTTATTCGCAAATGGTATCGTAATGTCTCTTCCTTTCCACGAGCCATTGAATTTTGTTCAAAGAATGATGATATGTAGAAAAAAAAAAAAGTCGAGAATGCCGGAGATGTTTGCACCAACCACACTTGTTGGAGAGACTCGCACAACAAGATCATGCATTGCTAAGATAAGGAGAAACGATTTTTGGGGGGATTTGCCGGATTGTCAATGCTATCTCCTTTTGTCATGTGCCATGAATGTGCTTCCTTCAGGGATGGAAAGGAGGGGCAGAGAGAGAGAGCAGGTATCAGGGATAGTGGCGGCGGCGGCGGCAGCAGCAGCAGCAGCAACAGCAGCAACAGCAGCGGCAGGAGGAGGAGACGAGAGAGAGAGAGAGAGAGAGAGAGAGGAGACAGGGAGCAGGAGTAGGGGACAGGAGAGGTAGGTGGAGGGGGGGCCAGCAGACGAAGAGATATATAAAGCGAGTTTCTGCCTTTTGCCTTGGTACGTACCTTCTCATACACTTACGATGAAATTCTCTGCCATTGCTGCCTCGACCGTCATGCTCATTCTTGGGGTTTCTCGGGCCTCTGCAGCTGTCTGCCAATGCGATACTCAGATTGGCACCGCCACGTGCTGCCCGTTTACGGGTGAAGGGTCCATCAGTGCCAGCAACGAGTGCGATCTGGGTAATATGCTCACGGTCCTTGAATTCAGCGCTTGCTGTGCCGGATACACCGATGGCAAGAGCGACCAAACGTACGACTGCAAGGATGATAAATAGAAGACACAACACCAGGTGTGGAATGCACCCCCTCCCCTCCCCACCAGCTTCTTGTGAGGATCCTCAATCTCTTTCCCTTCGACATAGCTATCTTCCTCCCCACCTCCCATCCACCATCCTCTCTCTCTCTCTCTCTCTCACCTTTTATCACCTGCATGCCCAACCATCCTATTTAGAATAAAAGCGTCGGCGGTAATGCCACTTTTATAAAAAGATACCTAAAACGCAACCAAGCGTTGGCGCACCATGCGATGTTGTGGAAACTGGCATGTTCAGCTTTGCGCAATTCCAGATATGGAGCTCAATCTGCCGTATCAGTGCCGGGCGCCTGTGCAGCAGTAGCAAGACCTTATGCTGGATCCCTGGCCCGGCCTGAGCTATTCCTCTCATTCAAGCTTGCTAGCCGACAGTGGGTATCAGAAAATCTCAGGTCGCTTACCGCGTTGTATGGCTGGCTGCTGTATCCGCTCCTGATCGATTGTGCGCGCGCGAACATGCCGCTGATCGACCTGGAAACATCTGGAGGGTCAGCTACAGTGGCTTACGTTCTTTGTTCTCTCTCTCTCTCTCTATCCCGACAGGCGCATTCTGCCGCCATGGCCTTTCGATGTACGCTTAAACCCCTCCCTCCCTCCCGTGGGCATTTTGCAATCGAATCAAAAAATCGGTTGTGTGGCGTGTTGGAATCTATCGCGCAAAATACCCTGCCTCGCACGTCTCCGGATTCTTGGCAAAGGGTGGGACAAGATCCCCCCCCACGCCAATGTCGAGAACCAAAAGAGCGTCATTGTTTGGTAGTTGCAGTAGCAGCAAAGAAAAGAACTGAAACTCCACGCAACGCATGCGTTATCTCTTTAATGATGATGTCCCCCGCTGGGGGGGGAGCGATCTTCAGGCCTTGAGATGGATATGCGGGACTTGGAGTCTTTTGTAGATTTCTGCCCAGCATCGAGATACAGGAGCTCAACCAACGTCTTCATCCCATGTGACCCTCCTGTGAATCATCGACGCGCTCATCAACAACCACGCTGCTGCTGCTGCTGCGTGACAGCTTGATTTGTCAAGATTTCTGTAATCGGGGATGCGGCGGCGGTGTCTGTCTGCCATGATTTATGCCGATTTGGCTGTGATCTTTCGTCCTGCTCCATCTCACACCATGTCTTTTACCGATGCTTTTTGGAGATCATTGACCAAGTGCCGCATTCCAGGCAGTGTTTCAGCCCGGGAAGGCTCTGTGTATGTGTGCGCTAACGACCCCCTTTTTCCCAAAAACTTTATTTTTTTGATGATTATGATGCAAGTCTCCCAAGAGCAAAGAAAATGTTGTGGAGACCATCGCAATACAAAGATTGCTACGCTGTTTCTGGACCTGCCTTTACAAGGTGACCGTAAGTAGATAGAAAAAAAAAAGTGGAGTGGGGACGGGGGAGGAGCGGGTATCTCTTTCTTCATGCTTGACCTCTACCCTCCAGGAACAAACGAACCCTGCTCCGCTGGAGGAGGCTTGATGAACCCTCCGCTAAAAAAAAAAACCACAGCGGCTCGCAATAGCATCTGCGCAGGAATCGTCAGATCTCGGCGAAAGAGGGAAGGAGGAGGGAAATCACCTCATAATGCAGTGGGATAAATACAGTAATAGCAGCACAGCAACACGAAGCGATGGCAGCACTTTTAGAAACACCCAAGGTGGCCAACACAACAGAAATCGGACGTTGAAAATCTGAGAGGTAGGGCAACGTCAAAGAAGTATGTAGTGGGGAAAACATTCTTCCTAGGTAATGAAGTCTTCGAGAAGCAGCAGCACACAGGCTGAACAATGAAGACTACATGCCACCGCTGGTTCCGAAGACTGCGCGTCACGTGGCTCTAGACCGCGTGACATTGTCAGGGAAGAAGCAATGAGCGATTGACTCATCCTGGATGACGATGCACCTCGGCTCCTTATCGTCATGTGTACCGATATCCCTTATTCCATACATCACCATATGTGTCATGATGCCTTTTGTGCTTTCCCGTTCTTTTCGTTATACTTATAGTTTTATTTTTTTACCCAAAGAAAAACATTGGAAGGGGGAGAACGATGCATGAAGCAGGCGCCGGCTTGTGTGTATTCGTCCGCAGCGAGGTGTCAAGAGAGAGACCGAAAAAAAGAGGAGGTGTTGCTGGATGCGGCGAAGTAGGGGCGGGGGTGGAAGTTTAAGCGCGAGCAAGACGGGCGTTGCGGGCGAGCTGACGGGCGTTGAGGCGAGTAACCTGCTTGCCAGCCGCGGCAGGGACATTGTCCTCCTTCTCGGTGAGGATGACCTCAATGTGCGAGGGCGAAGACATGAATGGGTTGATGCGGCCGTGGGCGCGGTAGGTGCGGCGACGGTGCTTCGGTGCCTGGTTGACGATGACGCTCGAGACGTAGAGTTCCTCAACATTGAGGCCCTTGGCCTCGGCGTTCGACTCGGCATTCTTGAGGAGGTCAGTGACGAACTTGACCGACTTGACGGGCCAGCGACCCTGAGTGGTCTTGAACTGCTTGACCTGGGCGGTGCGGCCCACGCCACCGTTGAAGCGGCGGAACGGGATCGCCTCCTTGTGATCGGTCACATTCTGGAGGTACGAGTAAGCCTTGCTCAACTTCAAGCCCTGGATGGCCGCAGCGACTTCATGGGTGTTCTTGAACTAGATCGTTTCCCGAAACACATACACACATGTACACAAACTCCATGATTAGTTTCTTAAAAAAGCATTATTTTCTCTCTCGCTCGCTCTCTTTCTTCCAAAACACAGAAAAAGCACAGAGAGAGGGACACACGCACATCGCTTCACCCTCATAAGGATACTTACGTGAACACGAAGGTACGAACCGCGGGACTTGGCAGCTAATGGGACAAAAAAAAACCAGAGAATGGCGAAGGGTGATTAATTTTCAAAATGGACGACGTAAAAGAATGCAAGCCGTTGGTTATTCTTTTTTTCTTTTTTACCCTTGGACGCGTTGGCGGGAGTGGCAGCGTATCTGACCATCGTTAACTATTCATCCTCGAGACGTTAATCGGATCGATCCATCGTTGCGTGATATGGATGGATGGTCGTTGTTGCTGGGGGTGTCCTTACCTAAGGTCGTATAAAGAGAAGGTTTCAACCGTTCAGCGAAAATGAGGTCTAGGTTTGACTTGGGGGGTTTCCCTGGGGGGGGGGAAGTTGCGGTTGGTTGGGTAGGTGGGGGCACTCTGCGTCTGGGCGGGTCGGGGGGAGAGAGCGATAGTCCGGCTCGGACCAAGCCGGACCGGATTCTGTCGCTCTTTTTGTCTGTCATTTGCTGACAACGAAATAAGTGGGGGGGGGGAGACTAAGCATAATTGGGGTTTTTCGGGTTAAAAAGAACCAAGTGCGGTTAAGTGTTTGCCGTGAAATCTGAAGCGTTTTCCAAGAAGTGATGGGGAGCGGGGAGGTTGGCCATCGCGCAGAGGGTTAAAATAAAAACGACGTCTGAAGCTGCTTGCTAATATACATTCTTTTTCCAAACTGGAAGTTGTGTCCTAATGAACAGAGAGGTAACATTAAAGGAGGCGATGCTCCGCTTGCTTTCATCAAGTCAACCAACCACAAAACAGAATTGAAGAGAAAGATATCAAGAAAGTGTTCTATTTTCGAATATAACCATCCTCTTGCTCGTTTATCCCTACATCGCTCACATTATGGACGAATGGGGTTCATGGTTGAAGAAGTTGTCATTCATGGCAACCCATTTCCCTATAAACACTGGACAGTCAAGCCATCCACCGATGGAAAGTTTAATGCGTCTACTTTCCGTTTGAAAAATGCGTGCTTACCTGGGAGGTGGGGGAGGGGAAGCGCGAGTCTTCCTCATCTGGAAGCCTTGATGATGAGCCTGTCGTAAGAAAAATCTTGGCTAGCAGATATCTAAATCCTATCGTTTCCGAGGCAGATCATGGCATTGTGTGTACATGCGTACATGGACTCTTAGGTATATATATATCATGTATTTGAGCCTGACGCAAAGCCAGCTCTTTAACTGAACAATCAAGTACATGAAATCATTGGCATTGGGATGGAAAAAGGATATCTTGCTACTGCAGCGAATTGTATTGCTTCAGCAACCCTCTCAAGCCTTTCGCAGGGTGCGTGTGTGTTTTATTTCTGCTGCTGTCTTTCCCAGCGGCGCTGCCACCATCCAGGGCCGGATTTCATAATCACGGGAATGACAGCTGTAGATGTGATCAGGATGATGCCCATTAAAGTGAACATCCAGCCGACGCCAATGCCGTTGATTCCAGGCTCAATGCATGCTGTTGCTGCTGCTCTGTAATCCACAAAAAAAGAAGAATCGGTCAACATGGGAGATCTCCTTCTGTTGCCAGCAAAAAAAAAATCGCGACTGACCCTAATGAACTTCGTACAAGGTTGCTGGATGCACCGATCGATGCCGCTTTTCCCGGGAAAAGGTCGACGCTGAGTGTTTGGAAGGCAGACACGCTGCAAGTGACCGAAAAGCCAGCTGTGCGTACATGGATTGCATGTGTGTTTGTGTATGCGCAGCGAATAATTCAGAATGGGAGAGAATGCAGGAAGGGATTACTTACCGATGAACTGAAGGATAAGGGGAACAGCCAAATGGACATGCTTGTAAAGGACCCACCCATATACAATGGTGACTACCTGAAGAGCAGTCAACTGTATCCATACGGTTCGCAGCCGTGCGAGGAAGATGGGGAATGCGGGCGTGATGACGCCTTTTTCTGGCCTGACGCCGCACTTTGACGCGACCGCTTCAAAGTCGCGATTGAGGATCCGGGATGCAAGCAGCGAACCGAGGAAGCAGCCAAGACCAAAAGGCAGATAGCATAGACCTATCTGAAGCGTGTCGAGCCCGTAGATGCGCTCAAAGTGAGTAGATGTCGTGGTCAGGTAGACCGCCAGCATGGCCGCCACGAGCCCATTGGAGAGCATGATGAGTGCTACGTCGGGGTATAAAAGGTAGGTGAAGGGCTCCCATACACGTGGCAAACGCAGGAAACGTCTCCGATTGGCCTTGGGCCCGATCGGCTTGCCTCGTACATGGTATCTAAACCATTGCTGGGGCGTTGGATTCGCGTAACCTGACCCGTTGCCGACAAGGGTGCGGAGCGTCTCAGGCAAGAAGAAGACAATGATAAAAAGGGCTATGCCGCCAACAATCATGAGAATGTAAAAGATCCACCTAGCACGAAGGAGGGTGTTTTACGGTAGGAACTCATGGCCTTAAAAACGTTGCATAAGAAAAGAAAACATTCTGACTGACCTCCAGCTTAGGTTCTGGGCAATGGCACCGCCAATGACCGGTCCGAGTGCAGTGGAAAGGAGTTGGCAGCAGGTGAATGCACTAAAGTAGGCGCCTCGTCTAGTCTTCCTCGTTTAGAGAGAGAGACTTGCTTGCCATCCTTTGCTGTTTAGGCATATGAATGCACTTACTCCGCAGGTTCGGTGATATCTCCAAGCACGCCAGATCCTAGCGATTTAAGTTTAATACCCGGTGGGGGACTATGCAATGAGTTACTGACGCACGCACACACACACACACACAAGGTTTACCCAACGCGATGGCCGAGCTGGCGCCCATGGCCTGGAACATCCGAAGTACCACGAGCACCGAAAAGTTCTGAGAATTGGCTAGGCCCGCACAAACACAAAGAAAAATGATTTCTGTGCAAATGTATACTGGCCGCCGACCCCATATGTCTGCAAGCGACCCCCAAAAGGAAGGCGTCAGTGCCTGAAAGATCATGAATACCGTGACACTAAGATTGACGAGAGAAGTACTGATCCTAAAGTCCTATTTTGTCCAAAGCGGGGAAAATATCTCTGGTTAGGATATTCCCTTCCAGTTTCTGGACAATGCTCTCCCCAAAGAAACTATCGTAAGGTCAAACTTTTTTGTTCTTTTTTCTTTTTCCTGCATGTGCTTAATGGACTCAGAGGTAGTTTTTAATTTGAAAGCACTCACAAAAGGCAGCAAGAAGCGGGGCGTTGAAAAAAAAGGGGGAGTTGATTATTACCTTCTCAATCTCTGTCAGCGACGGAAAGTACACGTTGGACGACAGGGGAGATAACAGGCCTGCATATGAAACGATGGCCGCAATAGACATCTTTTTGCGTCTCGAAAAGATCGAGTAGGGCTCTATTGTACTGTGCTTTGTCTCAACCTTTTCCATATCCAGCTAATTATATATATGTGAATGAATACACTATGCTCTGTTGACCCTTCCCTAAGCATATCGCATACTGTGGGGGATGTACTCGAATAGGGGAGAGCGATTGGGGATATTCCCAAGGTACTGTTTACTAAGAAAAAAAAAAGAGAATGGGCCCCTTGCTCAAACCCCGTTCTTATATTCTCCGGCTCGGGTTTCTTTGTTCAACCTACCAAGGATGCGCTAGAAAATGAGCCATTCCATATCAGGCGTTGCTTACGCGGCACATGACCAAAATGGATCGCCCGAGACAATGAACATCATAAAGGTATGGAAGGGAGCGTCCTATCGATTGCATGACCGCGGTAGATTTTGATTACGTATTATTTCGCCATCCAGGACCGTGGTAATCCCTGGCGTTACGGTTTTTCATTGGCTTGCGCCGCACGGTTACACGAATTTCCTCTCTTAGAAAACAGCCGGCATCCATTCTTTTATATGAACATGGACAATCGATCTGCCCAGCATCATTAACATGTTTTCTATCCGACATAATGGAGGATCGAATTGCATGTGATCGGAAAAGAAAGATCCATGACAATGAACATGGGTATCATAGCAGGCAGGACACTTTTCGTAGAAAAAAAAAAAAAGGTAATTAGCTGTGCGTGCAGGAAGAACAATCCATGGAAAAAAAAATGAACAGAGCTCATGAAACCCATGGACATTAGCCCGTATATATATTATAATCAAGCCAAGGGCCTGTAGATCATATATTTCTTCACCCTCTTTTTTTTTTTTTTGTTTCTATCCAAAGAAAAAAAAATTCCAACAGACTCAAAATGTTCAAAGACTTTGCAGCTTTTATCACGGACGGATATGTTCGCGCCAGTTGGATTGCATTCCTAACACTCTGGGTTTTGTGGGGTCTCATGTACGTGGTGCGCCACGTGGTCGGTGATCCCTACACGACAGCCTATCTCACCACTGCTCCGGGTGCAGCCCCGGGCATTGCTCCCGGCGCTGCTACTACTACTACTGGCGTCGCTCCGACTACAGACGAAGAGGCGGCAGCAATGAAGGCAAACCGTCTCGGCTTCCTCAATCGCTTTGGTGCAACTTCACCCATCAGTCGCCGTGTCTGGGATGCCCATCGTCTCCTGAAGGAGAACCTCTTTATGCTCCTGTCCGTCTTGCTGATCAACACCTTCAGCAAAGGGTCCACGCGCGCTGTCTTTATTCTAGTGTGGATCTTCTTCGCCTTCACTGTCTTATTTGTTCTCCTTGAGCTTATCTGGCAGCATCGCTTCCTGCGCCTCGGATACAGCATCTTGTTCTATGCTCTTGGCCTCGCCATTGCCGGCCTTGCATTCAAGCAAGGATGGTAGTTTCGGCACATGCAACTTGCCCCTATCTTCCCCATCCATACACACCCTATTTTTTCTTCTTCTTTCTAATCCTATCAGTACCTTTATTGATCTGTACGAATACACCCTACCCTAACATAATCATATGTTGCTACAAAATTATTACTATCATTAATAAATAGGTCGATATGCCACTATTGTCACTATTCAATCCCCACGAATATCGAGTTGGCAAATATAACAACCTTGGTAGGTGGCGACTGTTACCTCACTTTGATTTCGCCCCAATTCCCATCAATGATCCCGCGGCGCTTGTAGACCTCAAAACAGAGTACAGCGGAAGGAAGTGCAGGCTACTATTTTCGGAATCCAACATGTCGACATCTAAACATCAGAGCAGCGGAAAGTATCGAGCAAACTGTTCTGTAGCAAGTATCTGCAGGCTCCATAGCCACAGGACAAACAGAGGTGCAAAAGATCCACCATGGCCTCGATTGCGGGGAGGATGTGCCGATGGGAGACAAATCAAGAATAGGACCGGCCTTTGATGAATACGTACGTGCGGGAAAATACATTTGCAGTACTACTTATCTTCGTGCTCAAGGGGGAGGGGGGAGATGCCCGTCTCACGTTATGTCTCCGATTCCTCCCTTGACAAAACTACGTAGAATGGGACGAGGCCGATGAAATATTCAAAAACAGGGCCTACATGCTCCTACAACTGTATGATATTTCCGACTTGATAGATGCAGGTATTGTAACTCTGTAGTTTTCTTCCTCACGCAGGGTATGCCTTGAGTAAATGTTTAAAGTCCCACTCCTCCGAAAGTGAGCGATCCAACAAATTCGTATGCCGACCGTTACTTTTTTCGGAGGCCTAAACCACCGCCGGCCCGGTCCGGCACGGTGGACGGGCGGGCGGGCGGGCGCTCAAGAGGCCCAGGCATACGCAGTGCCAATTGCTCCTTCTTTTATCGTGAGGCTTTAAGCAATGGTACGTAAATTGAAAGGATGGCCAGCCGTCATCACTCCATTCAGCTAGATAGATTTGAGCCGATGTACATGGGGATGGATGGATGGATGGATGGATGGACTCGCTGTTGAGCATTCGAGGCAAAGGGAAGAAGGAGGAACCCTGATATATCCTCATGGACGCACTTGATATCCGAATCCATCCCCACCAAAGAATGCCCATCTAAAGCATACGGGAATGCTCAATTACCTCTCTCTGTCTGTCTTTCTCTATATAGGCTGACCAGGAGCAACAGACTCAAAGAAAGAGAACTTTCCGCAAGTTCACCTACCGCGGCATCGACCTTGACCAGCTTTTGGATTTGTCCTCTGAGCAGTTCATGGAGCTTGTCCATGCCCGCGCTCGCAGAAGATTCCAGCGCGGTCTTAAGCGCAAGCCCATGGGTCTTATCAAGAAGCTCCGCAAGGCTAAGAAGGAGGCCGGTCCTAATGAGAAGCCCGCCATCGTCAAGACCCACCTCCGTGACATGATCATCGTCCCCGAGATGATTGGCTCTGTCGTTGGTGTCTACAACGGCAAGACCTTCAACCAGGTCGATATCAAGCCCGAGATGGTTGGCCACTACCTTGCCGAATTCTCGTGAGTTTTTTTTTATTATTATATGAGGGGTGGAAGAGTGGTTTATGCATTTGGGATCAAAGTTTTCTCACTCGTTACATAGCATCTCCTACAAGCCTGTTCGCCACGGTCGTCCTGGTATTGGTGCCACTCACTCTTCCCGTTTTGTTCCTCTCAAGTAAATTAATTACAAGAGCAGCAGCAATAAAATCGAATCAAACCAGACCAAAAAAAAAAAGAACGATGGGGGAGAATGAACCGTTTGTCTTTCTTTTAATGATTGGGGCTACTGCTGGTAGTTAAATGTCACCTCTCGATCCATCTGTTGGCCGTCGTAATCGCCATTGCCATTGTCGGCCTCTGTAATCCATGTTTTGATCAATTCAACGATCGTTCTATGCAATTCTTTGATCTCCGTGGAAACTGTGTCCGTAATGAAAAAGTCCTAAGCATAGATAAAAAAAAAAAGAAGAAGGAGCGATTAGCAGACGAGGGACGGAGAGAAAAAAAAACAAAAGTGCATTTTTACCCAGTGATGGACGGATTGTCCGAGAACCTGGTAATGTGTGTCTTTGGGTGCGTGGGTTCGGTCGGGTGCGTCGTCGCTATTCACTGAAAGTGTGCGCCATGGATCCCATTCACCGTCGAGCCAGATCGCGCGGGAGATGAGCAGGTGCCAGCCCTTGTAGTCTGCGTTAATGCGTCGCCAGTGAGGATGGCGGGGAACGATGTCGTTGCCAAAGAGTAATGGGCACTGTCTTTGATACCAGCTCGTGTTCAGCTTGCGCGAGACCAACGTCGGGCGCCACAGCGGTGCGGCAGTCTGCCAGTAGGCGTATTCGGTGCAGATCTGCCAGAACCATGGCCGATACTCGGCTGTCAGGTCACGATACATTTCGCTCTGAGGATCATGCGTATTGAGGCATTCGTTCACCGACGCCGAGCCCTCGCAGGTCCTGTTGACAAGGGCCGTGATGTAGCTACCATATGCATCCACGTACTCATGAAGCGAGTGGGCATTCTCAAAAATGGAACAAAACTCGCTTTCAAAAGGGTTCTCAGTTGGCGTCATGTCTTGCCAAAGGCCGAGAGGATAGGAGAGGGCTAAAGTAGAGGGTTACACATCTGACTTCAGGGGAAGAGAGAGACGATGCCGTGTGCTGTTTCTACCGCCACTCACTTTCTGCGAAATCATCGTCATGCAGGAGATCCTCCAAGCCAAATCTCTTTTTGAGCTCTTGTTTGCGATGCCCAAAGGGACTGAAAAGAATATGATCCACATAGCGAACAACCCCTTCAATGGCATCGATGCAGTGGCGCGGACCGTATTTATAAATCGGTGTAAAGTATTCTGGAAAATCATAGCGCATTTGAACCGGGGCTGAAGACGGGATGGTAGCAAATACAATGTCAGGATAGCGATATCGCATCCACGCGGCCAGATTCCCGCTGTAGCTGCCACCGTATACAATCCATTTTGTCTGCGGCGCAGGTGGGAGTGTCACATCCAGATTGGGGAGCTATACGTAATGCGACAATCAGATTCGTTAAGTATTGTTGCTTGTGCACACATTCCCCCAGTTGCGATCGTACCTTTATCTCCCGAATGATGGTTGCCATATCCTCAAGCGCTTGTTCAGTATTGAGCGCACGCAAATTAGCAGATGAATAGTCCTATCATTTTCCCATTCGGGAAGGAACCGGTATGAATTACCTCCACATGGCCCCCCCGTCTCTCTCTGTGTGTCTGTGTGTAAGGTTTCCGGCTTGATCTTGGACTCACCTTCCCAATCATCGATTGTCCGTAGCAACGGTGTTCCATGACAATCACAATACCATCCAGCTCTCGAGCCAACATGGCCATGGACGAGTTGGTCACATAACTAGCGCGATAGTCGGCGGCCAATTCGCCGGCGTTGTACACTAGAGAGCAGCAAGGTTTAGCCTCTTACCTTCCCCCCTCCTCTATTTCTACCCCAAAAATTTCTATAGCCGGTGGGCCGGAGACAGCCAAGTATAACGGCTTACAGATAACCGGGCCGCCGGGTTTATACCAGTCCGTGTTGGCCCAGTATCGATGTCTGAACGTGGGCGAGTCGGGATCATTATGGTCGATAGGCTGATCAAAGAAGAACGGTCCATATCGACTGTCTAGTTTTATTTCCGTGACCTTAACCTCCTGGAATTTGCTGCTTGGATAAATGATATGGTTTTGCTATAAACATCCTAATGCCCATGTATGTGTGTGGGTTGCGGGTATAGACGTACCGGTGAAGACGCCAGCCGGGGCGAAGCAGAGCCTCGGTGCCCAGCTGGGCATTGATTATGAGAAAGACGAAAAGGCACGCTAAAAAACGCATAAGCCTACGGAAAAATAAAAAAAAAAGAAAAGGGTAAAAGAAAGGGAAAGCTGTCGACTCAACTCATGTGTCGCGAAAAAAAAAAAAAAGATGTGTGGGTCCATTTGAGGAAATTCTTTGCACAGTTGGGCGATCGTGGCTTGAAATTAGGTAAGGTTGACTCCGGAATTCATGCCCTAAAGGGAGCGACGCTATTATTATGGTGTACATTGTAGTATAGGCATACAAATAAGAACTTCGAGTTCTATCCGGAGCCGATGACTGCATATAGAATATACGCCAGTCGCAATAACCCGAAAGATCCATGTTGACTCCCATCCTCCAGGCTTCAGCCATCCAAAGGACCCAGAGGTCTAGGGACAGATTTTGGCCTCTTCTCGTCAGGCCCAAGATGGCCTCAAAGGAACAGTACCATGGTATGCTATTGGCCACACTCGTTCTTTGGGGACTATGGAATTGTAGCTAAAGGCAAACTGTTCCAGTCCCCTTTTCGGAAGAACACAAAACTGCTGCCTATCACTTATT
The DNA here is from genome assembly GCA_025716815.1 of Dichotomocladium elegans. Taxonomy (NCBI): domain Eukaryota; kingdom Fungi; phylum Mucoromycota; class Mucoromycetes; order Mucorales; family Lichtheimiaceae; genus Dichotomocladium; species Dichotomocladium elegans. The sequence goes on along the minus strand of JAIXMN010000036.1, from coordinate 58,133 downwards.
CTAAGGCCGCGCATAATTAGGGGGTGTGAGTGGAGTTGGGGGGTGGGGAGGTGCGTTAAGGAAACAGAATAAAATACAACCGGAATAAGAAATCTGCTTCTTTCGACACGCTTCGTACACCACAGCGATTCTCGATCATGGATCAGGTAGGTACCTTCACTCCATTCTGTAATTCAGTAGCAATCGCAATGCCTTGCTCTTCATTTTCTTTTTCTCCCAACCCTCTTCCTCCCTTTCCCCCCGCTCTATTCTTCTACACTTGCGTGCTGCTTATTTATAACTTGAAAGCCCTACTGACGCTTCGATGGCTATGTTGCTCAAAACAGTGGATATTCACACCAGAAGAACTATACCAATTCCCTTCCATCACGTATGGCGGAATGTCCCTTGAAGAGGAATGGCTCCGTCGATTGACTGGCTGCATTCTCATTCAGGCCATTGGTGCAAGACTTGAAGTGTAAGTTGCTTGATCATGATCAATTCTTGACACATTGCTCTTTGCCTCTGCTCTGTGCGCCAGAACGGACCGTCCAGCTTTCAGTCTTCTATTGCTATGGAGAAAGGAACCGAAATCCTAACACAGACGTTTTAGACCTCTGCCGACATTGGCTACCGCAATGACATTCTTTCACCGCTTCTTCACGCAGCACTCGTTTGTCCATTACAGGCTCGAGGTTGGTTGTATTATTATTGTGACTCCTCGTATGATTAAACGGTTGGAAAATGTCATATCACTGACTCGTGAGCTATATTCAGGTTGTGGCAGCATGCTGTCTATATTTTGCATGCAAGGTGGAGGAGTCCTTCCGTAATATTAATGATGTTGTCGGATCAACAATGCTCAACATACTTGGCCCAAATAACCATAGTGAAGATCATGCCAAGGCAAGTACCTAGCCTAAAAAGCACGTGTAACCGCACATATATAAAAACGCACAGACAATCGCTCAGACATGCACGGTTTATAGCTCTTCCATAGTCTGCGCGAGGGGATCCTTCAATATGAGATGATCTTGGTTGAGACCTTATGTTTCGATATCGCGCTCAATCATCCCTATACGCCTCTTATTGATATGTTGGCACAAACGGAAGGTGAACATTTGCTTTGTACACATCCGCAGCAAACGTTAACTGATGGATATGGTGTCATGTAGCGGATGAATCTGTCGCACACTCAGCCCTCGCGTTCCTCAACGACAGGTGGGTTGCATTGAAACCTTTTCAGTAAGAAGCTACCGCAACGATTACCTTGGCACTGAGACATACAAATCTGCCCATAGCATGCGATTGCCATTATGCCTTCTTTATGACCCGAAACTGATTGCAGCAGCATGCATATGCCTAGCCTATCGAGATCAACGTCAGGAATTGCCCACGAATGCACATTCCTTCGCTCACTTTATTGATAGTCATTCCGCAAACTTGAGTGGTAAAAAACGGATTCAAGAGTGTACAGTCCTAAGCTTTTGGAGATTAATTGCTAGCGTTCATAGGCATTATCACCGAGATCATGAAAGGATATAAGCTGATTGAGCGCCTAGAGCGGCGGAACGCTGCTACTACTAGTACTAGTACTAATCAAGCTCATCAGAAACAGGTAGTGTCGTGAATTTGGTCGGGTTGGTACCATATCCTCTGAGCATGGCTATTATTGTCATATGAAACAGCCCCGCCATACCAGTACCAACAACAACACCGCACCAAGGCGACCATCCACCTCCGGGATCCCTCCATCTCGGCCCCCAGTTCTAACAGCACGTGATCACAGGTAGGCCCAGTGTGGTCTACAGAAGAGTGCAGGCACTCTCTCTGCATTTCAAACACCCTAGCTACTGTATATAGTAAAAATATTAAAATTTAAAATAAAATTGCGCATTCTCCGTTGGGCTGTTTCACTCCAACCGCTGGTTTGATGCTTTCAAGGACGGACGGTGGGATCTTGCAAGCTCTTTCTTCTGCTGGATTGCCACAGTCTTCATGATATGCTGTGGATTCTCGCCCGTCCCCGTCTCTGAACCCAGCCTGTACGTAATCTCTCGGCGCGCTTAGAGATAATCTTATGTTGTCAATATTATTTTAAACGTGGAAGTACAATAGTTTGCGTGTATCTGCCTGCTGCCGCCCTTGAATGCACGCAATACGAAGTCGTGGATCAAGCGATGACCCATAGTGCCCAGAAATTGCGTCGTATAACTTTTCCTCTCAGTGCCGCGCTGTTGCGTTGAACAAAGGATGGTAAGGGGTGGAGGTAAGCAGCAGAAATAAAGCCTCATTTCCATGCATATGCCCTTGTTTTCACTCCCAGGGCGTGGAAACCTGTCCCTGAATTCCGACCTCAGACACTGGGGCAAGCATTAAAACACTCCCCACACCCCGAAAAAAAAAAAGCTACATGCAACCTTTTCCCAAAATTGAAGTCGCATTCTAGCAGTATCTGTACAGAAAAAGATGTCGTGCAAAAAGGATTCCATGTCTATCAAGGTTAGTCTTTTCTTTTATACCTATCTTACTTTTTCTGAAAATAAGCAATCTTTTTTTTTACGACGATGGGCAAGGTCATGTCGTCGATGAGGAAATGTACGCTCTTCAATCCCGTCGTTCTCACTCAAAATATCTACGTAGTCTAGCTTGCAGTAGTAACCTTAACCTTGCTACTACGCGAAAGGATACAGATATTCAGATGGTAGAAGCAGACTTTAGGCGAGACTACACAATATACATCGACAAAGACAAGGTCAGATTTTTTTCAAATGGATGTTTGAGAAGGTCTTGATTGCATCAGCGGCTGAAAAACAGCTTGAAATTCATGTACGCTCGGCCTAGTGATGGGCATTACAGTGCGAGAAAGACCCTAACAGCATCTTTAAGAAACCTAACGCGAGGGGTCGTTTGCGTACCCTCGATGAAGCGCATATGAGCATTATTTTAGAATGCGTTGATGAGAATCCATCCATTTTCCCAGAGCAGCTGATGGAGCAACTGCTTCAAAAGATTGGAGGGTCTCAGAGTATCAAAAACGACGCTCCATAGATTTATGAAAAGCGAATGCAACTTGTCATTGAAAATGGCTCGGTTTCAGGCTGTAGACAGGAATAGCGCTGCAAAGATCCAAGAATGCCTTGACTGGGTGCGCAAATACGACAGGACCGACATTGACTTTAGGAAAAAAAAAACTGCGCTTTTCTTGATGAGTCTGGATTTCATGTTAATATGAAACGCAATATGCCATGGTTCAAGAAAGCGACTCCTGCCGTGGTCACAATACCAAAGACAAGGGCAAAGACAGCCACAATCTTGGGAGTAATCTCAGCATCAGGCATCATTAAATGTACCTTGAGGCTCCCACAGCCATCAAGAAAAGAAAGAGGACAGGTCAATCTGAAGTTACGAGCAGAGGAATCGTAACTGGACATTATCTCAGCTTCCTTAAGGTTATGATGAACGAGAGGAATAAGTATGAACATATGAAGGGCTATTATTTGGTAACGGATAATGCACCTATCCATAAGGCTGAGGATATCGATGTGTTTAGTTTCCACGATACTCGCGTGAGCTCAATCCGATTGAGTAGTTTTTGTCAGTTGTCGAGAGCAAAGTAAAACGCAATAGGTTACTCTATCGTACCGACTCGGTCTATTCTGCAATCTTCTAATATTCCGTATCCTCTGTAGACAATGATATTAGCTTAACCCAAGCGCCTCGAGAGGAGAGGATATGGAACCGTGGTTTGGATACACTCACGCAGGTTCCCACCCCCATCAATGGCTTCATCGAGGTGCTTTTGTCTTCGTCTGCTTGTGCCGCTGGTGTTGTCGTTGATCCGGCGTCGTCCCTCCTCGTTCTTTCCTCCGACCCTTCAGCCATGGTTACCGCAATGGCAGACCTAGCTATCGTCGTGGTAAGTTAAAGACTAAGAAGGGGGCTGATAATTTCTGTTGATCAGCGGCGATGTCTCCGGCCTTCTTTATCCATACGCCAACTTTTATGTTTTGATTTATTCTATGACGATATATTATATATCATTTCCTCCACAATAAAAAAACTAGAGACTTTTGTGTCCATGACCAGTATTGTATCCCCAATGAATATCCTGCGCGAGACACGTGGAATTGGAACAGGGATTGCAGGCGAGTTCCGGTTTTCGATAGAGGAGGATCATGGAAAAGAGTATCAAGCTATACCGATTTCCCTGACGAGGTTTTGACATTTTGAGCTGTGATTCTCTCCTCGGCGTTCGAAGAAGCGATTGTGAGGTAGCTTTCAATTCTTAGCTGTGGTACGAGAACTCTATACAGTTTATTGTTGGGAAATGAAATATTTACGTGCGATGTTTATTGTATTATTACGCCATAAGCCTTTACGCCAGTTCTTTTTGTTGTGGCGGTGCGAAAGTAAAATAAGCGGTCGGATATGCGGTTTAAATTTCGTGTTCGGCAAGGAGCATGTTTGGAATACCGTCCTTTATCTTGTATTCGTGGTTGCAGTTAGGGCAGACCATCTTGCCTTGTTGTACGTGTGTCTAAACGATGAGTCGACCGACAACCGATGAGCAAAGGTCTGCTCACCCTATATAATCAAACCGTTACGGATATTCTCCCGCTCGCCCTTACCTCAAGAATGACAGCGTGCAGGGCCTTCAAAAATTCTTCATTTTCTGATGCGTTCTCTGGGAGTTCAGCTGGGAGTGTGGTAATGCCGAGCTGCAACGATTACATGAGCAAGGTGTATATAAAGCAGGTTCAAAGGCTATCTCTTGGATATCTCATTACCTGTAGTGCGGTGTTGACAAGAGCCGACCATTCAAGTTTCGGTAGCACGTTGATAAGGAATTCGGGATTAAAATCCGCCTCAATCAAATCGATCTGGACATCTTCAAAGCGCAAAGGAAAGTTATTCGTGTTGCAATTCTTGACGTGGCATTGAAGCATATTATGTGTAATGATCCTCATGGTGGAAGCTGTCCTGTATGAAAAAAGTCGTTTGAGTCTAGCTCGACAGATACCAGCCTTTTTTTTTCTCTCTTCCTGTCGCACGGTGACTGCTTCATCCCATAGCTTTCCGAGCAGCTACGCCTTTATTTTTTTTGGATCGTGCTCCGCCTACGCTTTGTCGATGAATGGGGCGGGGTGACCTTCAAATGTGCTCTACCGAAATTCACCTTGTTCCTCGCATGTCTTCTCCGGGCGAACGCAGGGAATGGATGGACCGAAGCGTAAAATCGCTCATGGCATGCGTATCCTCTTGAGCGAGCGGTTGCATAGGTCGCCGGTGGCAAACCAGAGCTTTGTGCTGCTTGCTGCTGCTGCTGCTGCTGCTGCTGCTGCATAAATGTCCGGTGCATGTATGGTCATCGACGATAATATCACCTGCTCCTGACCATTTGCACTTTCATCACAATATCGGTTCAGTCGTCGTGGTGGATCTCACAGACATTCGGGATATCAGGCATTCAATAAGCCATCGAGTCCACGCGCTTGTTATCCGTAATTCCCAGGCTGACTTTAGCGTGGTCTTCCTGGCTCAGGACTGTTCATTTCTATAGAGCGTTCCGAAAAAGAAAAACAAAGAACATCCTGGATGTTTTTTCCCATCTGCATGGAGTGGTTATCCGCATCCATCAATCGATGCGAATATCCAGAAGAAAAACAGCCCAAAAGGGCCAATTATAACCATTTACCTCACCCGCTCATCTTTGGATCATCGACAGAGTACGCGCAGCAGCAGCCAGACTTGCTGAACATTGTCATTCAAAACTCTTGGTTTGATGAATGTCGGTATCCTGCACCGGACGTGACACAGAAGGCACCTTCGTTTCTGTCCCCCCCCAACCCCCCTCAAAAAAAAAAATCCACCAGTAACGGCGCTCGAAACGTTTAAAAAGTTCGAGACTTTAAATAGCGTAGGGGTAGGCGTGAAACCGTCCATGTCGTCTTCATCCTTTGGGAATTTCGCTTTGATCTGCTATGGCCCCCAAAGGGAAGAAACTGGATGCAGGTGGGAATGCCAGTTCTTCCTCGAGCGAACAGGAACTGAATCCGCGCACTACCACGTACGAATTCCTTGGACCTGTGGGTGCATTTCTCTTCATCACCGTGCTGCCACTACTGGTGCTCTTCTTTGCCGTCTGCTGCGATGAAACTGGCTACCCGTCCAAGTATCTGATAGAAAATCCTACGGCGTATTTCTCCAATCTCTTCACAGCGGATCTGTTTTATAAATTATTTGATCCGCTCGCACTGGTGGTGTATGTCGCGTTTGTTGCCTTCCTAGCGGTTTGCTATAACAACCTGCAGGGTGACTACATGCCTGGCACTAAGCTTCGCAATGGAGTGATTCTAAAATACCGCCTGAATGGTAAGTTGGCGTGTGTGTGTGTGTGTGGAGCGTTCGATGCCGTGTCTGTTATGATGGTGCTTATTGTTGTCTTGCTCTTAGGCTTCACGAGTTTCTACACCACAATTTTTGCCATCATCTTCCTCCTGCGCCATCTCAACGACGGTATTAAGCCTTTGACGTTTGTCTACACGCATTGGATTGGTCTCGCCACAGCATCGATAATCTTCAGTTATGCGATTTCTATTTTTTGCTACTTCAAGAGCTTCGAACCTGGTGCGCTTCTTGCCTTAGGTGGGAATTCGGGTAACCCGATCTATGATGTAAGAAAAAGTGGGCTTTTGAACGATCACCTTTATCTCTTTTAACCTTTTCTCCCTTGGCAGTTTATGATCGGCAGGGAGTTGAACCCACGCATTGGTGATTTTGACATCAAGTTTTTCACTGAGCTTCGGCCTGGCCTGATCGGCTGGGTCATCCTCAACTTGTGCTTTGCTGCGAAGCAATATATCGACCTGGGCCGTGTTACGAATTCGATGGTCCTCGTTAACGCCGCCCACGGATTTTATGTCATCGATTCGTTGTGGAATGAGGAAGCTGTTTTGACGACGATGGATATCACCACAGGTCGGAAGGAATGAATATTTGTGTGTGTGTGTGTGTTGGATCGATAGCTAGGATGGCTTATGCAAGCGTATTTGCTCAACGTAGATGGCTTTGGTTTTATGCTGGGCTTTGGTCTGTACTCGTGGGTCCCGATGCTCTATACTCTCCAGGCTCGCTATCTCGTCGATTTCCCTCACGATTTAAGCAACTATGAGCTCGTTGGCATTCTTGCCATCAACTTCTTGGGATACTTTATCTTCCGAAGCGCCAACTCGCAAAAGAATGCGTTCCGAACGAATCCCGATGGCCCGAAAGTGAGACGTAAGCATATCATTTCACATCCGGAGGATCGACGCCTGTTTCTCACCTTTCCCACCCGCTTAAAGATCTCAAATACCTTAAAACTGAGCGAGGCACCAAGCTGATCATCTCAAGCTGGTGGGGCATGTCTCGCCACATCAACTATCTCGGCGACTGGCTGATGGCACTCGCATGGTGTCTGCCATGCGGTTTCGGCTCTTTTGTGCCCTACTTTTACGCATTTTATTTTGGGATCTTGCTTCTTCATCGCGAACGCCGGGATGATCACCAGTGCCGCATCAAGTATGGCAAGGATTGGGACAAGTACTGCAGCATCGTGAAGAGTCGAATCATTCCTGGTAAAAAGTTTCTATATTTCTTATATTTTCTTCAGCTTATTTAACCAGTTTCTATGTATTTTTAGGCATCTACTAAACAATTAAATTCCCTTTTTTTTTTTAAAAAAAAACCATATTCTTTTTTTTTCACCCATCGGGTACCCATGCAGCTGGGAGACAACAAAGAGTCAGGATAAGGGCGGAGGAAACGAAACGTCAATGGCGTGCTCGGTTTGCCTTGCGTCGTATGGCACTCAGTTATACGCATATCGGTGTGAGGTTTGGTTGGTTAATTATCGTCGGAAAAGAACAAGGGATGATCCTATCAAACGTAAAAATGAAGACAAGGCTATACAAGGATAGAAGAATTATTATGCGCAATCGGTGACCCCATGGGATGCATTGGGAATTATTTATTGCTGCTGCTACCGCAGTCAAAAGGGGACTCCCAGCAAGAGCAGCTGAGTTTTACATGTGTCTGTGTGTCTGTGTGTGTGTCTGTCTGTGGGTGAGTGCGTGTGTGTGTGTCCGCGCGCGCGCGCGCCTTTTTTTTTATGTGAGTGTGGGCGGGTTCCTTTGGGTGCGTCTCTCTCATTCCCGATTGAATGTTTCTGCAATGGGAAAACCAGCCAAGCAACCGAGACAAAAGGGGAACTTAAAGCCGGCAAGCAGTAGGTAATGACGCACTGTCTCTGTTCTGTTTCTGTTGTTAGAAAGAAGATGATCTCATCCGGTCTGGGACTTGTCACCCTCCCGATCTCCAAAATATAGCCGCGCAGCCGATCTCGCAGGCGGTGGCGGCGGCATCAGCGGCAGCAGTAGTAGCGCTTCGTTCGGCACACTCGATCTCGGCGGGTTCGCGCAATTTGCCGGTCCGTCCGTGGCAGGTTTCTCGATGCCTACACTATCGACGTTTCCTGCAGCCGCAACCGCAACCGCAGCAGCCGACACCGATGCCATGACATACGCAACGAGCCTGGACTCGGAACTTGTTGTGATCTTGAAAAAGCTGGCCAAGCGCGATTCCATTACCAAATTCAAAGCTTTGGAGGAGATGGAGGCATACTTGAGAGCCAATACCGATGGGATTCTATCGGTTATCTCCACTTGGGTAAATTGATAACAAAACGAGAGCAAAAGGCTTGATTTCCCACCTACCCACCCACCTCCTTCACGCGCAAATAGGTAGGTAGGTGGGTAGGTGGGTGGGTGGCAAAAGAGTGAGAAAGCATGCTAATGAAAAAGGTTGTTTTCCCGCCCCACTAGGCTCGGTTGTATGCGAAACTCACCATGGACATCGATCGACGCGTGCGTCTTGCGACGAATCATGTGCACTATCTTGTGGCTACCTACGCCAAAAAGAAGCTTGGACCTCATCTCAAGGAGTTTATTGGTCCATGGATCCTTACCTTTTTCGACCCGAGCGCTGACGTGGCCAAGAGTGCACGAGAAACCTTTGAGGTAAATGCGGCGTGTGTGTGTGTGTGTGGGGGGGGGGTGCGTAAACCGCAATAGTGAAGGTCGAAGAGGAGGTAGTGGCATGGATCTAAACTGTGTGATTGATGATCCGGGTTTAGGCTGTTTTTTCTGAGGATAAACGGCAAAATGTCCTAAAGGTGTGTCAAAAGGACATCCTTGATTATCTGACCGAAATTCTCTTGTACAAAACCCCAGAAACATTAAGTAAGTCGTTAACGGGGCTTCTTCCTTTGCCACTACTGATCTATACACGTTGTTGCAGGCGACCCAAGACATGTGTCGAAAGAGGAGATGGCTGCAAAATTCGCGCGTGTGATTGCTGGCTGCTTCTATACTCTCTCGTACTTGCTCGATAGCATCCCTCTTGAGGAATTAGAGAAATACACGGAGAGCTATAACGGTCTTTTGGATAATCCGACACTTTGGAAGTTTATGTCACACGAGAGCCCAATGATCCGTAAAGCTATCTACAATTTTATGAAGTTGTTGTCGTTAAGATGGAAAGGTAAGATCATGTCTGGGAGCAAAGAAGAGATATGTAAATACTCGCAATAGAGACATTGGCTGCTCGTCTGGATACCGTTTGCCCGGCCTTCTTCGCAAGCGTTTTAAAAGAGAAAGAGTACTCTGCATTCGCAGACATGTGGGATGCACTTCTTTTGCTGACCAAGGGTAAGATGCTCGCTCGCTCGTCCGCCCGCCAGGCACACCCTATTCTTCGTACTTAACCATTCCTTGACACATAGAGTATCCGGAGGCTTGGTTGGTTGCCGGTAAGAAGAAGCCAGTCATGCCCAAGTTTTATAACTTCCTGCGTGGTGGTTTGAACGGGGCAGCGAGTGTTGGCTATCCTAGCATTCTGGTCCTGCTCGCCAATTACCCACCACAAGTGCGAAATGCTCCCAAATTTTACGAAAGCTTCTTTACGAGCTTTTGGGATGCGGCGTCGAGTGATGTGATATCAAAGTCAAACTCGGCTATTTTTGTCAACGCATATGCCGAGTGTATTGTTTACGCAGCCATCCACCTAAAGTGAGCTTGAGCGGTGTGTGCGACCGGTTGGCAAACCCGTGTTGCTAAAATTCAAATCTTTTGCTTAGTACTGGCGACAAGGCTGGAGAAGAGGAGGAGCAGAAGAACAGCAACAACAGCTACCTCGTTGAAACTGCATTTGGCGGTCTCATAACATCCTATTTGTCGGGTATTCTGGGTGATAAGCTTGATTCGAATATCTCAGATATCATCGCAAAACACTTTATAACGCTTGCTTCTGCTGAGAGGCTGAATGGTACATATCTATAAACACAACTGTCGCCGTTCGTCCAATGATCCGTTCTGCTCATTGTATACACCAAAGATTTCACAGCTCGGCTCATATCCCAGACAGAGCGGTATTTGATCCAGACAGTGATGGACTGTGCTCAGCCATCAGGCCGTGCGATCGTGATGGATATCTTTGCTCAGAATACAACGGCATTCTTGATCAGTCTCCGCACCCATATGAACAACGCCGTGGGTGCAAAAGGGGAAAGGCGCAGTGCAGCAGCCTGTGCAAGGATTGAAGACTGGGCAAGGCGACTCATTCCTGCTGCTCTCGGCTCCAGTCTCATCTATAAAGGTATATATATATATATATATATATATATATATATGTGTGTGTGTGTGTGTGTGTATAAATGCAGCGATTGTTTTGTATTGAAAACCTACCACTAGATAAATCCCCGCAGTTGCTTCAGATGGCAAACGACCTCTTGAGAGCTTATTGGGCTTCCTTTACAGACCCAGATTCTGGGATGAAGGTGAGAGTTATGCTCTATACATTTTTCTTATTTTGTCACTCACACTCCGCGCAAATAAGGAAATCATTCGTCATGCCAAGCTTCTTTTGACCGTCTTGAACGATATTCCCGAAAAGTCGCTTGGACCATTCGTTTCGCTTTATATGAACTTGATCACGCGCCTGGGAGACACGGCCGGCGCAAAGGAACTGTGCAGTGCAATGCTTTCCAACCTTGCGGAGGTGGACAATAGCTGTCGCCAGGCAGATATGCTTATCCTGCTGTTAGATCAGGTAGATTTGTACACTTCTCTATCGTAAGGAAGTTTCTGAACAAATCCTTCCTCCCCCTCCCACCCAGATCAAACGCGCTCCGTCGGTCACGAGAAGCTATTCGGGCGAGCATATGGATGCGATTTTTACAAAACTCGCTATAAATTATCTTCATGACGAATCCCCCACGATTGGTTGGGATAAATTGCAGCATCTCATCTTGACGGGTCTCCAGGTGCATTTTGGTATGTTTTCTTGGGGGGCGGGAATGGTGCGCTAACGAAATGCTCTTATTTGATGCTGACAAAAGGTCCCGTCCCCCTTTTTTGTAGCCAGTGCACTTCTTTCAATGCAAGTGATGGAAAAAGTCGCCACCACTTTCCATGGCGTCTTCGAAAAGCTTGACCCATATCAGTCCGGATCAGCATCTGCAGGCGCACCGGCCCTTTCACTACTCCATCGTACGCTGTGTATCCTGAATGTGCTAAAGTCGCTCTCATCGGAGCAGTTAGAAGCACTGATCAAGATACCTGCTGCTATCCATATTCCTGTTGGGGTGTTCGAGTTGATCTTTGCAAAGTTTACATCCGGCGAGGGCTTGGATCATGGTACTGAAGCTGAGGCTATATCAAAAACAGCCTCTGAGGTGTGGAAGTCACTTGGAACATGTGGTGTCCTTACCCAGGCGCCCGTTCTGGATGCTCTCCTGGCTCATGCGAGGCGAACGATTGCAGACGTCCATCATCACAGCAGGTAAAGAGCAAAACAAAAAAAAAGATACCGAGTTGGTATGGCATAGATTGAACACTAACGATTGCACAGCCCGTCCGATTCTGTCGAACGCGTGAAGACGTTGTTAAATGGGACGTACGATACCGATCGATCAAAGGTAATTTCTAAAGTCTTTGGCCACCCCGACGACTGGAGACAGCTCCGGGCGCGGTTCGGGCAATACACTTCGACAAAGTTCTTGGGTGTATCGATGATCGACCCGTATGCGTCGCTTGTGGATGTCCCACTTGTTGAGAGCGACGAGATTCCACCGGTGGCATATGACATGTACGGCCTGAGCAGTTATGCCCGAATGCTCCTGTTTGTAGCAGAATACATTCTTGGTGTGGGTGTACCCGAATTTTTTGCTGCCATGGACGACGAGAAGGACTGGATTTTGCATCAGCTTATGGTGGCGAGTGTCGAATGTCAGTGGGGACTCGCCATTCCGGGTAGCTATCCGATATGGGACAGCACTGTCGCTGCGAGCTCGCTTGGCATCCAGGCCTTTGTCAATCATACCGAGATGATCTTCCATCAGCGACTGGACATGCTCGTGCGATCACGCACGACTCAGGGTGTAGAGTGGAGTGACGCTCTTTATGATTTCCTCATGCATAATAAAGCGACGGGCGATGATCCACTGGCTCGCTTCATTGGCGAAACAATTCGATCACCTTGCTTTGGTGACGACGAGGATGAGAAGAAGATAACGGTAACATGCGCAGCAGCAGCACGGGCACTGGAAATGGTGCTGAAGAGAACGATGCTCCTCGTCGGTTACTCCTCAGACAGCTTGCAGCGTTGGTTGACCATGCTGAAAGCAGAAGCAAGAACAGGTAAATGCAATTGGCTTTGCCGATGACTGTTGATTTGCTAACTTGCATACATACATATATATATATACGTATATATCAGTCCGCCTTCCTTTCAAGGTTGCGATCCTCGATGCATTCAAGAACACGCTTGACGGAAGTGCCCAATACGAACGTCTGCAGAGCGAACTGACAAGCAAGCTGTCCGGTGTTCGTAGCTTTGATGCGTTTGGCGAGGATGCTGATAAGGAAGGTTAGCTATTTTGGGGGGACGGGAAGGAGGCAATATATGCTCTTATGCTTAAGCCCTGTCTTGTGTTGTTGTTTTTTAGCGTGGTACCTTGTGGTCCTGTTGAATGCTTCATCGCTTGCGTTTGGTGCGATTTCAATTCCACCGCAGCGGTTGACTCACCTTTTGCTCGCGGTCCGCAAGTGGTTCGAGGACGACTCGGTGGTCCACGACTTTGTTCCTTCCCATCGGATGCGGGTGCTTGTTCAGCTTGCAAAGCTCTTTGCGCATCTTGCCGAGTCTGTCCAGGACGTGTCTGGCGGACAATGGGATTTCTTTCTGGAACGGAGCTATGAATGGATTAAGGTGCCGTGGGCTGAAAAATTTCATTGTGTATCAGATCGACTGACTCCCGCATTGACTTTAGTATTCTGATCCTGGGACGGATGAAGAGCTGCCGATCCTCTACTATGCTTTGAAACTCTATTCCAAGTTGAAGACGCTATCCACAGGAGGTGAACATGGTCTTTCAAGCGCGTTGGAAGATCATGAAGCTAGTTTCTACGAGCTGATACTCGAATTGTTCGCCACCGAGAAGGGTAGAGTGCTGTAGTGAATTTTGCCCGAACAGGTCGACATTGATTTACTTTATACCGCAGGTTCTTCTGTTAAAACGAAAATCCATTATCAGCAGCTCTTGTCTGATCTCCTACAGAACATTCCGCAAAAGATCGTAGTCGAAGCTCAATGTATTCCCAAGGTACATGTGTGTCAAGGAAGTTTGAGGGCAGCAGCGCAGGATTTTATACTCATAAGGAAGATAAGCTTTTTGGGCTCTTGTTTGCATCCAACGAGATAGTGCAGAAGCGAGCGCTTGAGCTTCTCAAAGTGTATACTTCTCATATTGTGCAAGCAGCATCGGTGCGATTGGAGTTTACGTCCACAGCTGGTACGGGGAAGGGTGCTTCTTGACGCAGAAAGGTTTGCACACACGCACAGTCTGACAGATATATATCAATAGACGACGAGGATGAGTCATCATCCTCATCACCAACTGCTGCTATACAGGCAGACCTTTTGCGGAACATTTTGATGCCTCCGGGTATTCCGAAATGGCATTCGGCGCCATTGGACGAGCAGGTATATTGAATGGTTGCAACAAGGATACCGGGGTGGTAGTGTGCGTCTTACTTAAACTTTTCCTCCAAACATCTAGCCATTGCATGAGGTGTCTGGATACCTTTTCTCATGGCTGATCATGTTTGAACATTTTGTTGATATTGTAAGTGTCCAGGAAACCAAACCAAGATAAAAAAAGATGAGGATCTTACTCTTTTTGGGCACGCTAGACTTTCCGTCTCAAGCAAGAATATACGACTCAGCTTAAGGAGCATGAAGCCGTCACTGTTCTTCTTCCGTTCTTGTCGACGCTTCTTGGCATTGGTGTAGGAGGAGCAGACAGCCAGGCGTTCAGCTTATCGCTGTGGTGCATTGAATCATACGACTGCGATGGTGAGCAGCAAGAAGGAGGAGGCGGTTTCGGGGACGGAATTGCGCCTGACCACAATGTTGCTTGGAAATAGGATTTGATGGTACTGCGGAAATTAGTTATCAGCTTCTCGCAGCGCATGTATTCTATCTTGCTTTGAAACACATCCCGTCCCTTGTGAGGTAAAAAAAAAGAGAGAGAGAGAGAGAGAGAGAGAGAGAGGGGTGTGAAAAGTGCAGCAAAGCATATTCATTTCGTTCGTTCCATGAAACGCGGTAAAGACAATGGTGGGCCGACTGCAAAACGCGTCAGCTTACGATCGAAGTGGAGCGGTAGGTGACATGCTGAAGAAAGAAACATGGAGGTTCTGACAAATCCAAAGTTATGTGGAGCAGAACTATAGTGCGATGCTCATCGAGCGTGAACTGAGACTTGTGAACCGGGAAGATATCAAGTCGATGCTCGAGGAGAATGATAACGAAAATCATTTTGCAGTCAAGGCACTCAGGACGGCACATGAGGTGTCAGCAACGTACACCGTTGATGAACAGAACATGCAGATTGCGATCCGGCTACCGAGCAACTTCCCTCTGCGGCAGATTGAGGTGGAAGGCGTACAGAAGGTTGGCGTGAACGATAAGCAATGGCGCGGATGGATGTTCTCCGTTGCAGCCGTCATTGGTTCTCAGGTCGGTATCTATATGGGCGGGGAAAGGCTGGCGACAGTCCCACTGAGTTGTCCTTCTTAGAACGGAAGCATTGTGGATGCTCTGACGGTGTTTAAGAGAAACCTGAATTTGCACTTTAGCGGCGTGGAGGACTGTACGATTTGCTACTCGATCATCAGTGCGCAGGACAGATCCATACCCACCAAGCAGTGTCGTACGTGCAAGAACAAATTCCATTCAAGCTGCTTATATAAGGTATTATTGTACAACCCTTTCTTTGTTGCTGCTACAACAAGATGTCTTTTTTTTTTCATTAGTGGTTCCGGTCGTCGAATTCTGCCAGTTGTCCTTTATGCCGAACTGTTTTTTAAAAATAGGCCCTTTGGGTGTGTGTATGCGCGCAAAGAGGGTAGGAGGCTTCATTTCTGTACATTTTTAGGTTTCGTTCGCATATCAAAAAAGCAATTTTGCATTGCATTTCCCACAGAAAAACATACACACTGGGGGGGGGAGGTTTTTGAGGGTCCCACACGCTAAATACCTATGGCCGAGGAGGTCATGTGTGTGTGTGTGTGAGAAATATCTGAAGACAGGGTACATGTAGCAAAAGCAAATGGGCGCGCTAAAAAGTGTACCGTGAGAAGTCTATGCGATCTATTTAAAACGCGTGTGTGTTGTTGAAGACGCGCGTTTTTGAAACATTCACACAACTCTCTCTTTCACTTTTTTTTTTCTGTCCCCAACCCACACAGAACATAATACACAGACTAGCGCCCAAGATGACTTCGAGTGACTTTGTAGTGCATGCTATGACGCCCAAGGGGGACAAGGTCACTTGTAAGTTGGATGGGCAAAGCGGGTGGTGGCGGTGGTTAGGGATGCTTGATTGATTTCTTTTTTTTTTGGGGGGGGTGATAGTCAATACCGGACTTTTTATCAACAATGCGTTTGTTGCTGGCGAGAGCACGATCGACACGATCAATCCTGCGACGGTAAGACATGTGTGAATATAAAGATGTGTTCTTGAGACTAGACACACATTTAGGGCGAGGTGATAGCTTCTGTACAGGCAGGTCAGTCAAGTGAGAGGGGGGGCGGGAGGATGTTGGCAGACATGTTGAAACACTGTTGTTCTCTCTGTACAAAGCGGGAGAAAATCAAGTGAATGCGGCAGTGGAAGCGGCGGAGCGTGCGTTCCGCGAGGTGTGGAGCAAGACGTCTGGACGGGAGCGTGGGCGGTTGATGTTGAAGCTCGCGGACCTGGTGGATGCGCATCGGGAGGAGCTTGCTCGGCTGGAGACGCTTGACAATGGCAAGGGGATTGCGATTGCGCGCGGGTACGATGTGCCGGAGCTGGCAAAGACGCTGCGGTACTTTGCAGGATACGCGGACAAGGTCCACGGCAAGGTGATTGAGACGGAGGGCAAGCTCTCGTACACGCGCCACGAGCCCATTGGCGTGTGCGGTGCGATCATTCCCTGGAACTTCCCGCTGATGATGCTCGGCTGGAAACTCGGGCCGGCCCTCTGCACCGGCAACGTCGTGATCGTCAAGACGTCCGAGATGACGCCGCTGTCGGCCCTCAAGGTTGCCGAGCTCGTTGTCGAGGCCGGCTTTCCCCCCGGCGTCATCAACATCATCACCGGGCTCGGCCCCGTCGCCGGCGACAAGCTCGCCAGGCACCCCAAGGTCGGCAAGGTCGCCTTCACCGGCTCAACGGCCGTCGGCCGCCAGATCATGAAGGCCTCCGCCGAGTCGAACCTGAAGAAGATCACGCTCGAGCTGGGCGGCAAGTCGCCCAACATCATCTTTGACGATGCCGACATTGACCAGGCAGTCGCCTGGGCACACAAGGGCATCTTTTTCAACCATGGCCAGTGCTGCTGTGCAGGGTCCCGCGTCTACGTTCAAGGTAAGCCGTTGGCATTTGTTGTTGTTTGTTATAACAAAAAGAAGGCACGCCGGGGACTGACGATACCATCGCATCCTGCAGAGGGCATTTACGACACCTTCTTGGAGCGTTTCAAGGCCTACACAGAACAGACCAAGGTCGGCGATCCTTTTGATGAGTCGACGTTCCAGGGACCCCAGATCTCCCAGGTCCAGTTTGATCGGATCATGAGCTACATCGAGCATGGCAAGAAGGAAGGCGCGACGTGCTACATGGGTGGCAAACGATTCGGCGACAAGGGATATTTCATTGAGCCCACCGTCTTTACAGGTATTGTACATGCGGGGCATCCCCCCCCCAAACCCCATAAAAAAAAAAGAAGGTGGGGGTGGGGAGGGGTTGTTTCTTATATTGATTCATGTATGAATTGGTTTTAGATGTCAAGGAGAATATGAAGATCATGCAGGAAGAGATCTTTGGACCTGTTGTGGCGGTGTCCAAGTTCTCGACGCTCGAGGAAGTGGTTGAGAAGGCCCATGACACGGCTTATGGGCTTGCAGCAGCGGTCTTTACGCAGAATATCAGTCAGGCAATCCAGGTTGCAAACAAGCTTGAGGCCGGGACCGTCTGGGTCAATTGTTACAATGAACTGGTAAATAAACACCGCCCGCCCACCACCACCACCACTGTTCCCATACACACACACACACACACACTCTGAAACAACGCATGCATGCACTTGCACCATGTTTCTAGGACTATAATACGCCATTTGGTGGCTACAAGCAAAGTGGCATTGGTCGTGAGAATGGCGAGTACGCCCTTGAGAATTATTATCAGGTGAGCCAAAAAGGCAATCATTGTGAAAAGTTTGAACACTCACAACTTTCTACCAAACCCAATCCGGCACCACACGTGTGTGTTTCAAAAAAAACAGGTCAAGGCGGTCAAGATTAACATTGCATAAATAAAACAAACATCGTTTGCGTGACGCTTCTCAGTCACCCTTAACTTTCAACAGCGGCGGCGTTGATAGGTAGTTTCTTTCATTTTCTTTTTCCTTCCCCCACCCCAACCCTTCGGAACGCATGTAGATCTAAAATCCGTGAGAGGAGGGTATGTTTTCTTTTCACATCGAGCTCGTCTTTTGCATTCGGAGAGGGGGGCGAAAAACCAGGAAGATGGTAAACCGCACCGATGTGGGGTGAGGGGTGATGAGAAAGTGTGTGTGTGTGTCTCTAGGGATCTTAGCTCTGGTAGATCAATTGCGTTTTCTAGAATGCTGGTTGTTGCGAACCAGCCATTGGCTCTGGTAAGGAAAGAGGGTGATGCAAGCAGCTTTACTGTTCTACCCCAGAACAATTATTTGCGGTTGACTCGGCTCACTTGCCCACACGTGGTGGGAATCAAAAGGAGATGATGGTTGCGTTTCACAAAAAGAACGATCGGGGATTATAGGAGCCATTAGATTAATGATAGTAGTAAATATATGTACATGCAGAGAAAAGGGAAGTACTGAGATAGAGAGAGAGAGAGTAAACCAAGGCAGGGATGTCTATGCAGTAAAGGATAAGTTAGGAGAATTGGGGGTAGGAGGTTGGGTATGATGGAAACGGAGAGATGGGAAAGACTGGGGGGGGAGTGTCTACGTGAGCTTCAGTTTGAACTGAACACCTTTTGCGGCTCCCGACCAGAGGAAGCCCGACACAAGAACAGTCAAGGTGATGGGCAACGTCCAGTCGTCAGTGATGCCCATCTGCGACGCAAGTCCAAGAAAGATGGTCATGAACGTAAAGAGCGCGAAAGGGTCGTCCTGCTCATCCTTCGTGCCGACCGTGCCGACCGTGGGATAGGCAGGATAGGCGCAAGGCAGGACGCCACAAGAAAGAAACGATAAGACGCGTCGGCGTGGCACCTGCGCCTGTTTCTTTGGCGGTGCCAATGCTGTGGCCACAGCGGTGTCTTCGACAGGTTGGTTCGACTGACTTGACTCGTTGCATGAACGGTGCAGTGTCGTTGTCGTTGGCATAGTAGCATCGTCATCTTCATCTATTTTCTCTTCCTCCTCCTCGTTATCGTCGTCATCGTCGTCAACTTCCGAGCCGTCCTCAGGGGGTGATGGCTGACACGGGTGTTGCTGCAAATGATCCACCTGCAAGTCACCACGCAACATGCGCTCCAAGGCGTCAGTATCCTTAATAGCGAGCGACCGCCGCTTCGTATCCATCAGAAGCTGTGATTGTCTCTTTGTGTCGTGTTCCTCTTGCTGGAGTTGGTTTTGATATGTGGGTATTGGCACCGAACTCTCCCGTTCCCTTTGCTTCTGCTGCTGCTGTTCATTAAGCTCCTAAATAAACAAAAAAACCAAGATACCGTCCATTAGGTATTTATTGCTAACCTTCCACATTTGTCACTTACCCTCTGTAGTCGCGCGAGTTGCTCCTCGAGGTTCAAAAAGTCAGTCTCGAGTTGGGACACGATATCATCCTTAATCCGAAGTTCTCGTTTGAGCGTTTCGATGTCGTTATCCTTATACGCTTGTTGGCGCAGCATCTGCTCCTTTTCTGCATCCAACTCCTCGATTAATTGTTCTAGCCGCACAATCTTGTTCTCCAACTCGATTGCATAGGAGCCTTGTGAGATCGAAGAATGGATGACAGGACGGCAAATATGCTGTGCTTCCATTTCTTCTTGTTGTTCGTTTTCGGGTGGCAGGGTCATGACCATGGTCGATTGGTTGATAGGTTGTGATGTGTAGCAACACGTTTCGTCGCATGTTGGATTGCCGCTGATCTTTTATTTTTGAGAAAGATAAGCGAAAAGCAAGAAACAACAAAAAAAAAACCAGCAAAAGTAAAAAGGAATTCCACCTCCCACACACACACACACACACCTCTTTACCTGACGATGAAGCACGTTGACCATCTGGACAAGAAACTCGTATTCGGGTCCTACGGATTTCATCTGAAGGATCTGGTCTCGTTTAAAATTCTCGAGCGCGGCCGCCTTCTCCTGGAGATCCTGCTGAAGGAGCCTCGTTGCCCGCTGGAGCTGAACGTTGGCTAGCGTGAGATCATGGATCTTTTGATCGAGTGGCTGCGTTTTCTGCTTGATGAGGTTGTCTGTGTCCACCTTGAGGAGACGGTTGGTGCGCTGGAGCTTGACGTTCTGCAGTGTGAGTGATTCGATTTGTGCCTCGAGCTGCCGGACTTGGGTACTCGAGTTGCCCCGTTGAATCTCCCGCTTCGTCGAGGAGGGGCCGGTTATTGACACCGGCATCGGTTGCTGATGCGGCGATGACGGATCGTCTTTCATGCTGAACTTCTTTCTCTAACATTGTAAAACAAAATCAGTCCGCCATTCCGGGTGGCAAATGGCCGGAAGGGGGGTGTGGGAGAGAGAGAGAGAGATAGAGAGGACATGAAACCGACGACTAACCTCTTCTTGTTCATGATTATTTTTAGGGATGGAGTAGTTCATTAGATTAGAGTTGACGCTGAATCTCGGACCGGGTGGAGGTGATGATGACGAGTTGCGTGGAGTGCCTTGGGGCGTCGGCGGCATTGGGACGGAGGGATAGGCTGACATTGGTTTACTGTGGTATTCAAGAAAACCAGATGATGTCGAATTGGGTGGATGAATGCGGAGGCTGAGAGATGGTGTGCGGGAGGGAGGTTGGTAGTAGGGGAGCGGGCGGGAGGGGAAGATATATTTTTAAAGGAGTGTAAGGTGGGGAAAAAAAGCGTCTAATAAAATGAAGGAACACTCGCGAGTGAAAAATAAGAGCGAAGCATCTTCTCTTGCGCTGTGTTACACAGCACCTTAGAAAATGGAAGCATCGCTTGCACTTGTATGTTCAGAAAAGGCAACTTGCCATGGAAACTCTTCCCCGTCGACTTGTCTATCAGGCTAACCATTGTTGGGACAGAAAGAAAACATGTCTCTTCCACTCCATTGATCGATCGTGTGTGCGCGCACACACACACGCCTTCCCCGCAAGACCCATAGCTCCTTACGGTATCTTATATCCAAGTAATTGTTTTGCGCACAGGACAGGACTCTCTGTCAGAAAAAGATAACATAACACTCTCCGGTGAGTGGGGATATTTTCCATATCATTTTTAGCTTGGTGGTGAGGATCAGCTCGGCATAAATTGATATTTATACTTTTTTCCTTAAAACCCAGGTTGCTCGCCCACTGTCCATCCTTATTATCCAAAGCAATCTCGGATTCTTTCCACCTGGAAAGAATTGTGTTGAGGTAGCCAGAGTATATCCAAACCATAGTGCAGCCCAGATACAGATACGCATCCATTGAACGGAACGTTCGGTATGTTCAATAAACTCGTCAGCAAATGAGGTTACATAAAAAGAATGACAATGCCAGGTTTCATGTTCTTTTTTTTTTTGCCTTTATATGAAAAAATGTAGCTTGCTGGGGGAAGTGTAGAGAGTGACAGAGAGAAAAAAGGGCAGAGGGAAGCATTATTAATCGTCAAAGGGATATTCGAACGGTTCAAATGGCTGAGCTTCCTCCTCCGTTTGGTTGACGCCCGATGGATCTGGTTTGGTGGGGAGGGATATATTTTCAAGTTGATGAGTACTCACACATAGATCTTGCCCAACCCGATTTGCTCTTCTTACCTCCAGAGGGAGCACTGGGCTGAATCAAATCTTCCATTTCACCAGGGCTCTTGTCAAGAAGCATGATGATACCGCCAATTTTGCCCTTCTTGAGCGGCGTGTACCGAGAGTCCTCCTTGAAAGAAATATGTTTGAACTGTGACGGTACTACACGGGCCATGTTCTGCATGACCTCAAAGCTCTCTTCCCTCTTCTTCTTGGGCTTCTCCTCCTTCGCCTCCTCCTTTGCTGCGCCAGACGCAGCACCGGCCGATGGTTCCTTGTCCACGTCCATCATATCCCCCTTTTCTTTCTCTGACTTCTTTGCTCGCGCCTTAGCCTTTGCGGTTGTGGATAAGACAGCCGTTGCAACCTATTGTGGGCAGGCATAAAAAGGAAGATGAGCTGTATGCTCTCTCTCTCTCTCTCTCTACAGAACACATACCTTCTCAACAACGGCTGCAGAAGGCGGTTTGATTTGTGGTGGGTACGCAAAGAGAGAAGGTCTGGCGTTCGAGATAAATTCAAATTTGGGCGTCTAAGTAGCGTTCATAAATGAATTTGCTGTTTCTCTATACAAAAGCGACTATGTTTACGGTCCGGTTCTGCAAAACATACCTCCAAGTTCTTATTCAGGCCAATAATAGCAGTAGGTGTAAAGGCTAAGCTGAGCATATGTGTCAAGGGGTACCAGTACCAGAACTGCGTGAACACAACGGTACCGACGATTGCGGCCATGTTAAGGTGCCCGTTTCGGGAGACAAGCGAGATGGTGACGTTGCGGCCGCCGGCGTCAATAATACCCTGCGCGAGCGCAGCACCAAACTTGGCCATGGAGTCTTCGTGCTTATCACCGATGATCTTCTCATACGTTTTGCGTACACCAGCGACCTTGGAGTTTGTGTTTTCGGTCTGTTGAATGAGGATCATAGCCTGTGCGATAAGGGCTCCCTGGCGAACAAAATCTACAGGATCCTTGATCATCGGTTCAAGCAACTCTAGGGCATCCTTAGCGAATAAGATGAAGAGTTAGCCCATATGTCAGTCCATCGTGTCAGTCTCACTCACAAGATCGCCGGTGCCTGCACAAGAGATACCAAGAGCCAAGGCAGAACCATATCGAACATTGGGGTTGTAGCTCTCTGCAAGTAATTGTACGATGCGAGGGACTTGCTTCGGGTTTCGAAGAAGGATAAAGCCAATGGCTGTCACCGCAGCTCGTCGAACATCGTCATTGACATCGCTCACAGCAACATGCAGCAGGCGTCGGATTGCCTTGTTATTGCCAGTGCCGCTATAAGCCATGGCTATAGTATAAATACCGCCATATCTCAAGACCGGGTCCTAACTTCCATGTGAGCACATGTTCCGCATGGCCCTGACGCTCCTTTGTGAAAATTACCTTGTCGTCCAAAAGCTGGTTGATCAAAGCGTCGGCCTTCTCTTCCTTCGCATACATGATAAGGGAAATACCGACGGCAAGGCCGCGAATAATCTTCTCGTGCTGAGTCTCATGCGCATACTGGAGCATTTCCTCGACAGCCTCTGCCTTTGCTGTCCCAAGCATTACAAGACCCATGGCAAGACCAGCCGCTTCGCCAGCAACAGCGCTGTCACTAAATAGCGTGTTCTTGAGCTCATTGTATATTTCTATCAAAATAGAGGGACTGTCAATCCACATGATCATTTCAATGAAAGCACTCACAAACGAACCTTCATCATTGGTCGCCATGCCAGCAACACCGAGACCGAGACAGGCACCATGCTGAATCACGTCGTTTTGTGCTTCCTTCAGTGCATTCTTGAGGTATTCAAGCACGCTGCTGCCGTGGTTGGCATTAATAAGACCCAAGGCGTACAGTGAACCACCCTCGGAATACACACTGCTACTATTGCCGCCGTCTTGTGGCAGATAGGGAGACAGGAGGTTCATGGACTGTGCTAATTGACCCTTTTGATTTTGATATTACACAGATGGTTCCTTGCATGATCGCTCCTACTACCCCTTATTATTTACATACCTTATGAATCACGCCCAGGGCAGCAGTGGCGCTGAACTTTGACCAGTTTGTCGCTCTTGATAGCCATTCGAGGTTCTGGCGAAGGAATTCATCAATGGTGGTACCGGCATGCATGAACGCATTGGCAAAAGTCACTGCGGAATGAAACATTGAATTTCTGGGCTCTAACGCATTCTGTATCATGAATCTCAAGAGTTAGAGACGTTATAGATAAATGGAATCGATCTTTTCCCTGACCTTTGTGTTTTTGAGGATCAACAGGTCAGTGTGATTGTTTCTATAAAGGAATTCCAAGTGAAGTCGGATGGTCTCCTCGCCAGACAAGATGGATCGGATCTTCTGGAATGGAGTGGGATCCTAGAGCAAAGAGAAATAAATGCATGTTATGAGGATAAACCAAGAAAAAAGAGCAGGCTTACCATCTTTTCAGAGCCGTTTTCCTGAACAGTCTCATTCTGAGGAAGTTCCTTGATGATCTTCAGCAGAAAATCTTGGGTTGCGCTCTCCTCCAAGTCAAAGGCAATTTGATAGGCCATCAGCTGCAAAACAGCCGAATCAGAGCACTCGTTCGTACATTACCCCCTTCTGTTCTGGTTGCACAAACCTCGTCCTTCTTTTCAATAAGATTCCGTAAAAGCTCGTGGCAGGCGCCAGGATCGTCTAGGTGAACAAGGCATTGGCTGATGGAGATGTAATCGGGCTCTTTGAGATCGCGATACAAAGTGACCAAGAGGCGTAAGATCTGATGCATTATTGCCGAGAAATATCAGCGATGATCGAACAACAAGGGGGGGAAGCAGCAGACATTACTCTAATATACCTGATTACGGAACTCCAGGTTTTGTACCAGAGTCATGCAGACCTCCAGGACGTACGGGAGGAGCTTTTTCGGAGACCCTTTCTCAATCATAGTCTTGACGACGTCGAGATGTCTTGCTTCGAGCGCAATGCCGATACCCTGTTCAAACTCTTTGTCATCTATACATCGCTGGAACATTCTCTCCACGATGTTTTTCAATCCGTCGTCGATGTGTTCTTCCTCGTCCAGCTGGCGCGTCCGTAGATCAATGTACTTGTCAATGCATTTTGCTACATCGAAAAGAAAAGGTTGCGATATATATATATATGTGTGTGTGTGTGTGTTAAGTTCGGATGACTGCTATTTCGGTGAAGAGAAGAAACGTACAGATGATCGTCTCGACATATTCTGATTTTTCAGAAAGATTGAAGAATTTGCCTGCCCCGAGCGCATACGTCACCGAGTCGTCTAGTTCGCCCAGGTGATAGTATACCTAACATCAGAATTACTGAATCAGCATGCGCTCTGCATCCACCCGCCCAATCCAGTAACTTTTTATATATCCAAGTTTCGCGCCAGCCGGGCATTGCAGAATCGAATTTACCTTGGAAGCTACGAGCGCGGCCAATTCTCGCTGTGAAAATTGCGGATTCTCGTAAAGGATCTCGCTGCGGCATGATTAGTTTTTATGCTGAAACCACCCCCCTTGGATCTGGCTGGCTTACATTTTCGCAACCGATTCGGCGATCTCAGCCCAGAATTCGTTGACCAGTTTATTCAGATGTTCAAGAGCATAAACTTGCAATTCCGGTTGATGCTCGTCGAGCAACGAAATAATGCCACCTAGTAAAAAAGAAAAATCGTACAAGGAACAGGTCAGGTACGCAACCACCAACGGTGTGGGGATTGCTTGGTCAGCAAACATTTATTCTTGTATATACGGAGGAGGAAGATATGCATGGCATGGGGATGCACTCCATGGTGGGTGGGTAATGGCTTCCACGCACACCCTCCCTCACCACCACCCTCCTCAAAGAATTCACGTACTCGCTGATGTTAATACTGCCATTGCGATGTTAGGATTAAAAAGATGGGGGAAGCGCGCGTTTTGGGATGGGTTACGTGTCCATGAGTCTTTCTTTTTTCCATGTCCGCAAAATGGAAACCCCGACGACGGCGATTAGTTCGCATTGCGCTGCTTCTTTTTCGATTCCGGGAAGTATTACAGTATATCATGTAAGAGAGCGCTGCTGTAGAGCTACGTAATATGGTGCTAGGAGCGCTGTTCCTTTTGCTTATAGCAAAGTTGAAGAAATGAACCTACCAAGATATGAGTGTAGTGAAAAGGCGGAAACTGCTTGTTGGGAAGAAAAGAAAAGAATTTATTATTCAAGCGTTTATCCCACGCAAGGGGAACACTTTATTTTATTTCGTGCGAATTCATGGCGATGAAGGGGCGGTTTCTGCTGTAGGTTCAGATGATGATGATGATAATTCTTCTGTTGCTGTGGGTTCTTCAGACTTGCTGGTGGTAGACGATGAAATGTTCGATTCGATGGCTGGTAAAAAGGTGGCGAAGGTAAGGTAGCTGGTATGACCTCTCGTCTCAGCGGGGGTCTTTGTGACAAAGACGGTGGTGCCCCAGTCGTTATTGTCTTCGTCTGCGGCGCGTTTCTTCGGCAAGATATCAAGTTTTTGTTTTGCTCGTTCGATAGCTTCCTCAAAGGTAATTTTCCGAATAGGCTGAAGATCATAGCTCTTTACAAGACACTCATACATGGTAATATCTAAGATCTAACTGAGCAAAACCATTGGCTATGGGCGCATTTTGAGTCATTCTTACCGACAAAGCCATGTGTATTTAATGCTTCCACGGTCCGAGAGACCTGCTCAATGCATGGGCTGAAGGTACAAATCTTGCCTGTCCGGTGTTGTAGAAACGCTTCCTTGGCTGATCCCACGGCTTCCCAGGGAGCTGGCAAATCGAGGAACACTTTTCGGATCAAGATTAAGCGTGAGCTCGACAAAAGCTACGCTGACAACGTGGAATTTTGTTTGTTTACCTGCATTTGCGCAGTCTTTCAGGCCAAAGCCATCTTTACAGACATCTCGATGCTCGAGCTTGATGATATCGTTCAGACCGTGATCCTTAAATTCTTGTGCTGCCTGTGCGGCTCTGTCGGCATGGTATTCAAACGTATACAATTTTCCTGTCGGAGCAATGGCACGCGCGATCGAGTGCGAGAACGAGCCACTGCCGGTACCTAGATCCCTTTCGCTTATAAGTCGTCTGTTGCACGCAAGGATCCCCATCCTGAAAGATCACCGCCCCCGCATGCGCTCGTACATGTTTGAAATTGCCCCCCTCAAAAAAAAAGCATACCTGACTCGATGACGCGAGATCCGGGCTTCATGTCGAGATAGGTTGTGATAAATGATATGTCGGCAAGATACAAGATCTGAGTCCGATGCGGCAGACTCAGGGTCCATAATTCGGGGGTTGGGTGGAGAAGATAGATAAATCCCTTGAAGTTGGTCGATACCATCTATAGAGGGCAGAAAGAGAAGAAAGACATGACTGAGTACCTCAAAGCGATGCCACTGCACCCGTGCTTTCTTTATCTTCTCTTTGTTACCTTGGATCCGAACTCTTTGCCAATCATGTTATCGTGTTTGAAAGCGCCGTATCGATTGATAAACTCCTGGCCCTTC
This sequence comes from Dichotomocladium elegans, assembly GCA_025716815.1. Classification (NCBI taxonomy): domain Eukaryota; kingdom Fungi; phylum Mucoromycota; class Mucoromycetes; order Mucorales; family Lichtheimiaceae; genus Dichotomocladium; species Dichotomocladium elegans. The sequence goes on along the minus strand of JAIXMN010000036.1, from coordinate 31,009 downwards.
TGCACCCTGATAGGTTGCATATTGCCACGAGACTATCTCATCACCGAGGAAGCGATTGTTAAGATACAAGATCCGAGTCCGATCGCCGCGTACATACCACATGCACAATGACTATATCGCCCTCTTCAATGTGTGTTTTCCAGCCGCTAAAACTCATGATTGGCTCTGCTTTGAGGATGCTGTCTTGGGTAGTGAAAGAGGTGGGAGGAGAGATTGTTTCTCTCGGTTTGGTAAAGCCAGTATGGGAAAGGAAAGGCTGCTTCCCGGCATATACAAGTTCAGACAAGCCACCCGATAACAAATCATGCGGGCAAAGTCCGATTACAGCCCTGAAAAGTTATTGGGAGAACATCCACTGCAATAGTTCACAGCAAACATGCACCATTTTCCAAAATCAAAAAGTCGCACCTCTGCCAGTTCTGAAGTCGCAGGATCGCATGATGACAAACCAAATGTCACGTGCATCCACGGAAAGATGTCGCACAAAAAAAGCTTGGTAAATCCATCACTTTAAGAATTCGTCCTTTTGACCCTTTTTTATATTCGGGGTAAGTTGAAGAGTAAGAAGGGGGCTGATATTTCTGTTGACTAACGGGTATGCATGCGACATTGATAATATTTTTGTGCGACGTTTTATTTTACTTTGTATGCGTCGTGATTTTCCTCCCTTGCGAAATTTATTTTTGAAAAAGTTGATGGCGATGATCGATGCTATGACGAACGACAAAGGGAAGCACAGACAGCCTTTTGAAAAAGCCTTACTGCTGCATTAGTCTGGATCCGAATAGAGAATGTAGGAAGAGCAGTCTCAAGTCCGATACCAGAAGCATAATAAGCATTTGCAGGGATTCGATGGAGGCAAAGGCGCCGCTCTTTTGAGGATATCGCACCTCGAGTATGCACGGCGTTAAGTACTTGGGTCCAGGCGTCCTTTGCTTTCACTGAGCACAAATTCGAGGAGATGCTCTGATTGGACAGCTGTCGCCTGGCTGAACCGGCCCGCCCCCCTAATTTGCTTGCTGCTCCTTAATTGATCAATGCCCCTATCTATCGTCTGTCGTTTGAGACCACATGTATTCATATGACGGTTGCATATGACCTGGTCACACGCCTTAATTTTTCCACGAATATATTTCGGAAATAAAATGACGATATGTACCAATCAACCTGTCAAACCATCATAGCTTTCGGAGTAGAGGGTATGTGTGTGTATACGTATGTGTGTGAAGAAAAGAGAGAGGGGGGAGAGGAAGATATGTACATTGCAAAGAATAAAGAAAAGAGAAAGAAAAAACGGGAATCAAATCAAGTCAAACGAAAATTAAACAACACGCAGTGAAGCGAGAGGGAAAGAAGGGAAAAGTCTTTCAGTGTGCGACCAAGCGGCAATTTCGAGCGGCAATATTGACAACGTTCTCATATTCTTGTCCAAACGCCCAGTGACGGTCACAATCGTGCATCTGTGCACACACTTCACTGAGTACGTCCATCAGCCATGCGAGCTGGTCAGCAGGATCGGCGGCAGCGACAACGGCCTTGGGCGGGTCGAGGATACTGAGAAGATTAGGCCACTGCGCAAGAAGGGTGTGGGAAGCCTTGTAGTTCTTGAGCACACCAGCCATCTCGAGGACGAGGAGTCGGCCGAGATGTGCCCTTCCAAAGATATACTTTGACACCTCAGGAAGAGCACAAAGACCCTCTTTGGCAACGCACATCAACGCAACAAGAGCAACGAGCGAGTGCCCTTGCGGAGACGCATGGAGAGTGTTGGTGCTGAAGCGGACGACTCGTTGCAGCTCTTGTGCCATCTCCGTCTCCCGGGCGAATTGCTCAGAGGGCCGGAGACCGTCTAAGCTATGGACCACCCTGCGGGCCTGGTCCTTGATCGCTTGGGTCTCGCGGACATAGTCCTGCGCATCATCTTTGGGTAGCATCCACGTCGCAGGCTGTTCATTGGCAATCATCTGCATCACTTTGGGATATTTAAGAGCGGTAGACGTGAGCAGGCTACAGAGCGCAATCTTCGGAAGGTTACTCAGCATGGTCTGAAGAGACCATGCATCGTACGCCATCGTTGTCAGATTGTTACGGCCCTTTTCGTCATAAACATCAGAACCGTTCACAACCAGAGTCGATTCAGTCATGAAACTCGCTGAGGATGAAGATGCTTGCAACGAAGGTGCCGCATTCTTGAGGAAGCTCGCCGAGTGAGTGACACGATCGAGCCCAATGAGTGATAGAAAATAAGCAAATAGGCCCTTAGAGGCTGTCGTCATAGGGGGTAAAATACGGGAGGAAGGGGAGGCCTGCGTGGAGAGGAAGCGGGGCAGGAGTGCGTTGTTAAAAGCAGATATGAAAGTGAGATAAAGAGATAGCAATTACTGTATGGAAAACGCAGCGAGTGAGTGAGTGTGTAAGTGAGCGTAGGAACAAGCAGGGAGAGAAATTATTTACCGTAAAGAAAAAGAACGCTTTTTTCTGGGGGTAAGTTTTCTTCTTTTTTTAGAATGCTTATCAAGACCTTTTTCTTCTTTTTTTGGTTTTTGGTTTTTGGTTTTTTTGTGTGTATGTCTTGTCAAGGTAGGAAAAATAGTTAGCCTATATGTGATATCGATATGAATAGAAATGGCGGAAAAGAGTCTTCGTCTGTGTCTATGTCGGCATAGGAGTATGGGCTACGAGCAAGGACGAGAGAAGCGCTGCTGACCATAAGAATATTCGTTGTGGTTGAAGCAAGTTTTACGAAAGACAGTCAAGCCGGATGATGGTAGCTCTTCTTTTCTTTCAGTTAGATCAGTAGCGGCTGAAAACGATGAAGCTTGGGCGTTGGATCTTTGTGAGACTTTGACAGAGGAGAGAGCAAGAGCGTTTGTGCTAGCGGGGGGTATGGGAGGTGGCGCTTGTTGCTTGTGTAAATCGGCCTCGAACGAATTCACCTGCGGGTTGCGAAGGTGTAGGTTACGTGTGAAAAGAAGAAGAAAGAAGAGAAGAAAAGGGGGAATGGTGAGAAACAAGAAGGGCAGAGCACCCGAGCGGGTTTTTATGCATCTGATGCTTGCCATATTCGGAACTCAGCCGAACTTAAAATGTAAGATGGATGATTGTTCATGACGTAATTCTTCCTTCTTCTTCCTCGCAACGCAACCATGTATCTCGTTTTCAACGCCGGGTCGTCGAGTCTCAAGTTCAAGGTTTTTGACGTTGAGTCGCTACACCGAGTTTCAAAAGGTCAGTGCTCTGAAATTGGCACAGACCATGCAACCTTCCAGATCGACAAGGATGAGCCCTGTTCTGGCCGCTTTGACTCGCATGAGGCAGCTGTTGACAAGGTCCTTGAATCGCTGAAGGACGTTCGTGAGAAGATTGTTGCCGTGGGCCATCGGGTCGTTCACGGTGGCGATCGACGAGAGCCGATCAAGGTGACTGGCCAGTCCCTCAAGGAGCTCGACACGCTGACTGCCTTGGCACCGCTCCATAACCATCGCGCAGTAACCGTCATGCGCGTCACTCTCGAGCGCATGCCCAATGTGGATTGTTACGCCTACTTTGACACCCTCTTCCATGCCACAATACCCCCTTTTATCTACCATTACCCGCTCCCGCGAGAGCAGGCTTTGGCTCAGAATGTTCGAAAGTGGGGGTTTCATGGCATTTCGCATAACTATGTCGCTCACCGTGCCGCCGAATATCTCGCTGCTCCGCTCAAAAATATACGCATCATCTCGTTGCATCTAGGTAACGGGAGCAGTGCGTGTGCCATTGCCAACGGCAAGAGTGTGGATACGTCCATGGGTATGACGCCCGTCTCAGGTAAGAAAAAACTCCGTCTTTAGTGTGTGTATATCGAGTGTACTGCTAACGCTAGGGATTCATATCGAAGGATTGCCTGGAGGAACACGCTCGGGTGACGTGGATCCTGCGTCGATCTTTCACCTGGTCTCAAATCCTGCGGATACAAAAAAAAGTTCTGGTGTCCAGCTGGCCAAAGCCGAACATGTACTCAACAAGGAGAGCGGGCTTAAAGGGCTCTGCGGTTGCGCCAATGTGCAGGAGATTTTGCAGAAGAGGAAGCACGACAAGAATGCTCAGCTGGCCATTGACGTCTTCGTCAACCGCATCCAAAATTTCATTGGCGCATATTTTGTGACCCTCGGAGGTTGCGATGCGCTACTTTTTACGGGTGGTATTGGTGAGCACTCGGCAGAAATACGCCAACGCGTCTGTGAGAAGCTGTCTTGTCTCGGCTGCAAAATCGATGAGCATAAGAACGGGAAAGCGCAAGGGCCTGTCGTGGATATTTCTTTTCAAGATTCATCTGTCAAGGTGCTCGTTGTGGAAACAGACGAAGAACTCCAGATTGCAAAATGCATGAAAGATGGTGTTTAATGGGATGAGAAAAAAATTAACTTTCTGTACAATATGTATAATAACTTTTCTGTCTATGCAAACATGAATACGTTCTTCTGGGCAGCGCACATCGTCTTTGCACGGTCAGTGCCAACAATGCGCTCCAATTTCAAATGATCGTATTTTGAAAACAGGCTAGAGCACGAGAATGTCGCCTCCTCTGCTGCGCTAGCTTCGTCAAACTTTAAGCTCAAGAAATTCACGACCTCTGCATAGAATTGCGGATGGTCGGGCAAACCGTAAAACACCACGTGGAAGGTACCACGGATGTTGAGTCTATCCAAACACAGCCAATGTTACTACAGCTGAAAAGCACCATGGCGATAATAAGTATCCTACCTTCGGAAAAAGTGCAGGCGTTCCGTATACAGCAAGAAGCTCGTTCGACCCTTGAAGAAATCACCTCTCGCGCGAGTGAGACCGCCCGATGTCGTGTACCTTTCATTCACCACCAACGCCCATGTTAGTAAAAATGTCACCATCAGCTAATAACACCTTTGACTTACTCGCAGCACGACTGGTAGGAATACATGTTGTCCTCGAAATAATTGCGAAGACGAACATAGTCAAAGTAAGATGGGACAAAAATAAGGGTATGAGTCTGCATTAATGCAGATTTACGCAAGGCTGGAAGTGTCTAGAGCGTGGAAAATGAGTCTTTCTATGCGTATGTGCGCGTATACGTGTGCGTCTGCATGTGGGAAAGGAGTTGAAAATTTCTATTTACCTTTTCGGTGAAATGCTTGAACCGTGCATCGTTCATGGCTGCCAAAGACGTGGTGTCGACTCGAGTGAATGTCTGTTGAACCTGTGGAATTACATCGAGAATACTGCCATCCTCGTATCGCTGCTTGATCTTGATCTTGCCGCTGATATTCTTCATATGTTTGTTAAATAGACCGTTGATCTCAGGCGTGAGGAATTCGGAAAACACAAGTGTCTGACGAAGATAACATGATCTATCCCCAATGTTCCGTCAATACCTTTACCTATATCCCACTATTCTCCTCTTTCTGATAACCTACTTTTTGTCCAAATACCAGCTCTTAATTCGAGAGATATCGCAACCATGTGTATCAACGGGAATCAAGTTCAAATGCTGCAACACATACTGTAGACCAGAAAGGTAAATTTCAAGTGCAAGCCCGCTCTCTTGTCACCAACGTACCTCAACGTGCTCCCAGTTCTGCATCAAGATATGGTTTGTTTGATCGATAATGATCATCTCAATCGATGACAACGCGTCATAATTCTTCTCGTCACCCCTTCAAGGCAGTCGTCTTAGCATCCGACATCCACCCGTCTATAATAAAGCACTTACTCTTCGCCATTAATAAGTGTACGTAAACCCAGCGGTGAGGCAATAATCAAATCAGAGCCAAAAAGACTGGAGTAAAATTTCATTGTCTTGAGACCAAACTTGATACCGAATCGGAAATGGTCGTCCACGTTACCACTAAACGTGTCGAGAAAATCAGCCGGCTTGCTCTGATTCAGCTGATCCGAGTCTCTCAAGCTGAACTCGTCATAGAAGCGGTTCTTATTCTCCTAATCGAGATGACGAACACATGTCATATGTAAGGCATGACTTCACCCGTGAACCGCTCATCGGAAAGTGGTAAAAGATCCTCATACCTGCTGATTGGTGCCCGATAGCTTGATCAACGCATCAACAATCTTGACAGCGCAATTTCTGAAAGGCACTACAATGAGTACCTTGGGGCGCGTGAACCCCTGGTCACGGACCTCACTAGCATATCATCAGTTACATTGGTATCGGCATACGCATATGTCCAACAATCAATCCCACATACCCGATATCCTTGTTTTCCTTGAACGCCGCCGCAATCTTGGAGTTGTTTTTGACAATATGATTGTTTGTCCTAGTAAGCATATGGACATATGAGATTTTTTATCCGGTTTAACCAGGATCCATCGCACTCCGTGAAACTTGCTTGTAGATATGATTCAATGCGTGTAGTAGATATGTATTACGGATCTCCGAAGCGTTTTCAATCGTACGATTGCAATATAACATGTCACGGTATTCACTAAGATAGCGGAAGAGACGCTGCTGAAGTGGGGTAAAAAGCGCGCTCCCGTCTGCTTCTTTCACGCAGCTGCTATTGGCTTCCTTCCATTTCTTTGCGATTCGCTCGTTGACTCCAGCTTGCACAAGGTCGTCGATTGGCTTCTGTTGTTTAATCGTACTGTCAGGATGCAATGTGAATGAGGCGACTTCCTTCAGAACATCATCCTGGAACATAAGAGGGATCCACTTTTTCTGCTCCGACAGTGCAATGTCCTCGTCGAATGTCTTGGGTTGCTGATCGGCAAACCGACGATTGTACAGGTCACCTAGCCCATTGATGTGTCAGAGTGATCGATTGCAGCCCTCCTTTCATTTACCGAAAACTTACCGTTCTCGCCCTCGTCGTCCGAGTCTTGCCCAATGACAAAGTTCTCATCAACATCTTCAATAACATGTGCATCCTCGTCATTTTCATCTTCTTGCTGGACTTCCTCTTTAGCGTCCTCATTTTCGCTGGCTTCTTCTTCGGCAGCGACTTCTACATCGCTCTCGTCAATGTTCTCTTCGCTAAGACCTCCGTTATCTGATCATATTACTATTAATGGCTTATCGCTCATTCAGTCATCATAAGAAATATTTACCATCAGATGCTTCTTCATTTATATCCTCCTCCTCCTCTTCTTCTTCTTCAATACCCTCCTGTTCGCGCTCGATTTTCTTATAGAAGTCACGATGCTTCGAGGTCTTCTTGAGAAGACCAACAAGTTGCGAATAGGCCGACGGTTTCTCCCAGTCATCCATATCGCTCTCTGCCTCGCTTTCCTCTTGGTCTTCCTCCGATTCGTGCTGCTCATTCATTTCACGATCAAGATCTTCTTCATACACCACGCGGCGTGGGCGCCTACACACAAAAGAAAAATCGCGAACGGACACAGGTCAATAAAGCTAGCCATGGCGAACCAATTGCGGAAGACAGCAGGTCACTTACTTGCTCGGAAGACCAGCTTGGGTATCGTCATTATCGTCGTCGTCCTCAAAATCAACCGGGACGAGCGTACCGTACTCTTTCAGATCTTGCCTTTGCTTACGTGAAAGACTGCCGAACTTGACATTTTCGGCCTTACGTTTCGTAGTAGCGCGGGAAGTTGAGAGACCTGAGACATGCGTCGTTGTGGTCTTTTTGCGACCCATGCTCTTGCTGATTGCAGACTTGGCCATGCTGATCAGAGGGAAATTGTTGAAGAGCTGAGGGGTCAACGGGGGTTGAAGGAAAAAAAAATTTATAGGTATCCGATCCCAAATTTGGAAAGTGAACAATGCTCCTTTTTTTATTATTCCACCCTCTCCACCACCAACCTCTTGTCGGTTGCACAAATCCTGCTCTATGGAGATAGAGCAGTTGTTGGTTAAACCGATCATATAAATTACAGACGAATGCATAACAGTGCGCAAAAATATAGCCTCACCAACCCTAGACTCTTGGCCTTGTAACATCCAATGGGCCCGCAGTTGGTGGGCATACACAGCGGAGATGTATCTTCATAGTCCATGGTGGATATACAAATGCACGCGGTCATCGTCTTGGAAAATCGATGTATCGCGTTACCAGCCTACCGCTCATGGCAATCCTCCCCCACGCTCATCAAGTCGTGCTGCACTCATGGTCTCGGGATGTCCATTCGACGAATTTTGTGCTCTGCTATGTGGCCGAGCGCGGTATCTGCTCCTGAAGGGCGTATTCTGCCGCCTGTTGGATACATACATAAATGCATGATACTCTGTCTTAACTCTCTTGTTTGATTTTTCCATCTCGCGCTCAGCTGCGCTTTCAATGGATCCACGTATTTTTTTTCCTTGCTGCCCCTGAACGATGACGATCTACAGCTATTCCCGATACTGGCGTGCGCGCGCGCGCGCGGGCAAGCACATCTTTGCAGCGCGCATCTATTACCTATGCTTTTTCTGTATGTACCCAGCAGGCACGAAAAGTTGCTGCCTGGTCTTTGATTGTTTTTCAACCCATCCGGTTGAACAAAAAGGTAAAAGTTTGGATTGAATTTGCCCACGCAACTCTCTCCCCCCACCCACGCCCACACCAAAAGGGTCAAGAGGACTTACCTTTTTCGGTGACGCTTGATCCTTCGACGGGCATCTGTTTGTGTGTAGCACACTCACTCACCGTATAGCATGCGTGCTAGATGCTGCAGTCTCTGCAGCAAGCATCTCCTCCTTTTTTTAAACTTTCTCAAGGACACATTCGTACCAAACAAAAAAAGGGAGGGAGTTTCTTTTCTTTTCGCTTTTTCTTGCCTTAGCTCACCCTGGAGATCTCTCTCTCTCTTTTCTCTTTTCCAACCGTCTGCTCTCCCGAATCTCCTTTCATATCAATTATCCCCAATGAGCACAGACGCGTCGGGCATTCCATTTTCCGAGAGTGTAGCTGCCTTGGACGGTAAAACGAAAACGAATCCCAGAGTGTGGCTCCCACACATGCTGGAAACAGGTGCTCACCCACATTTTTGTTTCTCTTCTCCTTCTTGTCTTGCTCTTCCTACGTTATTCCCTAGGCGATCAGAACAGCACAGACAGTAGCATTCAGGAATGGCTGCAGTTACTACTCGATGATTATGTAAAATGGAATCTCCTTGAACCTAATGAGGAGCCAGACTGGCAAAATGGACGTGTTCTTCTTTGTCTTGCACACCGCTTTTTCCCAGGCCGTGTCCCTGATCTTCCGGCGTTGCTGCTGTTGCCACCAAGCGGCATAGGCGAAGCAAGAAACACTGCCGCCACCGGTGATGATGCAACCGCCGCCACACTCAGAGTCAACCCCACAACCGCTGCTGCTGCTGCTGCTGCTGCCACGATCTTTTATGAGGAGCTTGGTGTGCCTGTCCCAGCATCACCTTGGCACAGCACATCATTCATAGAATACCTTCATGACGTCCGTAAAAAAATAACAGCACCGTCTGCAACAGCAGCAGCAGCAGCGGTGGCAGCAGCAGCAGCAGCAGAAGGAACATGCAGCAACAGTATACCCGATCGCACTACTATAACTATAACAACTAATAATACTACTATCATCACCACGTCGGCACGGCAGGTTCCGCTAATGTCCGAAACGGTGATACAACTCCGAGACACCGAGCTGCAGAGCGACAATGGCAGTGAGTTTGAACGGCGAACGGGCTTTGTCATGGCGCGGATGATATACTTGCGAGGATTAGTCTGCAATATGGTCAGGCGTAGCAGTGATGATACGACGACAGACGGCGCGGATGAAGATCTGATCAGTGGCGTAGATCAATTCGAGCGAGGTTATGCGGCGTTTGTGGCCGAGGACTGGGCTGCGTATGAGGCTTATGCTCAGGGCATTCCTGCAGCCAAACGAAGTCCACACATGGACAGGCGTCTACAGGAGGTAGATGGCGCATATGCAGCTCTCAAATCACTGCTCTTGCGGCGTGAGTTTAAAGCCATCCGAGCGAGGGCTCAGTTTGCGCGTCAGACATTGCCGCTCCACAACACGCTTGCCTTTATTGATGCGAAAATCTTAACTGCTAGGACGGACAACGACATTTCTGATTTGGAGGAGCAGCTCCGGGCTGCTGGCAAGCTTGTTTGGTGCGTTGTTGACGAGCATGCACATGACGACCTGTTCATGTTGGCTAATAACGATGATAATACTGGCGTCAACGAAAACAACAACAACAACAACAACGACGAGAGTGAGATACGGCAGCGATGTGAGCAGCTCAGACAACATTACCTGCGAACCGAAACTGGGTTACGCCAAGCGCGGATCTGGTTGGACAAGGCGACCATTGCCAGGCGCTGGATCCAGGAACGCATCGATCATATTGAATCTCAGCCGCTGCTGCAGGACGGCCTTTTACCCCTCGACCTGGCCGCAGCGCGCACCACATTTCCTACCGCCAGCGAAACCAGTGCGGCACATCTGGAGCTTAAGCGCGACGTCGCACTGTTTTGCGAACAGCATGCAGCCTCTTTGAGGAGCCATGTCCAAACTCTTTTGGAGAACAACAGCAACGCTTGTCCCGCCGATCGGGCGATCATGGAGATGATACCCGAAACACTCAAGCTGCTCGACCGGCTCCTACTCCTACTCGAGCAACGCACCTACAAGATCCAAATAATAATGCTTCGTCTTACCTGGGACCAGGCGTGCGACGAGACAAACCGCGCGATCGCGATGATCCACGAGCTCTTGTCAACGTTCATAGAGGATGCATGCTGGGAATTGGGTGAGGAAAAGCGGATTGGACGAAATGATGCCGTTGTGCGAAATGAGAGCTTCGTCAAACGATTTTTGGCTATTGGGCAACAGATGGCAGAGCTAGATCACGGCCGATATACAGCGACGGTCAATGCATACCGGGATCTGAACGATCTCTGTAACGCTGAGTTACCGCCGCATGTCCAGGTCCGTCAGCAGGCCCTTCAAAAAGCATTTCAGATGCTCACTGCGGTGGGGGACTATGCGCAATGCGTACTTGGCCAACGACGCGTAGTGACGGACTTTGTTTATGGCGCCAATGACTTGCTGGCCAAGGGGACAGCGCTGAGGATGGACATTCGGAAGGCGGAGCTGGGTCTTTCTACTGCAGTCAACGAGGCCTCGGATCGATTATTTTTTTACGAGCGCGTGGACCTCTTTCAGAACCAAACTGCACAGCTGGTCGCCCATGTCTCCGGTCGCATAAGGTATCCCAAACATCCGCAGCAGCAGAACGATGACAGGACAAATACCATCGTACGCCAGACCATCGAAGCATCGGAATCCAAGCTCGCCCAGCTCGGAGAAACCTTGAACGCCTGTTTGGCAGCGTATCAGCGGACATACACGTTGCAGAATACAGCCGCACAGCTTCGGCGCGAGCTGGAACAGCTTGAACAATCTGTCGAGAGACAGTTAAACGGCATCCCTTTGACAAAAGTGGATGCGTTCATGGAGCACATTGCGTTTGAGAAGAGCGACCTGTTGTGCCTGCAGACCGAATGCGAAAATCGGATGGCCAAGATTGCGTCGATCAGAAACGGTGATGAAAAGAGGCTTGTCAGTGCGATAGAAGCGCTTCAATGCGAAATGGTAGCGGCAGCATGTATTGCATCAGAAGAAGACTGTGTTGAGCTAATTCCAGCAGAGGTCATGGCTCTTCGAGAGACCATGAGCAGGATCCAGATCATGCTCGGCCGTCTTGAGGCAAGGGTTGCACTCCAGAGACGTGAGATCAATGCTCTACGGAAACGGCTCGACTGGGAGAGTCAGTACCACCAGATTTCGGCCGCCGTTTCCTCGGCGATTCGAGATATTTGGATGTGGATCGACACGATCCAGTGGCGTCCCGATGCGGCGGCAGATGTGGGACTTCAACCCAACGCAATGCAGCAGGAGTTACGGGCGCTGCTGCAGATGTCGGATAAACTTCGCCGCTTGGGTCGGGAATGCGATGATACGTTTGCGGAGATGGTCAAGGAGCTCGTGGGAGGCGAAGATCCCGCGATACTATTACCCGCTCGCTTTCACCAACGGCAGAACAAGCTCCAGACGGAATTTGACAATCTGCACGACAGCCTTGGGTTTGCAGGCATGGTTCTCGAGCAGCGTATGGCAGTAGCAGCCTACATGGAGAAGGCATTGTCATCTCAGGCTGCGGGGGAAGACCTATTGGCGAAAATTGACGACGCGCTCCGTGGCGTGATGGATATGCGGACAGGCGTGTCTTTTACGGTGGCCATTGAAGCGTATGGGAGCGAGATTGCGGATGTGTGGGCGAAATACAGTCAGCCGATTGGTTATCCCTCTCGCAGCGCGGGCGTTTCCGCCGCTCGCCTCTCTACCCATGACGATGATATTAATATCAAAATCCGGATCGCTGTCGCCAGCCAGCAGGACAAGCTATGCTATTTGCGCGATCAAATGCAGCTTCATAATGCCCTGTATACTGCATCCTTGAGGTTCAGGGTGCAGCTCGTACAATACCTGATGGAAGCCAACGAGCAGACAAAGCGAATAATTAAGATAACCAATGCAATCGCAGACGACAGGCAAAACCTCGAAGTCGATATGATGGACGTGGCTGCTTGCGCAGATCCGGGCGTGCTCGTCGAGCGGAACAAGCGCTATACAGAGGAGGTAGTCCAAACACAGGAAGCGCACGCGCGCCTGTATTCTCGCTACGTTGCGCAGACGGACGCTATGAGTTGCAGCAGCTGTGCGCCGTACATCCGGACGACGATGACTGATGAGGCCATGGATATCCTCAAGGAACACATGGAAAATGCAATCAACATCTCCTCACTGCACACACGCGAGCTTGATGTATATAGCATGCGCGTCGACTGGGAGCGACATATCCAAAGTGCTACGGCGGCGGCGACTTTGCTTCTAGACAAGGTGCAGCATACGTTTCGTGAGCAGAAACAGAAGCAAAAAGCGGATGTATCGGAGCGTGTTAGCAGACATCAGCTGACGGTATGGCGGGGCGAGCAGGAACGTGCGAAGCAAATGAGGGACGAACTTGATGCGCAGACCAGTGGAACCGTCGACCCATCATTCGAAATAATGCGTGTGGGCTACTGCACCTTGTCAGGTGCACTGCCGGCCGCCGTTGCGAGACGCCACGAACGGCTTCATGATCTGCTTGCAGAGCTATCGGATATTGTAACAGAACAGCAGGATATCCTACGGGAGCTATCCGAGCAGGTCCGAGCTGCGGAGTTTGCAGAGGCGCTCGGGCGCGCTCTACGACAGACGCTGGATATCAAGGCTACTATCGAGGATACAGGTACCGAGGATCTGAGTGACAACTGCATAACAATGTGGCATCGTCAAATCGGCCTGGTGAGCCTAGAGATCATCAAGAAAAATGCGTGTACGGATGACGAACGGGCTGGGTACGAGCAGCTTCTAAGCAATCACAAGGAGCTCGTTGAATTGCTCGAGAGCGCCAAGGCAATACTCAGAACCCGTCGTCTAGCGGAATCATACGAAAGCCGGGCGTCATTGCTGGTAGTGTCTTTCAGGGACATGAACGCACGTCTTCGGACAGCACGGGCCGAACTTGACACCATCACGGGTGTGCCTGCTGATGATCAATCTGTATGTGATTCTTGCGCAAAACTCCACGCTGAGATCGACCATGCCTTCCAGCAGCAGATGGTCGAATACAATGACACGTGTATGATCTTTGATACACTTGCGAAAGAGGAGGCCGTTTGTATTGGTGAATACAGACCCCAACACAAGGAGCTTGAAGAGGCCAACACTCTAACCCGGTGTCTATTGGCTGACGTTCATGTTGCGATCGTCTGGGCATCCCAATGGAGGGACCTTCACGCCGAATTAGAAGTGCTGGCGAGCAAGGTCGACGTAACTGATGACATGCTAGCTGGCGACCATGGCGAAAGCGCATTATTGGAGATACTGGCAGAGTATGCCAAGATGGGAGCCGCAGCTAGAAAGCTCAGCAGTGATAGCGGTCAACAAGGTAACTGGAATGCGTTTCAACGGTGCTATGATCAGCGAGTGGCCGCTGCAAGAAGGCGAATAGCGCTGAAAAGAGTCAAGCAGAAAGCGGAAGAGGAAACGTATCGGATTCATCAGCGCATTGATACGACTGTTTCTCATTTTGGCAGCCATAAGAAGGACGATCTGCTGGTCCAGTTGCAAACGAACTATGAGACTCATGCAACGAGGAATAGCCTGAGCAGGGTGGAAGTGCACCAAGTCTTGGCCGAGCAACTTCAGACGCTCTCTGACCAGCCAGAGGAAGACATGGGATGCAATCAGTCGCAGTTCATTTGTCATTCGCAAAAGGCGCTGGAATCGCTTTATTCCGCTGTGGAGGACGAGGCAAATTTGGTTGCCCTGCTTCGGGATTCAATCCCTCACCTGAAGGATATGCATGACCTCCTCCTCCGAATTCACGGCTGCAAGGTGGACATTGAGGACACCGCATTGACTGTCTGGGACAGCGAGCATAACCTGGTGGAGCTCGAAGGCAAAGTGCTTCGGGTCGAAGACGCGATGGTCAAGCTCCGGGACATGCTGGAGGAAGTATACGATGATGGCACGGGTAACGGGGATGTCACACATGCCACTGCTTTCTTCAGAAAGCATGTAGTAGGACCCACAAAGCGTGATATCGACGAAGCGTGGGAGTCCCTCTGGAAGGCGTTTGAGAACCTCAAAGAGAAGGCATCCAGACGAAAGGCGCTACTGAACCGCATGCAAGATGTGCTCAAGATTTGCAGCGAGACGCACGAGCGTATCAGTAAACTGGAGAGTGGATCGATGCACGCGGTCGGGATGTCTCCGAACAGGTCACTGCCGGAAATGTTGCGGGAGAAGGAGATTTTGCTTTTGGAACAAGAGCTTGAGGCAATTGAAACTGCCTTTGGCGATCATGTTACAGCCGAGGTGCAGAAACTGGACGATCAGTTTGGGGAGCTTGAGGACGATAGAGAAATGATAGAGCAGCGCATTGATCTTGACGATGCAATTGCTAATCTCTTGGGTCTCATGGAGGGTAATCGGGAACGCCTGTCGGGCAGCTTGGATGTCGGCCGATGTCTTGATATGGCTGATGATATTGAGCTTTTGCTTGAGGCGTTCCGAGAGGCTATGGTGAAACCAGACCCTGCTGGCCATCATCAGGAAGACCCTGGCACGGGGGTGGTGGCGACGACGGGTGTCGAACTGGATGCGCGACTCCGGCATTACAAGCAGAAAATTGTGCAGAAACTCAAGACTGCCGAGCTTGCTGCGGAGGGGATTGCAGATAACACACACCGGCAACTTGTGATTGGCCATCTCGCCGAACTTGAACGGCGATGGCAGCTGCAATCACGAAGTGCGCCGATGGGCGACCTTGATGACCGGACCCGCAAACCATCGCTCCCCACACGCAGATCACCTCCTTCTCGACTGCCGATAGTAGTGGCAGTACCGTCGGTGCAGTGCAACACAAGCTCCCCGCTGGTCTCGATGGGGCGATTGCTCCCGTCCTCGTCGTCCTCTTCGCAGCGCATGAGCCGGCTTCGTCAACGAAGGATGATCGCACCGTCGCTCAAGCGCGTACCGTCCAAATCGGCCTCAAATGCACATACGCCAATGTCAACCGAGCCACCATCTCCGCAGCCGCAGCCGCAGCCGCAGCCTGTCAATAACTACGAGGCCGATCCGAAGAACGACCTGGATATGGAAATCGGTCGAATCGTCAACACCATCGGCTATAAAGTGACCGTGAAACGTGTGCCGGGCGAGACAGGGCGCTACTGGTTCGGCGAGGTCACGCCGAAGATTGCATTCTGTCGCGTTCTGAAGAGCAAGATGGTGATGGTCCGTGTTGGCGGTGGATGGATGGAACTCACCGAGTTCATGCGGAACCATGCCCTCTTTGACGGCGACTTTTCTGTCCCCAAACCATCTGTGAATACGGACAAACCTGACTTACGATTCCAGGAGTGTTTTATTGAGACTCGGAAACACCGGATACGTGAACGATCTCTGCCTGGGTCATTGTAGGCTACATTATAGATAGACATCTTTACGAAGGAATGGGGACCTGTGGTGATGAGGAAACATACACTATTTTCCAAAGTCCAAGTCAGACCCTACCAGTTCTGAAAATAAAGTATTTTAAGACACGTAACAGATAAATAAATAATAGTAGTAGTATTAAACTTTGCATTGTTATGATTTCGGTTAGCAATATGCATTGTTATTGGGGACGACAGACGTCTTAGCCGTTCTTCAGTCTCCCCCCCCAGACAGGGTGCGCCTCTCCGATGTGGTCCGTGTCTTTCTAATAAAAGCCGTAAGGCATTGCCGTGGGCTGATGTCTATTTATGTTGATCTGAAGGCGTCACTTTTAGGAACCAATGTACGTACGAACATAGCGCCTTTCTGAAAAACTAACAAAACAGTGAGAAAACTTCATGGGTGGAGAGTCGTCGGGTTGGAAGTATATACGTAGGGTGCTTTTCGAGAAAGGGCCATGTACCCAAGTCTTTTTCTTTTAGCTTGACAAGATAATGGATCTTTCTTCAGAAGCCTATGGACACCGAAAGGAAGCTACCAAAGCGCATACAGCAAGAGGGAAACTCAGCTTGTACATGAAAAATAGACTATATTCCTCGTCCAAAGTATCGGCTTGCAGCAGAAAAAAAATATTTTCATCTGGAGATTAGTAAACGATGATATTAAAGTTGCAGCGTTGCTTAGAAAAACGCTTCTCATTATGGCCGAGACCATTTGCAGATGTTGTGTATAATATATACAGCATATGCGCAAAGTGATTACGTTTTTCCTTAGTATTTACATAACAGATGACTCTCTCGACCCTCAAAAAATTTGAAAGCAGCCGTCCGTCTAATCGCTAGCTTATCAGAAACACATCTAGGAATCTGGTTTGCCGCGTTTATTATGTAAGAGGAAGAGACTCAAATGATCACCGTTGGTAGTAGTAGGCAAACCCGACGGTAACCACCACATCAGTACAGTACAAGTTATAAAGACACACCAGACTATTAGGTTCATATGCAAATCTCCCGCCCCGCACGAAACTTAAAGAGCATTTCTACCCGCCCTACAAGTGTAAGTCGCTCCTAAATCAAAAATAAAATAACAAAAGTTTCCCGCGCTTATATAATTCATCTAAAGGATGGAAGTACGTACCGCAGCAAGACAAATATGGCTCCCATGGTGGAAGGTAGCTTACAGGCTTTTCATACTGCAATGTCAATGACGACCAAGAAGAGAGATAGTATGTAACCTTTCATGAAGGATGCCAGTTCGGCCCACGGCTGCTATTCAGGAGGGTTGAAGAAGGCCAGGTCGAGTGATCGAGGACAGACATAGATTTTTTTTTGCTGGTGTTTCAGGGAAAGCAATGAAGACCGTATATCTTTGTCTATGCATGCCGGTGGAGAAATACTTTATTTTCAAAAATAAATTTCGTAAAGGAGGAAAATTATGACGCATACAAAGTAAAATAAATGCCGCACGAAAATATATACAGTGGCCGCCCGTTATAGTGATACCCTCCGTTCCAGGAAATCGCATCACTATAGCGAATTATCACTATAACGAATTGGAATAAGCCCTCACCGGCAATTTTGTTCTTCATAAAGTGTATCGCTATGTCGAATTATCATTATATCGAATATCGCTATAGCGGGCGGCCACTGTAATTTGTCGCATAAAAAATAAAATAAATGTCGCATGGGTAAAGAAGACCGCAGAGATACTCGTTAGTCAACAGAGAATATTCTTACTCTTTAACTTACCCCGAAGGTAGCTAGGTGTACCATTGCGATAACAATGGCGGAAGGGAGGAAAGAAAGAGTCCGGAGCTGTTGAGCGTCGACGGCGGATGCAGCGGCTGAAGGGTTGGAAGAAGGAACGAGGAGGAACGACGACGGACCAACGACAACACCAGCACCAGAAGCAATGGAGGAAGCAGATGAGGACAAAAGCACCTCGACGAAGCCATGATGGGGAACCTGCGCTGGTGCCGCCAAACCACGGTCCCACCCAAAGCCCATGTCCTCTCCTCTCGAGACGCTTGAGTTAGACTGATATCATTGGCTACAGAGGATACGGAATATTAGAAGATTGCAGAATGGACCAAATTGGTACGGTAGGGTACCCTATTGCATTTTACTTTGCTCTTGACCACTGACCAACACTGCTCAATCGGATTGAGTTTTAGGCGAGTATGGTGGAAGATAAGCACATCGATATCCTCCAGACTCGATGTATTTAGCGACATCCTCAGCCTTATGGATAGGTGCATTATCCATTACCAAACAATGGCCCTTCATATGTTCATACTTATCCATCTCATCGATCGTAGCCTTAAGAAACTGAGATAATGTCCAGTTACAGTTCCTCTGCTCGTAACTTCAGATTAACCTATCCTCTTTCTTTTCTTGATTGGGGGCTGTGGGAGTCTCAAGCTACATTTAATGATACCTGATACTGAGATTGCTCCCAAGATTGTGGTTGTCTTTGCTCTTGTCTTTGGTATTGTGACCACGGCAAGAGTCCCTTTCTTGAACCATGCCATGCTGCGTTTCATATTAATATGGAATCCAGACTCGTCAACGAAAACGCAGTTTTTTCCAAAGTCGATGTCAGTGCTGTCCCATTTGCGCACCCAGTCAAGGCGCTCGGAGATCTTCGCAGCACTATTCCTATCTACAGGCTGAAACCGAGCCATTTTCAATGACAAGTTGCATTCGTTTTTCGTAAATCGATGGAGTGTCGTTTTGGATACTTTGAGACCTTCGAATCTCTGGAGAAGTTGCTCCATCAGTTGCTCAAGGACAATGGATGGATTCTCATCAATGCATTCTAAAATAACGCTCGAATGGTCTTCATTGAGAATGCGCGAACGACCCCTCGCTTTATTTTCTTAAAGATACTGTCAGGGTCTTTCTCGTACTGTAATGCCCAACACTGGGCTGAACGAACATGGATTCCTAGCTGTTATGCAGTAGCTGATGCCCTCAGGATCTTTATTTTTACAGCAACCATATGAGCGCACTGGACGACTCAACAACGAGCATCAACGCGCCTTCTCGCTTTCTTTGTTGTTTTTTCGAGCAGCTAAAACGCGTGCTCAACTATGTGGAATCCCGTCATCTCGTTCCGCTCCCAAGAATTGCGTCAGCCCTGTGTCACTGCCAAACTGGGATGCATTTATTCCAGCGGTTTGGGAGAGAGGGAAATAATCGGATTTATGCTTCGTCACCTAATTCGCAATTACCGCGCCTTTTCAACTACAGTTGCTCATCCGATGATCGTCAAACCTGTTGCTTGCCTTGGAGACAAGTAAGTCGAAATGACACGTCTGTGCACTGAAGGGGGGAAGGGATCCGCCCACATTTATTATTCTTTGAAAAGCACTTACAAGGTTGCCTCCGGACCCGGATAGTTACGCCTACCTTCTCCTCGATCAAAAGTCACATCAAGGTAAATGCAATGTCGAGCTGCTTTTCTTGCACCGAATAATTATAACTAATCATCAAACCGACCAGCCGCGGCGGTGGACCCTGTCGAACCGGACAAAGTGCTCGCTGCTTTGAAGGAGTATCCCGAATACAAATTAACAGCGTATGCATTCCATAAAGAACTATACCTCTCTCTTTCCCTGATCAAGAGGCTCATATATTTCACCAACCTCCTTTTGTCGGAATCTCTCCGCCGCCCCGCAGTATCCTTACTACTCACCACCACTGGGATCATGCCGGTGGCAACAAGAAGCTGCTTGAACAGGTTCCTGGTATCGCATGTTACGGTGGCTCGGATAACGTAGAAGGAGCAACGCACATTGTCAAGGACCAAGACCCGATCTCGCTCGGCGATCTCAAGGTCGTACCAATCACCACGCCATGCCATACCATGGACCATATCTGCTATTATGTATCCGATGCAGACCAACATGCCGTCTTTACCGGCGACTGGTAAGTGAAGAGACATTACCGCTGCTCCTCCCTCCTCACTCGCACATCATTCATGCTTGAGATCTTTCCAGTGTTTTCTCCTCGGGTTGTGGACGATTCTTTGAGGGCACTGCCAAAGACATGTGGAAGGCGCTCCAACGGATTGCAGCCTTGCCGGACGACACCCAAATGTACTTTGGTCACGAGTACACTCTCAGTAACCTCAGGTTTGCAGAACATGTGGAACCTGACAATAAGGCCATCCAGGAGAAGAAGCAATGGGCCCAGCGCGTCTCATGCACAACTCCGTCAACGATCAGGAGCGAAAAACTGACCAACCCATTTTTCCGCGTCGCAGAACCAGCCGTCCAAACACGAGTGCTCGGCGAGAGCAAGACCGAATCAGCCGAGAAAGTCCTTGGCATTGTTCGAAAGATGAAAGACAACTTTAAATAAATGCGCATCACTGTTTTGTGCCTTGTTTTCAGGAGTAGATTTAGTAGCAGCTTTGGTAAACAGGTATCACATATTAATCCATCCACATATTCTTTATCCATCGTTCACGAAGGTAATTACATACAGTAAGCCTTTTTCTCTGGACATTTTTTTTAACCGGAAGTGATCAACCACAACACGAGCTTGCATCTCTGGGCATATCTGCCCGTTTGCTTGCAATTCTATGGAGAAGACAGAAGATCCTCATACAGTCCTGCGTACGCCTACCAATCGCCCAATATTTGTACTGAGAGCTTTCTAAATTTGATATCTAATAGCGCCAAGTACTGTAATCCTTCGATACTATCCATAGCTTTACCGTAATTACGTAATACGGGGGACACAGTATGTGGTTGGCCAGAAGAAGTATCCTCACATCACTACGCCCGAATGGCACAATAATCAACACAGTCTTTAATATACATTATGCTTTTTTGGAAGGACTTATGCTGCCTCATAGGGAATGGGTAGGAAGTTTTTCGATAGACATTGAGTGGTGAACGCTCTTTTATGACCTTTCATCGAATATGAAGCCACTGCAGATAGAAACATACACTCTTTTCCAAAACCAAAGTCGCACCCTGCCAGTTTTGAAGTCGCAGGATGGCAAAAATAGAATCGCATGATGACAAATCGAATGTCACATGCACGCACGGAAAGATGTCGCACAAAAAAACACTTTTACAATCTGAAATGAGCAATCTTTTTTTCTACGAAGATGGCGAAGGCCATGTCGTTGATGAGCGTGGCTGTCCTGAACCTATGGACTATGTCATTGATGAGGAAATGTACTCACTGCAATCCGTTTGTTCTCACATTGAATATCTGCGTCGCATATCTTCCAAAGATGACTCTGGGCTTGTTGCTACGCACATTCCCAAACGAAAGGAGACAGACATTCGGATGAAAGAAGCGGGTTTCAAGCGCAGTTACACAGCATACACGGACCAAGACAAGGTCAGATTTTTCAAATTGATGTTTGAGAAGGTCTTAAGTGCATCAGCTACTGCATAACAGCTAGGAATCCATGTTCGTTCAGCCCAGTGTTGGGCATTACAGTACGAGAAAGACCCTGACAGTATCTTTAAGAAAATAAAGCGAGGGGTCGTTCGCGCATTCTCAATGAAGACCATTCGAGCGTTATTTTAGAATGCATTGATGAGAATCCATCCATTGTCCTTGAGCAACTGATGGAGCAACTTCTCCAGAGATTCGAAGGTCTCAAAGTATCCAAAACGACACTCCATCGATTTACGAAAAACGAATGCAACTTGTCATTGAAAATGGCTCGGTTTCAGCCTGTAGATAGGAATAGTGCTGCGAAGATCTCCGAGCGCCTTGACTGGGTGCGCAAATGGGACAGCACTGACATCGACTTTGGAAAAAACTGCGTTTTCGTTGACGAGTCTGGATTCCATATTAATATGAAACGCAGCATGGCATGGTTCAAGAAAGGGACTCTTGCCGTGGTCACAATACCAAAGACAAGAGCAAAGACAACCACAATCTTGGGAGCAATCTCAGTATCAGGTATCATTAAATGTAGCTTGAGACTCCCACAGCCCCCAATCAAGAAAAGAAAGAGGATAGGTTAATCTGAAGTTACGAGCAGAGGAACTGTAACTGGACATTATCTCAGTTTCTTAAGGCTACGATCGATGAGATGGATAAGTATGAACATATGAAGGGCCATTGTTTGGTAATGGATAATGCACCTATCCATAAGGCTGAGGATGTCGCTAAATACATCGAGTCTGGAGGATATCGATGTGCTTATCTTCCACCATACTCGCCTAAAACTCAATCCGATTGAGCAGTGTTGGTCAGTGGTCAAGAGCAAAGTAAAATGCAATAGGGTACCCTACCGTACCAATTTGGTCCATTCTGCAATCTTCTAATATTCCGTATCCTCTGTAGCCAATGATATCAGTCTAACTCAAGCGTCTCGAGAGGAGAGGACATGGGCTTTGGGTGGGACCGTGGTTTGGCGGCACCAGCGCAGGTTCCCCATCATGGCTTCGTCGAGGTGCTTTTGTCCTCATCTGCTTCCTCCATTGCTTCTGGTGCTGGTGTTGTCATTGGTCCGTCGTCGTTCGTCCTCGTTCCTTCCTCCAACTCTTCCGCCATTGGTACCGCAAGGGCACATCTAGCTACCTTCGTGGTAAATTGAAGAGTAAGAAGGGGTCTGATATTCTCCGTTGACTAACGGGTATGTCTCCGGCCCTCTTTATGCATGCGACGTTGATGAGAATTTTATATGCGTCATAATTCTTTGAAAATAAAAGTATGAGATCGGAACGCGTAACTTGCCCAACATCCGGTGCTTAAAAAACTAAAATGCCTGCAAACAGAAAACGTACCTTTTTCTCTCTCTGTCTTTTGATCTTTCCTTATGGACAATCTGCTGTATCGATCTTTTAAACGGACAAGGACAGAAGACGAGTTTGATCTTCCTCTTAAGAAACCAAAGATTGAACCATTACCGTAAGTCTGTCCATCTCGCCTCTCGTTTTCTTTGAATTGCACAACTGAGTGTGGGTGTATTTATGTCTATATTTGTTTCTCTCTTCCTTCTCTCAGACCGACATACCCGTATTCGTCTGTATCGATACAACAACCACAAATTCAACCGCTTCAGCATGTCTCATCGATGGCATCGTCTCCATCAACGTCCCAGCCAATCCGTCATTTGGACCCGTCGCTTTTAAAATCATTTACGATCAGCACAAGGAAGAATCTTGAGTACGAGCAGATCAATCAGTTCCTGCACTACATTCACGTCGCACGATATGGTGATCCGGAAGCAACAAAGGCCGAATGGCAGGATAACGCCTATGACGAAGACCTGCAGATGGAAGAAAGATCGGCTTACGATGCAATAAATGCGACTCTACGAGAAGCATTCCTTGAACGCCACCAATCTGAGCAGCATTAGTAGCAGCTGCAGCTGCTTGCCGTATTGATTTGTATACCAACTTTCGGCACATACCCAGCACCGCACTCCACCATCGACCCCATTTGCATATTTTACATATATTTTGCTCCAGGAAGCAGGTGCACAGACGTGCATCGACATGAGTATATATATCTCTTTCATTGCATCTCGCGCTATTTTTTTCTACTGTATTAAAACCGAAAAGGGTACATATAACAAGCAGCTCCCGTCTGGAAGTAGAAGTTTTGTGCATAAAATGGTTAAAAAAAAAGATGCTGGTATGCAAGCGGACGGAAAAGCTGGATGGCGATGGTGGAAAATGGAACTTTTGGTTTAGAACATGCTGAACTGCAATAGATGCGCAGGCCGATGAGACTCTTACTTTTGACAAAAAGACCACACAACAGCGGCTGTCGAAAGTGGGGTGCTATTTTGCCACTATGCACAGTTACGTGGGAGTGATACGGAGTAGGTAGTGGGCATAGAGAGAGACAGAGAGATATTGCGTGCGCACATGTGCGTTGGGATACACGTTAAATCCACAATCAGACGCTTTAGCTTATCATAGAGCGCTGGCTGGACCGAAACAATGAGGTCGCTCTAGCCTGGGGCTTACGGGATTTGATCGTTATCAAGGCTTTGATGCGGAGGCGGGTACGTACTTTTCAGACTCCTCCATATTGTTCAGGCTGGCGATGTTGCTCGTGCTTTAATCCGAAGAAAACTGGGAGAATAGAAGACTATCTCTCTTTTTTATTTCTTCCTTTTCCTATTCCTGTTTCCCTTTCTTTTATTCAACGACAACGAGGAAAGAAGAGGAATTCTGTACTCGGAAAAATGGCCATGCTGAATGACGACGATGATCCTCTCTCAGGATCCATTTTCAATTACGGCAACGGCAACACGTCGTCCTCATTCTTCTCTAATGCCGGAAATCCCAGCACCGGTCTAACAGCATCTTTCTTTCCCCCTCATTATGATGAAGATCCTTGGAGCACTGTTGATAGACCCTCCCAGAAGCAATCACAACCTCAGCCGGCCATTTCCTCTCTGCCCATGCGCTCCCATTCACCACCAATTGTTCAACAGCATACTCCACCCTTTACAGCCCATTCTCCGCCCAATCATATCTTGGGTTCTCCTGTCAATTCCTCGTTCAATGTTTTCGAACAGCAGCAACAACAACAGCGACAACCGTCTCTGGAGAGTATACTGAGTAAGTCGACCTGTTGGCTGCCAGTTTCATGATAGACACCTTGTGTCTCTCGGAGCATAAGGAGCTTTTCTGGAGGGGAGATTTTGTTGTTGGTGGGCGTAAAAAAGGGGGCAGGTGGTTTTTTGTTCGTTGCGATTGAACCCTTTTCCCTTTTGTTTGAAAAGATGGTATCAATCTGCCAGATATTTACGATACGGCATTTACGCAACTGCAAAACTCGGGCGGTCTGGTCAAGTCAGCATTGCACGACTTGCTAGAAGTGAACGGCGGTCTTTCGTCGATGGACAGTGACAAGGTTTGTCGGATACTGCACACCCCGGTCAGCGATATGAAGATAAGAACACTCTTTTTGACCAGCTACCCCGATACTCATAGATTGTACGCATCGCAGTTTCAGAGAGCGAGGGAGGCACCCTTAGCAGAACAGAGGTCAATGTGGCCTTGGCACTACTTGCATGTGCACAGAACAGATTAGGTAAATACATGGAAGAGCGATTATTGCTCAGTAGTACCATCGTTCGGCGGGTTGAATCCTTTATTGCATAGGCATCTCATTGAATACACTCGAGCAATATCGCTATGGTATGCCATCTACCTTACCTATATGTGTGTAGCATCACGACAGAGCTAACCATCTTGTTTGCATCAGGACTTCCGGAACCCATGCTCGACAATATGTTTCCGTCACCGCCCCTATCCAGTCGGTCGACTGATCCTCTCAAATTGCAACATCAAGAGCCGTCATCCCCGCTTGCGGGCAGTGAAAGTTCTAGGATCAACAGCACGTATCCGGGAATGGACAAGTCGGAGCATAGCACACCACGTGTGCGCTCGCCTGAACTAAAGCACCGCAAAGTCACAAAGACACTGGATACTCACAAGTGGTTCCAGCATGTAGAGGAAATCAAAATTACGATTGCTCCGGAGCGGGAGGGGTTTATCTTCAAGCATGTCAATTATATTGTCGAAAGCCAGAAGCGGTCATCCATTGTCCTTCGTCGGTTCAGCGACTTTTGGTGGCTGATGGAAGTACTTGCTCGGAGATACCCATTCCGAGCGCTGCCCAATCTACCCCCCAAAAAAGTTGGCGGCAGTAAGTGAATATAATCTTCAGGGGCGAACTGTACTGGGGCATTTAAATGGACCAGCCGCTTCCCAACAACGTACTGTAGGGGATTCGGTGTTTCTGGAGAAACGACGAAAAGGTCTCTCACGATTCATCAATGCGGTCGTGCGACACCCTGTTCTAAGAAGCGACGAGATTGTCATCAAATTTCTTACTGAACCATCTGTGTGTGTCCTTCGTTTTATTTGTCTCATGTGCATCTGATATTGACAAGAGCTTTGTTTTTATGTGTTTGGGGGGGGTTTGCGCAGGAACTCGCAGCGTGGCGAAAGCAGAATCCACCCTCTTTAGATGAAGAATACCGACGTAAAGAGCACGATATCGAAGAGCTCAAGTCTATGATACCCAATAACCTCGACGAGCAACTCAAAAAGTCACGGCAACGAGTCGGATCAGCCATCGAACACTACGTCAATCTGTGTTTCATTATGGAGCGCATGATCCGGCGAATGCATGGCCAAGCAACCGATTATGTGCGCTATGGCATTGCACTCAAGTGAGTGAGACATTGTTGTTGTTGCTGTGCTAGTGAAACTCATGGGGGGGCATTATCTATGTATCATGAAAAGTGCATTAGCAGAGACAGAGCACCAGTATCATGCCAGCGATTGCAACCAGTGTCAGCAAATTATACAAGGATACGAAAACGTTGCGAAACACATGCAGCGCGAAAGCAGCATTCTCGAAAGTCAGGTGAATAACGCAGCTGATGGCGTGCTGGAGAACCTGAAAGACGTCCGCGATTTGTTGGTGGCATACAGAGTAAGTTGCTTATTTTCGATCGACGTGTAACGAATCTTTTGGCTTATAAATGGGATCAGGAACTTGATGAGCGGAAAAGCAAGATGTCAGTAAGCCAGATCGACTCTCTTCAGAAGCGAATACAGCTGAATCGGGCCAAGGTGAACCAACATAAGGGTGTCCCGGGATTTGAGGCTGAGGTAGCAAAGCTAGAGGAATCTATAAGAACGGTAAGAAAAGGACGGTTTCTTGAAAGGGAAACAGAGACTCATTTTATGAATATAATAAGGACGAGCGCGAATTGAATGATCAGAAATGCCGGCAGATCTTTATCCAGTTCTGCATGTGGTCTGAACTGATCTATATGCACAAGCAGCAAGCATTTGTGTCGTCGCTCTATCGCAGCTACGTCAAGGACATGTCGCAATACACACACCAACAAGCAGACAACTGGAAGGAGCTAGAAAGCCTAGTTGTTCAAATGCCTGTAGAACCTCCCTTATTTAACTGATACCGAAACTTCTAGCGAAGCATGTGCGAAGCGGAAGCGGAGGAGAGGTATCGGTATATATTGCTAATGCACGTTGTATTTTATACATACTGTATTTTCAAAGATAAATTTCGCAAGAGGGGGGAGTAAAGAAGTTGGAATGACACTCGTTAGTCAACAGAAACATCAACCTAGAACTAGACTTTTTAGTTTACCCCGAAGGCAGCAAGTGTACAATTGTAGTAACAATGGCGGAAAAGAGGAAAAGAAGGATGGCAGGAGCAGTTGTGCTTTGACGGACCAACAGCAACACATGGCAGGAGGCCTGCTTCGTGCAAGTACTTAATACTTTTATCTACAGAGGATACAATGCGGTAGGGTTACATACCGTTCAAGTCACAAGAGAGGAAGAGGGTAGAGTTGGTAAAGGATCCCACTTGTCCAAGTCCCTGTTATTTATAATGAACTGAGGCTCGGTTGATCCCGAAGCAAGCACATCAAGGAGCACAGGCATATTGACCGGCCGCCCAACTGACTTTTCTCTTGTTCACTTAGCGTCAACGATTTCTACGAGCTCGATGCACTCGAGGACAATATATTAGAGCTCGAGCTAGTGCGTGAGATTGAGAAATCAAACGCTAGAGGGGCTCTGCTGATGGGCACCATGTCAAAAAATCGCGGGCGCGCGGAAGGTTCATCGGCGCTTCGTCGAAGACTACTTTGTGAATTCTCCATATACGACGACGAGGATTTCAAACGTCGGTTCAAAATAACTCGCAAATAGTTTTTGTGCATTGTCCAGGATGTCGAGCGCCATGACCGTACTTTTCGCAGCGGACAGATGCAGCACACCGGCCTGGTTTGTCCCTCTTACAAAGGTCGGCACCGTGGTTTGTCAGCTTGCGTATGGCTATTTTTTCTGATTTTGTTGACGGATGCATCAGGCTTGGTGAGAGTACTGCGCTGGAATACCTGAAGAAGTTCTGCTGCGCAAGAATCGAGCTGTCTGAAGCTGAGTATCCGAGGCGCCCGATCCAGGCTGGTTGTCGAACGTCTTCTGGCCATCGGCGAGAGCCGTGGATTCCTTGGCATGCTGGGTTCCACTGACTGTATAAATTGGACGCGGAAGAACCGTCCAATAGCATGGGAGGGACTAAGTTTCCGATAATGGTCTTGAAGGTTGTGGGATCCCAGGAACTGTAGATCTGACACTTTTTCTTTGGCCTTCTTCGGTCCCTGGAAGACATTAATGTGCTGGATCGTTCACTGGTCTTCACCGAGGTACTGCAAGGTAGGAGACCGGCTGTGAATTATACCATCAACAATCGCCAGTACAGCACCTGTTACTACCTTGCAGACGGTACATACTCGAACTACACGAATTGGGTGAAGGCAATCCACCAACCGCAACAAGAAAGCACAATGTACGGATAATGTTGTTATTAGGTCCTCTCATTACATCAATTAAATCGATCAATTATTTCTTATAAAGGAAGGAGTGCCTTTTATGGACACAGATGAACACAAGAAAAAAATTTCTGTTTTGGCTTTGCGAAAGGGACGGCGCTACACGAATAGTATCACATAACTTCTTACTTCATCCAACCATCATGAACAGCAACAATCGCAACTCATTCCCGGCATGGGCCAATTTATCTTCGTGGAATGTCCCAAGCCAGAAGCACGCCAGCTCCAGTTTCCGAGCAAGCGACAGATGCTGCTCATCTCGCGCCTGTCAGCACCAATGGCGAATCGAGCAGCAACATCTCTTGGTGCGATGAAACGATCGATTTGCTGTTGGGTGAAATGAGCCGCAACTACATGCGGTTGTTGAATTCCGAAGACACGATGGTCAGGAATCGAATCTGGGCTTCGGTGGTCGAGGGCATCAAAAGCTCTGTCCAAAGGGAGATTGGACAGAGCCGCTCTTTTGATGCAGGCGACTTCCTTTCAAAGATTGACACGCGTCGCGCGCAGAACAAGTGGCAGTCTTTGAAAGACAAATACAACAGCGAGAGACGCCGCGTTGGAGCCACGGGTGTTGGCGGCTCTCACCCCGACATCGAGTGGCGATATTACGACCAAGTAGGCCAGATCCTGCGCGACGACCCGTCGATCCACCCACACATCACCCTGGAATCAATGGATATGGGTGTTACTGGTGCTATGCGCATTGCCAGGAATGAAGCCCAGGATACGACGGCGACGACGGCGGCCGAAAATGGTTCGTTGGACGCCCCAGCCCTTGCTCGACTCGGGTTAGGGCGCGGACGGCGCACAGTGTTTGACCTCGGCGCAGTGCGCAACATCTTCCGCGAACTAGACGAACACATGCTGAGCAATACTCAGCGTGCTCTCGAGTCAGGGGTTGGGATGTTTGAAGCAGCGATGGAGAGAGAGCGGGTGAAGAGGAGAGCAGAGCTGGAGGAGTTCCGCAGGGGGGTTCGCCAACGCTGCGAAGAAGACCGGAATGAGCCGCGGGAGATGGCCAGGCAGCATCTCCAGGTGATGCGGCAACTCCTTCGTAATAGCAATGCGCTCCTCAGGAGTAGCGGCATTGTTCCTGAGAACCTCCCCTCAGATGATGAAGCATCCCGTCATAATGAACAGGTAAGAACTTAATGCTGGGTAACGTCACCAGGCAAATTAGTCTAATTGGAAGTATTCACGAACAGGAATAAAAATATTCAGTATGAATATTGTTAATTATATTTGTTTTTTTAAAAAAAGCTATAGTCTATGGGCGGAAATGATGCATGAGATAGGAAGACAAACGTATACAGTAACATTATGTTTCTTACGTTTGCAATGATTCGACAAGCTCGTTTCGTAATTGCCGACCTCGCTCACGCTCAACGTTCTGCAGCTCTCTGGCTTCTTGCTCGCTCAAAGAGCTGATATTGGCGAATGCCACGTTGTTCGGTTCCGCACGAGCGTCACTGCCAACAAACACTTCGAATTCTTCAACGATATCATTGTCCGCTCCATCTTCGATATCACCAGCGTCAATACACATATTGTGTAAGACACAGCAAGCATAGATCGTATTTGCAATCCGATCTATGTTGAGCATGTACAAATGCTTCCACAAAGTACGCCAGCGGGTGGAGAGGGCACCAATAGCATGCTCAATCGCAATACGTGTGCTGCAGTGGGCCAGGTTGAATCGTTTTTGGCTATCAACCGTAGTATCACGAGGGAAAGGAGTGATAACCGTCGACATCAGTGGGAAGGCAGAATCTACAGAATTCATTGTCTCTTGTAAGTATAACTTGGTGATTGTTGGCATACCAAATTCTTTATCAATAAATTATCCGCTGCGATGTATGTGTTGCCCATGCACATGCGTTCAGGCATGATCAGCAAGTTCTTGTAAAGCGCACTTGATGTGAAAGAGCGCGCATCATGCACGCGACCTTCATATCGGTAAACACATCAGGATTTTGCTTCGCCATTACATCCAGTCTATACTAGCAGCTGACTGCAACTTACCGGATTCTGCTGCTTTCACATAAGTGAAACGCATAGTGTCATCACAGACAGCGAGCAACAGAATGAATGCATTGCTTTTACGGTCAACATACGCATTTCCATTTGCACTCGGCTTCTGGATGACACACAGCTTTCCATCCATCGCCCCGATCACCTGGGGGAGGCGGGGTCTTCTTGAAGTTCCACCGCTTTTGAACCCCTCTGCAATGGCCATTGCTCGGCGGATGTCGTCTTTTGGCTAGGCAATCGTACGCTGGCCTACTCGTTGCATGGCTCGCACAAACCGATCGATAAAGTTGTTGTACGAGCCGTCTTCGATGCCCAACGTTTCCTTCATCAAGCGAAAGCCGAAGTGCGAATTCGCAAAACGCCAGAGGACCACGGCCACTTGTATCCATACCGGATACCCGCCTCTTGCGATACTACCGATGTATTCAGGATCATTTGAGAGCTCATTGACGAGCCTCTCAAATAAAACACGTGTAATCCGATAGTGCGCCTTGAATCGGTTACGACCAGTGGCGCTATCGGTCAGCTGGGGATGTCGAACGGTCCACCAACGGATCTCTTCGTACGATCGAGGACGCCGCTCCCTTCGTGTT